>CM044441.1:42074641-42121922 GCA_024363595.1 Xenopus borealis | reverse complement strand
ATATATATATATATATATATATATACATATATATATATATATATATATATGACCCTGCTGAGCACAGTAGAACTCACAAGTTAGTTCATGTGACATTCATGCTTGTTAGATAAGTGTTTGGACCAGGATCTCCAGCATGACAGTCACATTTTGTGAAGACTGCCAAATGCAAATACTTCATAACCAAATGCACACTTTATATATTATTTTCTATTAAACGTCTCCCTCAGCTCTTTTATTAACATACTGAATAAAAATCCCTCAACTATCTTCAGTATAACAGCCCGCAGAGGATTGTTTCATCCATTCAACTGCAATTTCAGTTTGTATGCTCCTCTGATTCCCCCACTACATCTCCTGCATCCTTGCACGACCAAAGGTACATATTCCACTTAAGCAACAGCTTTGTTCTCTGGAAATTGTACCCTGCTCGATTTAACAATGAGTATTAAATGCTCTATTTCATACTCTCCACTTGTCATTGTACTGTAGCTTGGTTTAAATGCAACATCAATAGAAAGGAGTTGCTTTTTCAAAGATAAAGGAGAAAAAAAAAAGCAGAATAAGATGACTATACCAGGAATAGCAGTGTTCTCAGGTTTATAAATGTACGTTTTAGGGATGCACGGAAAACACTATATTAGTATTTCATTATCCCAAAATCTTTGGAGAGTTGGTCGAATACTAAACTGCATATGTAAGTTGGGGAAATGTGGGGGAAAGAGAACAGCGTATGCAGAGCGTGGCTAAATTTTTTTTTAACTTTTTTGTTTGTGTGATGAAAAAAATCATGTGATTTTTTTATTTGGTTGAATCCAAGTTCCTGACCAGACCGAATCCTGCTGAAACAGGACAAATCTTGGTTGAATCCCTGAACCCTGGATTGCTCTGTTAAGGTCAATAAAACTTTTATGCATTATTTATCTGTTACTTTAGTCACTATTGAATGAAGTAGTTCAGTAAAACTTTGAATTATCTTACATTTTCAAAAACATAAGTTGTTACAGTGTATGCACACTTGGTAAAATACATTACAGTACAGGTATAGGATCCGCAAATGCATAAAATAAATGACTGTACCATGTTAAGACTGGTACTCAGGATCCATGGATATTAATCCCTGGAGTTATGTATGATTGGGTTACTTCTTCTATAACCTTCTCACTGTGCCATATCACTGAACCTCTCCCCAACCCACTCCACCCAGAACACCCCTCCTACACCTGGAATGGAGGGAGTCAGCTAGAGGACTCATTCTGGTTGCAAATGCAGCTTCTGGTTGTAGGTGAAAATCAACTAAGGGACTGATCAATAAATATAGAAAATGACTTTAACCAATCTGTACCTGACACTTTACAAAAGTACAAAAACTGGAAGAGAATAAAACAATTATTTTGGATAGAGAGTATGCCATGTGAGACAAACCCAAAGACCATGTTTAGGGAACTTGTTTCTATATCAGCCCCTCTGTCTTCTCTTTGAGTGAAGCCCTTTGGTAAAATGTCAAACCTAAACAGAGTTAGAAGCTCATGTTCACATCAAAAAGGGAAAGGAAAGAGGGCAAACAGTACAAACAAACAAAAAAGAACTGGGTGACGGTGGACAGAACAAATATCATTAGACAGAAATCAGAATCAAGACCAATATCATGTTTGTAGGTTATTAAGATCAGCCAAGCAACAGGCCAAAACAAGAACTCAAATAAAACCCATTAAATGGGACTAGGGATTCGGCTAAATCCTTCTGCCTGGCTGAACCGAATCCAAATCCTAATTTGCATAGGGCCAGGGAGGGAAATCATGTGACGTTTTGGCACATAACAAGGAAGTAAAAAATGTTTTCCCCTTCCCACCCATAATTTGCATATGCAAATTAGGGTTTGGATTCGGTTCTGTACTCTGCCAAATCTTTCTGGAGGATTCGGGGGTTTGGCCGAATCCAAAATAGTGGATTTGGTGCATCCCTAAAGGGGAAATATTCAAAATCTTATTTTATCACATTAGTCAAGAAAAATGAACTTTATTTACACTATATAAATTCTTGTTTCCTTCAGTCTGGGAATTCAAAATTATAGCAAGCAGACGGGAGCCATTTTGTGTACACTGTTATTAAGGCAATCATTATATCATCAAAGAATCTTGCTTGTGCACCAGAATGGGGGACCCAATGTCCATCCCCATGCCCTGGCTACACAATTAAACAGTGAATGGGGGAATGTGTGGAGAGCAGTGAAATCTAGGAAGTGCTGAATGGAAAGTGAAAGTAATTGTCTGCCCCGCCTCTATACCACTGGCATAGAGGAGGGGCAGACAATATTTGATTGACAGCTGATATTTTTAAATAAGCGTACAGCATCTATGAATGCTTTAATAAATAATAGAAATTGCATTTCATGTTTAATTTGAAACTGACTTTTATTATACAGATTTTTTTAATGACCTCAGTCTACGCCACTTCCAGTAAAAGTAAAGAGCACAGAATAAATAAGAGACAAGAATAACTTTTCCCAGTCTTAGCTCATATAACCTCACTAGTCCACCAAACATTTCCATTGTGAAAATGTGCCTAATTTTGATCCCCTTATTCAATGACCATATTATAGTTAAATAGTTACATAGTTAAATTGTGTTGAAAAAAGACAAAATCCATCAGGTTCAACTCCAAATTAAAACCCAGCATCCATACACACACACCCCTCCATACTTTCACATAAATTATATATGCCCATATACCAACTATAGAGTTTGATATCATGTCTGTTCAAGAAATCATCAAGCCCCTCTTAAACGCATTAACAGAATCAGCATCACAACATCACCCGGCAGTGCATTCCACAACCTCACTGTCCTCACTGTGAAGAACCACCTACACTGCTTCAAATGAAAGTCCTTTTCTTCTGGTCTGAAGGGGTGGCCTCTGGTGTGGTGATCCTCTTTATGGGTAAAAAGGTCCCCTGATACTTGTCTATAATGTCCTCTAATGTATTTGTAAGCACCTATTTTACAGAGAAAACAACCCCAACCTGGACAGTGCACGTCTCTGCACTCTCTCCAGCTCATTTATATCTCTTAAGGACCGGAGTCCAAAACTGCACTGCATATTCCAGATGAGGGCTTATTAGGGATCTATAAAGAGGTATAATTATGTTTTCATCCCGTGAGTCTATGCCTTTTTTATGCAAGACAGAAATTTATTTGCTTTAGTAGCTACAGAATGACACTGCCCAGAATTAGACAACTTGTTATCTATAAAAACCCCAAGATCCTTCTCACTTAAGGAAACTCCCAGCACACTGCCATTTAGTGTATAACTTGCATTTATATTATTTTTGCCAAAGTGCATAACCTGCATTTATCAACATTGAACCTCATTTTCTAGTTTTCTGGACAGTTTCCCAACTTAGATAAATCACTCTGCAAAGTGGCAGCATCCTGTATGGAACCTATAGCTCTGCACAATTTAGTATCATCTGCAAAAATAGAAATTATACTATCAATGCCCAAATATAGGTCATTAATAAACAAGTTGAAAAGCAAAGGACCCAGTACAAAGCCCTGCGGTACACCACTAACAACACTGGTCCAAATAGAAAATTTTCCATTTACCACCACTCTTTGCCAGTTCTCAACCCAGGTACAAATACTATGTTCCATGCTAACATTCCTTAATGTAACCAGTAACCTTCTGTGTGGCACTGTATCAAATGCTTTAGTGAAGTAAATCACATCCACAGCCATCCCAGAATCGAGGTCCCTGCTTACCGTCTCATAAAAAGAAATTAAGTTAGTCTGGCAAGATCTATTACGCATAAAACCATTCTGGCACAAACTCATAGTATTGTTATTTGCTATGGAGTCCAGTATCTTATCCTTTATTAACCCTTCAGACTAACTGGCCTATAGTTTTGAGGCTGAGAACAGGATACCTTTTTGAATAGCAGCACCGCATTAGAAATTCGCCAGTCTCTTGGCAGCATGCCAGACCTCAATGAATCCTGAAAAATTTTGTAAAGAAGAGCTAACTACCACACTGATTTGCCCAAACCCCACTCCTTTTCCTAGAAGTTACTGTTTTGTGAAAAATGGGATATACAGGAAAGGGGTTGTTCACCTTTGAATCAGCGTATGATGTAGAGAGTCGTTTTCATTTTTTATTTCTGCTTTTTCAGTTATTTAGCTTTTTATTCAGCAGCTCTCCAGTTTTGCAGTTTCAGCAATCTGGTTGCTAGGGTGCAAATCATCTTAGCAACAGAGGACCAGAAAAGAAAGATGAGTAATAAAAAGCAGCAATTTATAATACTTTTGTAGCCTTATGGAGCATTTGGTTTTTAGATGGGGTCAGTGACTTACATTTGAAAGTTGGAAAGAGTCAGAAGAAAAAGGCAAACACTCAAAAAAACAATAAAAAGTCAATAATGAAGACCAATTGAAAATTGTTTGAAACTGACCATTCAATAACATGTTAAAAGTTAACTAATAGGTGAACCGCCCTTTATACAACAACTAAATAGCATATCTGTCCAATAACTAAAGATCACCATTGCCTGTGAGACAGGTTCAAAGATATTCAAGAAACAGTAATATTTAATGGTGTTTGTGGCAAGGAGAGATAATGTATAAGCAGCTGAATAGGGAAAGGAAACACATGACATTATCCATGTTAAATGCATCTGTCTGTTGAAGCTAATTTATGTTTACAGTGCTTTAATGCATCCTATTTAATAAAGTGAGATTGCTAGAACGTGCTCCTTGAAATAAGGGTAGGTTGATTTTCTTTAGAGTCAGGAAACTCAGCATTTGTTTAAACACATTCCACAACATTTTTTTTTACTATGGCAGTACAGGTATAGAACATGTTATCCAGAATGCTTGGGACCTGGGGGTTTCCAACAGATAACAGATTTTTCCTTAATTTGGATCTTCCTGCTTTAAATCTACTAGAAAATCATGTAAACATGATTTATATCCAATAGACTGGTTCTGCTTCCAATAAGGATTAATTATATCTTAGTTTGGATCAAGTACAATATGCTGTTTTGGTATTACAGAGAAAAAACAAATCACTTCTAAAATTTGGATTATTTGGATAAAATGGAGTCTATGGAAGATGGTTTTTCCGTAATTCAGAGCTTTCCGAATAACGGGTTTGTGGATAACGGATCCTATACAGTTCTATTATATATGAGAAATGGTGTCATCCAATGAGTGTGTAAGGAGTCCTGTTTATTTTACCTGCTTATCTTATCTACTAAAACTACAGTATTGTAAATAACTTTTGTATCTGTTATGCAAATAGGGCCCTGCAGCCCTACTGGATCTTGAATGGAGGCCCCATGACTACACAGTAGCTTATTCATAAAATGTATAGTGGAGATGCTAAAGGAAACACATTTTTACCAGTGAAGAATAAAAAATACAGTTTATTTAAATATATACAAAAACATTTTACAAATTAAGTGTGGAACAATGCATTTATATATGCAGAGGGATGATAAAGTTTCATTGGAACTTTTATAAAATACTATACAAAGTACTTACAGGATGGTTCACCTTTAAGTTCATTTTTAGTATATTATAAAAAAGCCAATTCTATGCAACTTTTCAATTGGCTTTCATTAGCCCATTATTTGCCTTCTTCTTGTGACTCATTCCAGCTTTCAAATGGGGTCACTGACCCCATCTAAAAAACAAATGCTCTGTAAGGCTACAAATCTATTGTTATTGATACTTTTTATGACTAATCTTCTATTCAGGCCTCTCCTATTCATATTCCTGTCTTCTATTTAAAGCAATGCATGGTTGCTAGGGTCATTTGGACCAAATTGCTGAAATTGTAAACCCGAAGAGCTACTGAATAAAAAGTGAAATAACACAAAAGCCACAACTAATAAACAATTTAAAAAAACAATTGCAAATAGTCCCAGAATACCACTTTCTATGTCCGACTAAAAGTCAACTCAAAAGTGTAAATGCAAAATGGTGCTAGTCATCCCAGATATTCTTCTTCACATTCACTTGCCCTTTTTAAGTCCAAATAATAAATGCCAGCTGCCCCCATGTAAGTGAAAGGGAAGTAAGTGATCTGGGGCATATACACAGTTTTAAACAGCCCCATATGAATCCATGTGAGATTCAGATCTGTCTTTGGGGTAGCCCTTCAAAAAACTGGGCATTCCAGTTCAAAACCTGCACATGGCAACCCTATTGGTGGTGGTGGTGCAAATAGGTGAAACAGAGTAGAAGATGAAGAAGGAAGAGTGTGAGATAGCAAATGCAGTAGGATAATATTCAGCAACAAGGCTTTATATAACTATTGTCTAAGGGCCTTTACACACGGGCGTTTTTACCTGTGCTCCCCTGCGTTCCGTTTTGCTGCGTTCAGCCGCAGGGGAGCGCAGGTATAGACGCACTCAATTATTTTCAATGGGGCTGTACTCACAAGAACGCATGTAGGCGCCAAACGCATGTTGCGTCTGAACCTGCAACCTCATTGAAAAGAATGAGGTGCGTCTAGACCTGCGCCCCCCTGCGGCTGAACGCAGCCAAATGCAACGCAGGGAAGCGCAGGTCCAAAACGCCTGTGTGTAAGGGCCCTAATATGGATCTTCAATTCTTGCTGAGTTTTGAGTATCCACCAGCAGACAAAAGCAACCCCGAAAGTATATTTCCTACACCATAACTAGAGACAGTTCAAGGACACTTGTTGCCACAATAAATGACAGTTTGTGGTGATAACATCCTTCTGCGTGTGTAACTGAGCTCCTTTCTGTGTCTGTGTTTTTCATATCACACGTTTATCACCCACTTCAGTGATTCAACATATCATTGTTTTGATGGGTACCGGAAACCTTGAGATCTACTGTGGCTGTTTAAAAAAACAACTTCACTTCAGCATTTTTTTCACACCGGTGCTTGCATGATTACCTGCCAGTTGTAGTGTTTCTAAGGAACACAATGCAGAATTTTAAGGTCCAGCTTAGAAATATGTTGGCGCTATATAAATAGTAATAACTAATAATAAATAATAACTACTTTTCTTAAGATCTATAATATTTATTAGGGTCATGCAAACCAGAGTGAAAAAATGTGGAGGGTTTGACCAAAGGCTTTGAATTTTAGTAACGCCCAGGGTTTGAGCCCCAAATGTTCTGGGAGGTAAAAATATAGTGAACAAGTACTCCCTCTTGTAAAATACAAGGATATTATATGTTACCAAGGAGTTCCATGATAATATAAAAACATGAGGCCTGTTTTTAATACAGATCTAGGAACTCCGACTCATGACAGAAATAAAATCACTAAGCTCCAATTATAACTAATGACATCACTAAGTACAGTATATAAGGCTATCATTAACAAGCCGGTGTTTGCATGATTACCTGACAATTATAATAATAAATAATAATTAATAATAACTACTGATCTTTAGGTCTGTTATATTTATTAGGGACATGCAAATCATAGTGAGAAAATGTGGAGGGTTTGACCAAAAGTTTTGTATTTATGTAACGTCCAGGGTTTGAGCCCCAAATTTTCAGGAAGATAATAATACAGTGAATAAAGTACCCCTATCTTGTAAAATATAAGGATATTATTACTTAATAAGCATTTGAATCACCATATAAAAACACAAGCTCTGTTTTTATACAGGTCATGGAACTCCTGACAGAAATGACATCACTAAGCTCCTATTATAACCGATAACATCACTAAGCACTGCATATAAGGATATAATTTACAGTATATTCATAGCTCTTGTGTATTATATAGTGAATAAAGTACCCCCTCTTGTAAAATATAAGGATATTATAAGTTACCGAGGAGTTTCATGACCATATAAAAACACAAGGACAAATGATTTTATACAGGTCATGGAACTCTGAGTTAACTTCTAATATCCTCATATTTTGCAACTGGGGGTACTTTATTTATTATAATACACAAGTTTCAGTGAGTCATGTGACAGAAATTACATCAGAACTCACCGTTTATAACGGATGACATCAGAACTCACCGTTTATAAGAATATAATTTACAAGATATTTATGGCTTTTGTGTATTATATAGTGTTATCTTTTGTTCCACAGTATTAGGTGAACAGCAGTGTTGAATAATTAGCCCACAAATAGTAAAAATAAATCTATGAATATATATTGTGATAGCTAGAGAGCAGCGCACTATGGGGCAAATTCACTAAGTGGCGAAAATGCGCTAGTGTTGCCTTTGCTAACGTTTGCTGCAAAGTTATGCTCAGGTCGGCGAACGGTAGCGTAGTTGCGCTAGTGTTACTTCGTCAGGCAAAGCGCATTTACGCTAGCGATGCCTAATTTGCATATGGCGCGAAGTGTAATAGAAGTATATGTTACAGCCACTACATTACACTGCACAAGCCCAGGAAACCTTTAATAAATAAAATAAAGTTGTCCTATTGCCCTAAACATGTGCCCCCTGTATAGTTGTGTTGCCATATGTTAGGAAATGTAGGAGGGAAGGGGGTAACCCCCCCCCAAAAAATTTTTGCTCTTTTTTCAGACTATCACCCTACAAAAGGTAAAACACGCCAGCGGTTTTTTGGGACTTACAAAAAAATTTAAAATTTTTTTTCAAAACTCCTATCTATTGTATTGAACTGGCGAAGTAACGTCTAGCCTAATCTTAGTGAATTAGCGTAATTATGATCCTTCGTCAGTGCGCAACTGCGCCTGGCGTTAGGGTGCAAAGTTGCGCTAGTCTATCTCCTTTGCTAGCGTAAATTCGCTAGACTCTGTTAGTGAATTTGCGAAGTTACGAAATGACGTCACGCTGGAAAGTTAGCGCTAGCGCTAGATGCTTTACGCTTTAGTGAATTTGCCACTATGTCTCATGGGACTCTTTACCAAATACGGGCCATCACCACACCTTGCCACTGTCCCGTTTTTCACGGCAGTCAAAGTAATTCACCTTCATTAGTAAAACTGTAATTACACATAAAACATTGCAGAAATGTGTTCACACTTTCCATAACCTGGCAAATTTTGTAAAATGGACATGGTAATTAGGGGGTGTGGCCACTAAATGGGCATGGTCAGAAACATTTTCGATTTGCTGCATATCTTGTTGTCCCTCTTTCCATTTTTGAAATTTTGGAGGTAGGCATGACTCACTACTGCTATTGCACCAGCTCATTCCCATACAATTTAATCACAAGTAATGCCCATGTTGCTCCTAAAATCAGTGGGAAAAACCCCACTTGTTTGTATGCAATTCATTAGTCTGTGGTCATATAATCTGAATTTCTAGTACCTGATTACTATTATTTTTTTGCAGATTGAAATTTGCACTAAATTTTGCACCTGATTGCGGCTGCAAATCTTGGAATAAATGTTGCATTGTGAATAAAAAATATGGCAAACTGTGCTGAGTGATTTTTGCACTTTTTTAGTAGATGAGCCCTATTATATCAAGTGAGCATAAGAACTTATACTTCTTTTATTGAAACATCACATAAAACTAAAGGTATTGTGATTTGGTTAGCAGTACAAAGACAAGGAACAGAATAATACAATGTTCCTTGCTCTAAGATATTCAGGTTATTAGAATTAAGTTTTGTTCAAAAAGAAAAAAAAAACATGCTGCTTTTCCTGATTTTGTACAATTAATAATCTCGGTGGCTTTGTTTTTTTTCACATAGCAAATGTACAAAATTCAAAGGCAGACGTCAGAACTGCCATCTTTCTTTTTTGTGGCTTCGATGATCCAAGGAGTTTTTCTATTTAATAATTCATTAGTTGGAACCTTGCCACAAGGGTTGCAATGTAAGTAAGAAAGCAGTATGCACATTACCTTTTAGCTTATTCTATCTTAAGGCAACAAACTAGTCATATTATTAAAATTCTGTCTAATTACCTGTCATTGGCCTTATAAGAAAGTTTTACAAAGCACAATGTAGAGAAACAGCAATAAAGCCCTAGGCAGGTTCGGTATACTTCACTTGCGCTCTGCAGGCTTGGATCATAACATAGAAAACTTGAAGGCACTATCATTCAAATAACCTCCAAACAATTCCATGGTTAGAATTGTCATTAAACATATTCCTACACCAGCATTCCAACAACATTTTCCCTGCCATTGCTTGTTTTCTAGAAACATAACAAAATGCACTCAATATTCGTTGTGCCTCCGAACCTTAAAGGGATACTGTCAAGGGAAAACATTTCCCCCCTAAAACACATAAGTTAATGGTGCTACTTCAGCAGACTTCTGCACTGAAATCCATTTTTCAAAAGAGCAAACAGATTTTTTTATTTTAATTTTGAAATCTGGAGCTAGACGTCAGTTTCCCAGGTGCCCTCAGTCATGTGACTTGATCTCTGATAAATTCAGTCACTCTTTACTGCTACACTGGAAGTTGGAGTGATACCACCACCTCCCTTTTCCCCCAGCAGCTGAACAACAGAACAATGGGAAGATAACCAGAAAGCTAGAGTCCTGCCCAGGTCCATTTTTTGGTACCCACACCTGACCCGTACCCACAACCTGCAAACCGCAACCCGGACCCGCGACCTCCATTCTTACCCGCTTGGACAAGCGACCCGACCTGCAAATACCTTATCCGCAACCCAGACCCGCGACCCGCTGACCATCAAGAATCAGGAAGTGCTGTCATTGTAAACCGGAAGTGACATCATCGGAAGTAGCCATGATAGGGTTGCCACCTTTTCCTGTGGCTGAACCCAGACGGGGGGGGGGGCCATGACGTCGGTGGGCGTGCCCGTGACGTAATGGGTGGAGCTATGACGACGCGGTCGCCGATTGCCCGATCACTGCGTCAATCAAGCTAATCCCGCCCGGTTTTCCTTATTTGGAAAACCGGGCAGGAAGTATTGACCTGGGCAGCCCTTCAAAATACCGGGCTGTGCGGGTCAAAACCGGACAGGTGGCAACCCTAAGCCATGATCAGAATAAAAGGAATAAAACAGGAAGTGCTGTCATTGTAAACCGGAAGTGACATCATCTGTAGTAGATAAGCTCAGAAAAAAGGAGTAAAAATCGCTATGGAGAAGATCTGTGGCCCGACCCTCAACCCGCAAACCACTTACCCACTTCTATACCCGCACCTGGAGCTTGTACATGCAACCCGCAGGGTACCGCAAGACTTTGCGGGTAATCCGCAGGTACCCGGGGGTACCGCTGCAGGACTCTTCAGAAAGCTCCCTAGTAGATATAAGAACAGCACTTAAAATTAAAAATCCAAGTCCCACTGCAACTACTTTAGTTACTTTGATTTGGAGTAACAATAGCTTAATTGAAAGCAGTTCCATCATAAAATGCTGGCTCTTTTCGAAAGCACATGACCAGGCAAAATGACCTGAGATGGCTGCCTACACACCAATATTACAACTAAAAATAAATGCATTTGTTGGATCAGAAATTATATTTTATATGGTATATTGGATTATTTGCAGTGTAAAAAATGTAGAAATAAAAATGACACCATATAAATCATGTAATAATCAACAAAGAACTTAAACATACCTTCCAAGAAAAGAACATAACCTGGCCAGTGCAGTTAACTAATACTTTCCATATACATCACCCGGTCACAAGCACTGGGGACACCAGTGATGCATAAATCAAATGTGTTGCTTGCAAAGCTGCAAGACAAAGGAACATGAACTGGAGGAGCACTATTTTTTGACAAACGATATGGCAGGGGAGGCAAAACTCATCTTAAAAATTGTTCTTTAGGTCTCAGGCTTAACATCTGAATGGCTGCCTGGTTACTCTGACCCTAGCAACAACTCAGCAGATTGGAAGTCACAGAAGAAGATGAATAGGTGAGGGCTTGAAGACATAGATAAGCAAAATATGAAAATGGAACTTCTAGGGTTAAAACGGTTTGCCTTTCTCTGCAGTAACTGTCAGTAATGGCAGGCTATGACAAATTCTGAAACAAAAATAGCCAGCAGCAAGTTCTTTCAGCACTGTGAATATTCATTTAAAATCTGTCCCTTGGTGGAAAATCTTTAGCTGTGTCTATAAATGAGGAGGAAACGTATGTAAATAATACACAGCACCATTAAGTAAATGAGAAAGCAAGACAGGCCTGGAAAATGCTAAAATATACTGTAGAACACCACTCATATAAATCTGATTAGAAGGCTATCATATTTTCCCTACTGGAAATTTGCATTTTAACTCCCAAACACCTCAAGCCCCACACAACAGAGACTGACAGTGGTTGGATCATTATTATTACAATGTTGTAGAGATAGGTTATGTTGCACAGATTAAAGGATTTATATACTCCTACAGTTCCTTGGTTTTAGCCCTGAATAACTATCATTTTATGGCGTATAATGGTACATACTATACATATGGCAGTTGTTTTAAGGTGGCAATACATGTCCAAATCTGTTCATCTAAACAGGATGCCAAGCAGGCAGATCTGGCTCCAATTTGGCCACCAATATGTTGGGTCAAATCAGTTTGATCTGATTTTTAGCTGGATATCTTACATTGGTGGGCCCCATACACAGGTGAATAAGTTGCCATCTAGGACTTGCTTTTGTCAGCTGGTGTATTGCCACCTTTAGATTATTTGTTACCATGACTATTAAATTATAAGACCAATAGTATTTGCACATCTGGATTCCATCATCTCGTTCCCAACCAAAGGTAATTTTATGAAGTTGTTCCTCCCTTTGATCTTAGATATACTAACAGCCTCTACTCCTCTGGGAAGGCTTTCCTCTATATTTTGGAACACTGAGGTGGGATTTGCTTCCGTATAGCTACAAGAGCATAAGTAAAGTTGGGCAATGATCCAGGGTCAGGGTTCCATTTTATCTCATAGGTGTTCAGTTGGGTTGATGTTGAAGTTCTCAGCAGGCCAAAGCAGAGCATACATAGGTGGCAAATCCATTCTGTACAGACCTGAATGTTCAGATGACATATCACTTTAGGAGGATACTTTTGGTTAAAAATGTCTCTAGATACTCTTGGCCATATAGTGAAATTCACATTGTGAGGCAAGTCTCTACAACATAGCCACATACATACGGATAAGCAGCCTCAGTTGCTTATTGTACATACATTTTTCACCTCAAACCTTTAGACAGATTACCTCCTCATTTCAATCAGCTAGACAAGCCCAGCAGAGCTGCATTTTATTTATTTTTCATAGAAAAGTAATACAAGCCCTTTAATGCAATATAGTTACCTTGATAAACAGTGGCATTTCCACAATATTCCTCCTTTTTAATTGCTCACACCTTCTGCATGACACAGTTCCTAATTAAAAACACTCCTACATGGGTAATAAGAGGCATTGTGCTTGGCAGCAGACATTGAACATAAACACAAAAGGTAATAATAGTCTTTCTAACAATGACATTGGTGAAAAGCTTTCATCCAGTCCTTCCCTACTGCGCCAAGCAACTGGAACAGGCTAGCAACAGCGCTGGGTTAACTTGCTGGCAGTGCAGCTCTTATCTGCTCCTCCACCGCAGGCCCCTCTTTGTGAGACCAGTCATTTAGAAAGAGGTGCAAACAGATATTGTTTAGAGAAGTGAGGTTTTCTATATTGTGGGTATTCTGATGTTAAAAAAAAAAAAAAAAACCAGAAAGGCAGATTGTCAAAATGCTTATCCATTTGCTATGTTAATTACTGAAATTATGTCTATACAAATTGGCAAATAATTCACACCTTGTAATATGCTCTTACTTTAATTAAAATAACAAAAACAAACAAAGAACCCAAATGTTAGAGGGGGAGCATTAAAAAGTTGCAATTCTGTAATTATTTCAGCATTCTGTGTATTCAAGCACAGCCTGATGTTGCCAGTTTTTTAAACCTAATGTGAGAATGAACTGTACCGGCAAAAATCAATTCAATTACAATAAATTATTCATGGGGAACTTAATGTTAAATATGTTTCCCTTTTGTTTACATCTCCATATACACACCTTATATTGCACCCCACACAATGCCCTTTTTTATGGAGAGTACCAAATCGAGCAGCGAAGACAGCAATTTGGGTACAGGACTTGGTACTCTCATATAAAAAAGAATGGCTGGGAGGGGGTGCAATTTATGGTTAGTGAAGTGTACATGGGTATTTGCAATATATTGTTGGTTAAACATATAAAACCCATTCTAATATCTTAGAATATCCTCTTAGAGGAAGATACCCTTCAGTTTCAATCTTCAATGTGTGATACATAATTGCTGAAATTAGACAACAGAATGTAATATTTGGTGCAAAGCCGCTATAAAGGTAAAATATGAACTAGGACCCTGATTTTGACATTTATATAGTGCAATCTGAAGTAGTTACCTACTGGAGAAATCTCTAGATATTACAGATGAATTACTATCATAGCATAGCAGAAAGTGTTTATTTCCCAGAGGGATGCATTTATGCTCTACATTCACACAGCTGCGTCAAGACTGGTATGTAGAATGCAAAGTGCCATTAGATTAGTATTCCATGGTTTGATATGGTACAAATGGTTGGCACTAGGTGTGGCACAGCGCACCTTGTACCACTTGGCTTTAGTACAAAAAGGTAAAATGCTTGTAGTCATTCTAGCACCACCCATCGTGCCACATATCAGCTCTTAATAATCTTATTGCTAAAATTTTATGCATAGCATGCTAAAGTTTGGCACAGTTTACTGGAATGGCTCCTACTTCGATTTCTTTTCCCCTGATGGTTCAGTCACGGTTGTTAGCATTTGAATATAATGTCTAGGGATACATTATGACTGGGCCTATGTACCACATGAGAGCTGGGCTAAATTGGTGCATAATGCGCTATAACTACCATAGATGGCAAACTAATTCATCATAATTCTAAACATGTAGTGTTTATGGTTTAACCACCTCATCTTCAATAAATATATAGTAGGTTGTAGGCTAGAAGTACATAGGAATACTTCTTCTTCTGTGTAAATAGGCACCAGAGACGACCTAGGCAACCCAGCCGGCCAGCGCGCCCCCACTTTCCCCATCCAAGGTGTCTGCGAGATGATGTAGTGCATCCACGCATGCAAAGTGACGCTACGTGCCTCTGCCCAATGACGCCGCGCGCATCTCCGCATGTGCAGTGACGCCAAGGGTTTTGCGCGGTGATGCAGAGTGGCGTACTTTCTCAATCAAAGCCAAGTGAGTCTGGTCTAGGGGTAGGCAGAACAGGTGGCTGCCCAGCTCCCCCCCCCAATCGTTGCGCCCTAGGCAGCTGCCTCTTCTCTCTACCCCTAGTTCGGGCCCTGATAGGCACCTTTAAAGTGGTGGTTCACCTTTGAGTTAACTTGTAGTATGATGTAGAGAGTGATATTCTGATTTGCAATTGGATTTAATTTTTTGTGGCTTTTGAGCTATTTAACTTTTTATTCAGTAGCTCTCCAGTTTGCAGTTTCAACAATCTGGTTGTTAGGGTCAAAATTACCCTACATGCAACCATGCCTTTATTTGAGGGACTGGAATATGATTAGGAGAGGGCCTAATTAGAAAAATGAGTAATAAAAAGTAGCAATAACAATACATTTGAAGTCTTACAGAGCAGTTGACCCCATTTGAAAGTTGGAAAGAGTCAAAGAAGAAGGCAACTACATTAAAAAAACTGTAATGAAGACCAATTGCAAAGCTTCTTTGAATTTGTCATTCTATAGCATACCAAAAGTTAACTTAAAGCAGAACTAAACCCCCCATACCAAAAAAGCCCCCCTAAACTGCCTGGCATTACCCTCCTCCCCCTCCCAACACTGCATTAATTTTAAGAAAGAAAAATCTGACCCTAAAATGCAGAGTAGCGTAGCAGAGCTCCAGGGTACCGTCTTCCACCGATTTGAATTTTTTGTGGACTCAACGCCATGAGCAGTTGAAGCGGATTCCTGTATTGGCCCAACTGCATAAGCTCCCGCAGGCTTCATGTTCACATTTAGTCCACCCCTTTAAGTTACATTTTTTAGACAAAAAGTTTCATAGAAAGAAAGCCAAAACCATGGAAATTAGGGGCACAGGTAGTTATGGCTTGTAAGTACCTGGAAAAGCACAGGTGAGTAGATGGTGAGTACATCTTCTTTTATTGCCTTTATTAGACTGTGATGTTAAAAGAATTAGAAGATCATTTTCCCATGAAATCAGATAGCACAATGTTTAGGTGCAGATATTCCACACAGAAGTGGTGAAAGGAAAGAGATTGCAGTGTGAAGAGGACCACTGCACATCCTCATATACAGATAGCAGGGGTAGATAAACAAACTAGAAATGATGGTGCCTTGAACAACATTTTGTACTTCTACTTATGCTAGATATGTGTTTCCCTGTTTTCTACAGCCATTAACTTCCCTGCTCCATTAAAGCCCCTATGGCTTTTTTTTTTTAGACTTAGTTCTCTTCGAGTAACTGACATGTGGTTTTCAGAAGCTAAATAAAGGTTTGGGATTTTTAAATCTGTGGTTCATTGGCCTGTTTATTAATCCATTTTTTTCCATGGCTGAACACAAATATACTTTTTGTGCAGTAAAACTCAAGCTTGCATTTTTAGTATGTCTGCTGAGAATGTACTGTGAAACAGTAATGGGAAATAAATAGTACTGTTCCCTCTGATCAATTATTCTTATTGGTGTATTTTGACAATAGTAAGAGAACCTTGCCTCAGGCGGCACTGAGCGGCCAGTTACCAGGGGCAGCAAAAAGCCGCCTCTTGTAACTTTAAGAGCTGAATTTTTAAAATGGAAATTCGGCTCTTCTAGCGATGCGGCCACTCCTCCACCCGCTCCTACAAGTTAGAAGCGCGGAGCAGGAAGGGGGGCGGCCCCTGAGGGCAAGATACATAGTACATAACAGATACATTCTATAGAATCCTATTGTATACTACAGAGCTTTTTTTTTTTTCTGCTGTGTATCCTGTGTCTTTTCTCCTTTTTAAGCTTTGAATGGCTGCCCCCATGATTACACAGCAGCTTGTTTATATAAACCTCTAGCATACTTTCTGAAGCAAACACAACTGTTGCACCAGTGAAGTGCAACAGTAAATTATATTTTAATTGATTTTAAAAAAACTTTTGGTGTTACTGTTCCTTTAATATAGTGGAAGAACTCCACCTCCAAGAAGGCCAGCCACACCAATTCAAACTGCGCAATGGCAAAAGAAGGGTATAGAATAACATTAAATAGAACAGGTGGATAAAAAGTGAATTGCAGGAGCACAAGAAGAGGTTGATAGCTTCAATTTCAGATTACATGCTTTAATTTTCTACCCACCTCTTACAGCTAGACCTCAATAGCCTGCTCATAACAACAAAAAGATGTGCCCCAATATGCATAAATTCACTCTAATGTACATCTCTATATTTCTCTTCCCAGCGCTGGTTTTTCTGCAGAGCTGCAATTTGTTTCCTTTCACCATACCGCAAGATATTGAAAAACCAAAACTTCCCTTTAACATGTAAAGATTTATTGCCCTTCAACCAATGACTTTCTACACATGACCTTAGGTTAAGCATACTAGATTTCAAAGAAATGGCTCAATACAAAAATGTAAAAGAACCCAGATAACAAAAACTAGCAGGTGGTAAAGATCCAGAAAAATGTTTATTCACAAATTCTTTTGAATAATTACATTTAAAGGGGCAAATTTACAAAATTCGTGTGAAGGATTCGAAGTTCGATCATTCAATGATCGAAGGATTTAAAATTTTAAAATCCTTTGAATGCCTACTTCGCCAGAACCTACCGAATATCAATAGAAGCCTATGGGAACCCCCCATAGGTCTCTTTTGCTAAGACTGGCTCAAATACCATTCGTACGATCAAACGCCTCGATCGTTCGAATCGTATAAATTTTTCGGAGGCTCAAAGGTAAAAGTAAGATTTTTTCGTGAAATTGAATGATCGGTATCCGATCGTATGATTTCATTGAGAAATCGGATATCGAGCATAAAGATAGCCAAAAACTATTCGATAAGCATTCGATAGTCGAAGGCTTATTGAATTTCAAATAGATTCGTAGGATTTTATGTGAAAAATAATAAATTTGCCCCTTAGGGGCAGATTTACTAAATTCACATGAAGGATTTGAAGTTCGATCAAATTTTCAAAAAGATTCTAATCTTTTTGAAGACCACTTCGACCAGTGAATTTTTAAGATTCGATCTAATCAAACGATCGAATAATTCGAATAAAAATCTATTTGAACATTCGACTATTCAACAGTCGAATTACTTCCCCTTTAAATTTTTATTCCATTGCCTAGGTCGCCAGATCAATTACCGAATTGGGTTTCATTATTTTTGATCGAATTCGATTGAATGGTTAAAATCGCTCAATTCAAACGATTTTATCGATCGAATGTTTTCTATTCGATCGTTCGATCGAATTGCAGTAAAAACCTTCGAATTCGATATTCGAATGATTTTACTTCCCCAACATCTCCCAAGTATTCCCATGGTCGACCCTTGGTAAATATGCCCCTAATAGTATCTATAGACTACGATAAAACTATTTACCAGTGGCCTTGTCCTTGTGAACAACTATAGCAAGTATCCCTGGATTTACTAAACAGACACAATCCATTCTTGGTCTGTATATCTTTTGTAATTATTTTCTAAAATGACCTTATAACTGAATAACTGGTGCTAATTGCATGATCCTCTAGCCCCTAAAATTACCACTATATCAAACCTTTGCTGTTTGCTTCAGTTTCATGAATATGTGGAGTATAATATCTACTCTGGGAGTAACTAGAAGACCAAAATGTAATTCACCCCACGTTTCACCCTAACAGAGCTTCTGTCTGATCCCCCTACTCACTACTCTGGACCAGTCCCATATCTGGGAACCACTCATTTAGGTAAATATTACATAAGCCTTCACTTTTATTTAAGAAAGGATGAATGTATAAAAAGGGACACCACCAGACTGCTTGCCATTAAGATCCTGTACATCATACAAACCAGCAATTACCTTTAAAGGAGACTGTGTATTGTGTAAAAACAAGAATCTGCTAGTGCATTACACTATTTTAAATATAGAAGGAATGTGCTTAATAAATGTAAGTGGCTGATTTATTGAAAAATTTCCCCAAAACCCTTCTAGCCCTGCCCATTTGTTCCAGTTCCTGCCTTCTAAATTCTCTGTGCAGTGGATCACTCAGAACCCTGCAATGCAGGATAGGAACCAAACAGCAATTATGTGAACCTGACATGGAACTGAAGTCTGTCTTTTACATGTGTGTCCAGGGTCGGACTGAAGCCATAGGGTCCCACCCTCCTTTGGGGCCCCCTCCCCGGCGCTCATATGCTCATGTGCTTGCTGCGGTGGTGGATGTCCTTATGGTGCAGCCAGGGGAGCAAGCTGGGGGAGCAGTCCTGGGCCAGCGGGGGCCCAAGAGGGCCCAATGTCCTGCCGGCCCAGTATGTGTCTTTGTATGTGCACTCAACACCCTGCACTATAGTATAGGAACCAATCAGCAATTATGTGGACCTAATAGGGAACTGAAGTCTGTCATTTGCCTGTGTGACTGCAGGGCTGTGATTAGCTATTTTCCTCCTACAGTGCTTCTGGCAGGGACTTTGGGACACGCCCGACCATCATTTCAAACATGGACAGGGAACATAGTAGATCTATAGAGAGCTCCAAGAAAGGGTCATTTTTAAAGATAATACACATTTTAGCCCAATAGTAAAACAGGCACCCTATATTATGTATTACTGCCTACAATATTAGGTAGGTTTTCACAAATCCCATATGTCTCCTCTAATGTTAATCTTTTTCTTGTGAAAAGGACGTAGAGCCAAAAGCAAGAACATTGCCCCCGAGCTGCCTTTGGGGGTATGATCATGTCTTTTAAATGCGATACCTGCAATTGTTTTGTTTTACTACAATAGGTAGTACCATGAGTCCCTGCAGATATTATCTCCCTTAAGAAAAATGACTGGGCTCCTTACACTTTAAACGTATTATTTAAACCTACCATTTCATATTACACAGTGTCAAGTTGTTTCCTCAAGTACAACTCAGATCTATAAAAGATTGTATTATATTAAATGTAATACTTTGCCGGCTTTTCCTATAATGAAGCTTGTCAGATTTCACCATGGCATTATCTAAAAAGTCAGTAGTCACAGCTGCAGATCCTATCAACAGCACTGAGAAACAGATGCTACATGAAAGTTAATCTTCTCGGATAAATCATGATGTATAGGGGGGGAAACGGCTCTTCTGAAACAGTTCCAAACTTCACTTGTACAACAAGGGGAGGATTTATTATCTTGAAGACAAGTAGATGTTAATTTGAAAGCTTTTTTTTTTTCCATACTGCGGCCTGGTAATTGATGATCATTGAAAGAAGTGCAATTTAGCATATGTTCTATGGCAATGCTGCTTGGGTATTCAGTTGGCAAGAGCTCAATGGAAAAGAATGGTGGCAGCCACTGGCTATTATAAGAAAGGGGGTGTGCACAAAATAAACAAGTAGGATAACAAGCGTATCACTATGTGGCTTAACCCTTCAATTGCCAGAATACTTTGATCTTGCCATGCTTTGTGTTAACAGTAAACAGGTGGCATGGCATTTACCATAGTGCAACCTGGAACCATTAAATCTACGGCGTCAGCACTTTACTGCTTGGATCCGAATGTTTGATAACTACTGCTGCTGACCAGGGTGAGATTTCTGCAGCTAGAAAGCGTGCTTTACTTATTCATTGCCTGGGAGCAGAGGGACAGCGTATATTATATACATTACCATCACCTGATGAAACTTATGAAACTGCTCTTACTGCTGTAAAGAACTTTTTTGTGCCAAAAGTAAATGTGGTTGCTGAAAGATATAAATTCCACCAACATGGACAGCGTAATGGTGAATCCACAGAACATTTTGAAAAAGCTTTGAGAGAGCTGGTTCTTACCTGTGAGTTTGGGAATCTAACAGATGAAATGCTAAGAGACCAAATAGTGGAAAAAACAAACTCACCACGCATTAGGGCCCTTACACACGGGCGTTTTGGTCCTGCGCTCCCCTGTGTTGCGTTTGGCTGCTTTCAGCCGCAGGGGAGCGCAGGTCTAGATGCACCTCATTCTTTTCAATGAGGTAGTACCCACGAGACGCGTGTAGGCGCCGAACACAGGTTCAGACGCAACATGCTGCATTTGGTATAAAAACTGGAAGAAATACTCAAATTTGAGGAACTATTACAAACACACATCTTGGATCTAATAGATCGGAATAGACCTCCCCCTTCTGTTCCCCTGTCATTCCAATTAGTCCTGGTATGAGGATCCTGGAACTAGTGAAGGAACTTGGCTGTTGTCAAAGCAGGTGCTCATGTTTCAATTCCTGGCTTGGAGGCAAGTTTTAGTTGCACAAAAACCAAATGAATAGCCAAACAGAGCCTCTTGTAGGCTGTCAGTCCTCATAGGGGGTACCAAACTGCCAATCACAGCTTTTATTTGGCATTTCCATGGACATTTTTCATTATTTTCATTATTTGAATGTGGCTCATGCTTCAAAAAAGTTTGGGGACCCCTGCTTTATAGTGTGCCCTTACAATTCAGTTACTTCCATGATTATCCAAGGTGAAGCACAGTGATCATTTCTTATTAGTAAGAGACTGATATGGACCTTAAACAGGAGATTATTTTCTCCTAGTTAATAATCCCACCAGGATTATTTGATTCAATCCATTCATAGCTTATTCTTCTTGTGAACACAAATCCTTTCATCATTTCACAGACACACAGCTTCTCATGTACAAAACATTGTAAATTTTTCATGGGCTAGATATGGATGCAGCGTTCATATTTCAAGTGCGCTACGCCACGACAGCGTGACTGAAGGATCCAAGCTACTTTTAACCATAGGGATTTCATCAATCACATCCTGGTGTGAAACAGCAGCTGATTAAATCCCTTGTTAAAAGAACTAGTTGTTTAAACTGCAAAGCTCTTTCTAATGCAAGAATATATTTTAGCCTGCGTTCCCAATTTACTGGCAGAAATTACAACAGAACATCACACGGAAAGAGTGGAATGTCGGTCAAGCTTGTAATTTCTGAAAATGATGAGTACTCTTAACTGAATAGCAACAGCTTTTTTATCTACCTGTACCCAGTCAGGTGTGTAGGTGAATATCATGATTAGGACAGTTTTAGCTTTGCCCATAGGAGTCACTTAGATATTTGTAGTGTAGATGGAGCTACCAAACTGTTTGTGAAAACCAGGTACAATAAACCTTGGAATGTATTCACTTTCTGATGATTTGTATCCATTTATTTAAGCAAAGTTGATTTAAGACAAAACGGGGCGGGGGGGAGAATACAACGCAATGCTCTCTGGCCGTCCCAAACCAGTTTTAAAAAGGACCCTCCTGCAGTGGCATCAATTTAAAAAAAACGAATTTTCTCTTCTTGAGGCATGTACAAGGCTTTGTCTTCTGCTCCATGGTTAGTTTTTTCCCCCTTGAGCTTGCTTTAGAACCCCTGTGTTACGGTTTGACAGGTGTATCGCCCCAGTCAAACACCCACCTGCCCCTATCCTTGAAGTCTGGTCCAGAACTTAATGAAGTTAGAGCTCTCTATCCCTTCCACATCCCTTCCATTCAGAACCCCTTGTTCACTAACAACAAATTAAACAGATCCATCTATGTGGATGGATAATTCAACATGATTTCATCTTTCAGTGCTTTAGCAGGACTATGGAAATTCTACCTTTATTCACTCAGATTTATTTATAAGCAAATACATTATCAGTAAGTTTCAGTGTATCAGTCTTACATATATGCACCTAGTGAGGTCCAAACCCCAAGCCTTTTACAGTAGCCCTCTACAGTATTTCAACCTTGATTTCCACCTTTCGACATTTTCTTTATATTTTTACCCAACCTGTTCTTCAGCTTATTTTGGCAGGGGTACGTTTATGTATTGGATTTTACCAGGCTACTGTTTGTCTATCTGTGTATCAGATATCAGATAGGAAGGTTGGCTTGTTTACTAGTGCATTTGTAGAGAGGACATGTACTGTTTATGGATGTATTCACTGCCCCTAAGCTTTCCAATGTGCTTTAGGTTGTACTAAAAATATTGGCATCTAATTATTCTGAAATCAAAGGCATTTCTCCAGCATTCAGTCTGCACAGCCCTTTACATGGGACAGTTCTGACAGTTTTGAACTCTCCATTTAATGGTTCTGTCAAATAAAATGCTAGATTTCCAATAACCAGATTGCTATGTTGGCTTGGATATAATCATCAGATTGCTATATTGGCTTATTTCAAATGATCAGATTGTAACTTTGGCTTGATCTGATCCAACAGACATTTGTGTCACTTTTTAGCAGATAACTATATCTGACTAGTGCAACATGTGACATTGTTATATTGGCTTCATTCTATCTGCCAGATGTCCAGGCAATTATTTCCCTTTAAAAACAGACTTGGTACTTCTACAAACGTGGTCTTTGCTATTTTTATCTGTTTAAAAGATTAGACTATACATTATTGGCGTTGCATAAAATAACACATTTTTGTAATAGCACAGTGCCTCCCAATATAGCACTTACTCACTCCCAGGCAATTCTCCTGGCAAATATTTAAAGAAATTCTAATGTAAGTTCAATAAATGGCACTATTTTTATAATTCCATCAAACTTTGCCTTGAATTTCAAGTAGGCAGTATTAAAGAGCACAATATATTTTACCTTGTGATAACAGATAAAAGAGCTGTACAGACTGGAACTACAGTATGAACTGTTTTGTTGCAAATTACAAAAGTAACCCTTTAACTGCATGCTATGGGTTACTGACCAGGGAAGATTTATTATGTAATGCCTCAATTTAACAACATGAGTGCACAATTGCCCTGGTACAATAGAACAGTAATTGAATGCTCATTGATTGTTGGTCTTTATTTCAGGGATGCAACACATATGACCCCATGCAGAGACATGACAATTTATTTTTGCTTTGATGTTGAGAATTTCAGAGAATGACAAATATATAGTGAATAAAGTTATAGATTATATCATTACAATAATATAGTGAATAAAGTAACCCCTCTTACCTTTTAATTTGTTTAACCTGCCTAACTGTGGTTAATCCAGAGGAAGGCTCTTGTACTATGAGCTATCTTCCATAACCCTGTATTTCCTCACTTGCTAAAAAGCCATCCAACCCCTTAAAGCTATCTAATGTATCAGCCTGTACAACTGATTCGGGGAGAGAATTCCACATATTCACAGCTCTCACTGTAAAAAAAAAAAACGATTCCGAATATTTAGGTGGAACCTCTTTTCACCTTGTGTCAGCTGGAAAGACCTACTGGTGAAAAAAGCATTAGAGAGATTATTATATGATCCCTTTATATATTAATATATAGTTATCATATCTCCTCTTAAGCATCTCTTCTCCAGCATGAACATTCCCCATTTGGCCAGACTTTCCTCATAGCTAAGATTTGCCATAATGTTTACCCTATACCCTCTCTAATTCAATAATGTCCTGTTTGAGTGATGGAGACCAAAATTGTACGGCATATTCTAGATGTGGCCTTACAAGTGCTCTATAAAGTGGAAGAATGACCCCCTCCTCCCATTACTCTATGCCCCTTTTAATACAGCTCAAGACCTTATTTTCCCTTTGATGCTGCTGACTGGCTTTTCTTGATACAGCTGAGTTTATTATAAGGATATTATAAGTAACTGAGGAGTTTCATGACCATATTTTACAGGGAATACATTATTTATTATAATACACATGTTTCAGTGAGTCATGTGACAGAAATGACATCACTACTCACCGTTTATAACTGATTACATCAGTACTCACCATTTATAA
Organism: Xenopus borealis; assembly: GCA_024363595.1. Classification (NCBI taxonomy): domain Eukaryota; kingdom Metazoa; phylum Chordata; class Amphibia; order Anura; family Pipidae; genus Xenopus; species Xenopus borealis. The sequence goes on along the minus strand of CM044441.1, from coordinate 42,097,105 downwards.
GGATATAATTTACATGATATTCATGGCTTTTGTGTATTATATAGTGAATAATATACACCCTATAAAATATAAGAACACTATGGGACAAATTTACTAAAATTCACCCAAAAATCCTACGAATCTATTTGAATTTCGATAAGCATTGGACTATCGAATGCTTATCGAATAGTTTTAGGCTATCTTTTTGCTTGATATTCGATTTCTCGATGAAATCGTACGATCAAATACCGATCATTCGATTTCACGAAAAAAATCGTACTTTTTCCTTCGAGCCTCCGAAAAATTTGTATGATTCGAACGATTGAGGCGTTCAATCGTACGAATGGTATTCGATCAGGACTTAGCAAAATAAGCCTATGGGGGGCTTCTATTGGTATTCGGTAGGTTCAATCTGGCGAAGTAGGCATTCGAAGGATTTCAAAATTTTAAATCCTTCGATCATCGAATGATCAAATGATCGAATATCCGATCATTCGATCTATTTGATAATTCGGTATATTCTGTATACAAATTTGCATATTCGAATATCTGAAAAAATCGGTACGATCGGTATTCGATCACATTTGATCGAACTACGAATCCTTCACGTGAATTTTGTAAATTTGCCCCTATATGTTACAAAGGAGTTTCATGACTATAACATTGATCTTGTCTGTGGTATGGAGGTTAGTTGAGGAACTTATAAATATTGGAGTCTTCCTGCCCTTCACATTTTCACCTGTATAACTCTTTATACAGCTGCCTATAATAGGGATGATATAAGACAGGGGTCCCCTACCACCGTGCTGAGTCCCATAAGCAGGCCGAGGACAGTCCTGAACTGGACCACCGAGTTGTGCTGAATTGGATGCGGGTGCACCAAATTGGACGCCGACCCCCCCAGCCCCACCTCGACCCCCCCTGACCCCACCCCTGGTCTTTGTAAAGAATTTTGCCTTGACACCAGGCCAAAAAAGGTTGGGGACCCCTGATATAAGGGATACTGCCAGCCCCTCTCCAAAAAATAAGGACTAATTGCTATGGTGCTTTGATGGCTTATATGTAAGTATCTATCTATCTATCTATGATCTATTTGACTATCTTATCAATCAAGACTAGATTTTTAGCAGGAGATAAACGTATTAAAGCAAAACGTACCATTGCTAAACAATCCCTTTGTACCAACTGTATATTTTCCTCAAGGAAACACAAGTAACATTAATATCTCCCTTATACACACACTTAGCATAGACGTTCATATTTTTGCCTCACACATTCTACCATTTTGAGGATAAGTGAATTCTAATTGTGATACTGTAACTTTTGCCATGTTTTACTGTGATGCTTTGAGGTTTATTTAAGACTTTGTTTTATCACATGGGATGGGTCAACACATCTGTTTTGCCATCATGCCGTATGTTTCAACCTCTCGAGTGATTGTCAAGCTTAATTGCCTACAAGCTTGTAAAACCCAATGCAGCTCAACAGCCCTACAGTATGTCTATAGGAATCCGATGGGCCTGCTCAAAGGATTAGATTTTCAAGAGCATTTTCATTTTTGGTTTTAGCTTTTTTTAGATGTGTAAAAATGCAAAATGTAATTGCTACCTAGATGCTAAAGCAACCATGATTGCTGAATCACCAGTCACTGTTAATTCCACAACCAAAAAAGGAATACCTTAGATTTCCAGCACTCAGTGCCTTCTAAATGACTATGATGTTAAGCAGCAAAAGATGTAGCATTAAATACAATTAATCTGCTTTAATCCAGAGCCAGATGATAAATCTGTGATTTTTATGCAGCACTATCACACTGTTTAGTGACAAAGAAATATTTTCCTAGTACAGTTGTTTCACAAAATACAAAAATATCTATATGGGGTTTGGTCTACTACATGTTTCTAAGATTAATGTTTGCATTTGGCCTGTGAAGTGTATGAGCTAATGCGGCATGCGGTGAGCATTATTTGGGCATTGTTTTTTATCCTGGACTGAAGCTGATGATTCAGAAAGAGGATCTTACCTCACAGCGAAAGTTGGCGAATAACCACATTAGAAGCAGGAAATGATTCATAACAGCAAAGGTAGGGGAAGGAAGAAATAATTCCTCATTTATACGGTCAGAACTTCTATTCAGATTTAACCAAGCTCCAAAACTGCATAGCAAGGGGCAACTATGTATGATAGCTTGTCACTATTCATTTATATTTTACTGAACAATTGTGCATAACACACCGACATTTCAAATGCAGCAATGCCCAGTCACAAACAAGTATTGTGACCTAAACCCCACCCAGACTGTCAACAAGGACTATCTAATGCAGGAAAACTGTAAGATATGATTTAAGCATACATAGGGCTCTGTTCCTCCTACAGTTTTTCCATGAACCTTTGATCACCAGGCCATGCCCTTTGTAGGCTGCTTGACAGAAGACTGACACTATGGCAGGACTATGGAAAGAAATATTATGGTTATGGTCAGACAAACTGTAAACAATGAAGCCTGACACAAGGCTGAATCATAAGTAAGGGAAAACAAAGCAAGACTGAAAATAATTCCACATTCACCTAAGGCAAATACAAGATGAAAATAAGGAACAGCGGGCTGTTGGGTGTTGTTTCCAACGGCTATCTTTTTGCTGCAGTTTGTTGCTCTGTTTTGTGTGTGCAGTCAAGTGTGTGCATGTGTGATGCATCACAAGAGGTGGGTGGGGACGTGCTCCAACTAACTGCCATGGGGGCACGAGGGCTTAGACTAGGGGTTGGCATAGAGAAGAGGTACATGATCAGTGCCCCCCAACCATTGCACGTTAGGCACATGCCCCTTAAGAAAATTCACTGGCGCACAAGTAATCCTAGCAGGGTGAAACCCTTCCTTTCAGTTTATTTAATGCAGCATGCAACATTTCAGGGTTCAACCCCTTTGTCAAGTATATAGGTTGCCGATACCTATATTACAGGGCACCAGGTGTTCGTTTGCCTTTGTATAGTTTCCACAACGTTAGACACATGCCCCTTCTGCCCACCCCTAGTTCCTGCCATGGGTTTTCCGATGCCTTAATGATGTGTCATTCAAAGTTTATTGCTGGATAAAGCCATAAAAGTCTGTTAAAAGAGGATGTGGCAAAGGTAAATGAGATTTTCTCTAGTGACTTCTGCAGGCTTTGCACAATGCCAGAGTATTTGTTGTGTTTGGTGTCATGAGTAGAGTAGCAGAGTGACATAGAAAAACTATTAGTGCACTTTGTTAAAAGTATGAATATCATTACTAGAGCTGGCAGCTCTAGCCCATCACAGATGGAAGATTTATCTAACCAGTCCAAGCCAGTGACATAACCACACAATTTATGGTCCTTTTTTTTTTTACATTTTCTCACCTCGCTTCTTTATGGCTGTTGACGACCAACTGTTCTATTTACATTTATGTGATAGACTCGCTCAGGAAGTTCAAATAGGCAGAAAAAAGTTCTCCTCTACATAAACAATGTGGCTTAGTTCAACTGCTGCTCCCCCATTTCCCTTGCAGTCTTATACAGGGCACTGTCACAACACACTAATCTTTCTAGAAGTCCTGCTATTCGGAGCATGCTTCCTTCCTACGCCGCTTTCAGGCATGCACATCATCTTTTTTTAACACATTCTGCCTTTGTGTCTCAAATGAACAATCAACCAAATCTGCCCATGTGCCACTACCCTAAAGATAAAGTAAAAATAAGTCTTGTGAAGGGGGTCACGTTATAAAGGGGTCCTACCACTGGTACAAAGGCAAATACAAATTATTTCCCATAATCCTGCTCTACAGTAGCTACAGCAGGCCCTAGTGTGTAATGTTTGTGTGATTCATATATCTTTGGGATCCTTTTGCCAGAAAGGGCAGCGATGCTACAAAATCCTTTTACTTAACATATTTCACTGCAAAGTACAATTTGCTGCATGACTCACTTGGTGACAATGTTCCCACTAATTTATTTTTTTAGCCATGTGTATAAAATAATCTTTTGTTTGCACTTTTCAGACTGTCCACATAATCAAAAATACATGTGCACTAAGAGGTGATTGATATTTTATAAGGGGGTCCTTTACTACGTGCACTTACAACAGCAATCTGTTGTGTTTTGCATTTTGCATGCAGCAGAATTGCTGTAAGCTGCTCTAAAACTATCTCGTCCTGTATCTCGTCCTGGAAGTGCACAAGCCCCGAGGGACTTTTCTGCCCCTTAGTGCTTCTGTACTTGTATCTGGGATCTCTGTATGTCTGTAATTCTCACCCATTCTGCATTTTCACACAAAAGTCTTTGAGCGCACTGCAGTTTCTTGTATGTCTTGGTTTAAAAATGTCAGTGTTTACAAGTGAACAGCAATAATGGAACATTGTGGGTAAGATTACAGAATAAACTAGTGTAGTAACTATGCTTATTTGTACATATAACATTTGTTTTACCATATATTTTAATAAAAGATTATTCTGAATGAATAAATCCCAAGTTTTTTTCTGAATATATGATAGGACTGAAAAATTTATAGCTGAATTTAGCCGTGGAAAGGGAAAAGAATATTAAACAGCACTTTTACTCTCTGGTCATACATTATATTTATATTTCTAAATAACATTCTCTTTGCTTCCTTTCTCTTCTGCTTCCCTTTCCTATGGAGATTTGAAGTTAAAAAACAATAGAGAGTAAAGTAGTGGGATACTTCAACAATAATCTCAGTAATTCAACAATTCAAGGCCCAAATTCACTAAAGCGCAAATCGTCTAAAGCTAGTGCTAATTCGCCAGCGTGACGTCATTTCATAACTTCGGAAATGCACTAACACCAACTCTTTACTAGCGAAGTAGATATCCAAAAAAAAATCGATCTTTTTCAGACTATCACCCTACAATGGTAAAACACGCCAGCATTTTTTTGGGACTTAGAAACATTTTACTATTTTTTTTTTCAAACTCCTATCTATTTTTCGACCAGGCAAAGTAAAGTCTAACGTAAGTGGTAACGTTCAGCAAAAAGTTGATCTTAGTGAATTTGCGTAATTACGATCCTTCGTCGGTACGCAACTTCGCCTGGCGTAAGGGTGCGAAGTTGCGCACTGACGAAGGATTGTAATTTGCAAATTCACTAAGATCAACTTTTTCCTGAATGTTACCACTTACGTTAGACTTTACTTCGCCAGGTCAGACCAGGCGAAGTTCAATACAATAGATAGGAGTTTGAAAAAAAGAATGGTCAAATTTTTCTAAGTCCCAAAAAAACACCTTGGCGTGTTTTACCATTGGAGGGTGATAGTCTGAAAAAGATTTTTGGGGGGGTTACCCTCCTCCCCCCCCTACATTTCCTAACATATGGCAACACAACTATATAGGGGGCACATGTAGGGCAATAGGACAACTTTATTTTATATATTAAAGGTTTCCTGGGCTTGTGTAGTGGAATGTAGTGGCTGTAATATATACTTCTATTATAAGTTAAAGTTCCCACCGTATGCAAATTAGGCTTCGCTAGCGTAACTGCGCTTTGCCTGGCAAAGTAACACTAGTGCAACTACACTACCGTTCGCCGACCTGAGCGTAACTTCGTACTTTAGTGAATTTGCTTAGCGCTGGCGAAAATTCCCCAGGCGAAGTGCAGGAATGCTAGCGAAGCCAACGCTAGCGAATTTGCGCATCTTAGTGAATTTGCACCTAACTCCCTAGAAAAAGAAGAGAAGCGCCAAAGACACTATATCTGGAATGCAGACTCTTCCACAAAATTTAATCTGCCTTTTCCGCCTTAGTTGTAAAGTGCTTTAGGACAATAACACCCAAGGGGTAAACTTGCCAGAGCAATGCAAGTCTTTCTACATGGGGCAATCACTTTTAGAGCGGCTGCACAATTTCAATGTGCCATCTGTCATTGCCCTTATAGTCACATTCAAACCTCCGAACATTTTTTAAATAAAAAGAGGGACAAAAAAGTTGTCACGATTACACCTTGCTACCTTTCGCCTCCCTAAGCTCAACTTCAGATTATAGTGAATTAGCAGCACCCTGGCGAAACTAAACCTGGCGAAGTGCGGCATAGGCGTCGGTAGCGATTCTACGGAGGTTAGTGAATTTGCCCCTTTGTTTCTTTTTCTAGCTGTTCAGTGCAGAGAAAAATGGGGCTTTCCAGTACAAATGAAGGACTGCAGGGGGCAGTTGGGAGGTATGCAGATTTAAGATTAAAAAAGAGCAAACATAAAAAAAATTATGTTTTTTACACGACGAAGCCTGGCAATGTGTGGTGTATTATCCTGCTGTTTTTTACACAGCATAATAACTATGCCCCTATAAGTATTTCCTGCTCAATTCCAATTCCCATGCACATAACACCAAATTACACCAAGAATCAATCCTGTTAAATGATTTAAAGGCACTGACTCAATTGCCACTTTATCCGAAAACCTGCATGCATCTCTTAGCATACATTTCTCCGAATGAAATGGGTGCAGTGTGTGCAACAAACTGGAATGGCATTTGAAGAAGCTGCTGAGCAATGCTGAAGGTATAGTTTAAAAGCATGGGAATGGCACAGGTTCAACATCTCTGCTAAACATATAGCATGTTCTACCTACAGTATAACAATATATTTGCTACATCCCAGCATAATACTTAATTAAACCTGTTGTCTGTCCCTAAATCACAAGCAGATGCAGATAATGGAAGCAGATGAAGAGAAACTCAATCCACTGGCATTTAGGAGCATTATTTCAAGCTAGAGGAGTCACTAAACACATCTATAGAAGTAAAACCACATTTCCTGGCAATGTTTTCCCACAGATGTATAAAGCCCACTGATACGGGGATGGTTTTATATTGAGAAAGCGAGGCTGTGTATAACCATATATATCCCTGACAGAACTAAGAAGAATTTCATTTGAATCAATGCAGTTTATGACCCTTTGATGTCCTGTAATATAACTGCTAATAAATATAATCTTACCCGTCTTTGGTCATCCCTTTTATAAATACAGCCTTGTCTCTCTTTGTTTTGCATATGGATAGTGCCGAATAGAACCAGCAATCACTTATCTGCCAGTCCTATCCATTTATTCCCGCTCCCCACAAAAAGATTTCTCAATTCTGAAATGCTCATTCATTTACCTACTTTTAAGATCTTTGCAGCAGCAAGAAAAATGTATTCATAAACATTGTCTTTTCTTGAACATTAAAAACATTTAAACATTAAAATTGACTTTAGTTAAAGGGGTGGTTTACCTTTTTGTCAACTTTCAGTATGTTATAGAATGGCTAATTCTAAGCAATTTTTCAAATGACCTTCATTTTTTTAATATGGTTTTTTTAATGATTTGCCTTCTTCTTCTGATTCTTTCCAGCTTTCAAATGGGGGTCACTGACCTCCTCTTAAAAACAAATGCTGTAGAAGGCTACACATGTTTAGTTATTACTAACTTCTATAACTATAGCTCTCTATTCAGGGGCTATCCTATTCATATACCAGTATCTCATTCAAATCAGTGCATGGTTGCTAGGGTAATTTGGACCCTAGCAATCAAATGGTTGAACTGGAGAGCTGCTGAATAAAAAGATAGATGACAACCAATGCAAACTGTCTATGAATAGCACACTCTACACTAAGGGGCACATTTACTAAGGGTCGAAGTGAATATTCGAATAAAATTCAGAGTAATTTTGGGCTACTTCTATCGAATAGGCCAAAATTCGATTCGAATAGAAAAAAGTACTGGCCCTTTAAAATCCTTCGAATTCGCCACTTCGCCACCTTAAAGCTGCCGAATTGCCATTTTAGCTTAGGGGGGACCTCCTAGAACCGGTCGTAGGAATTTGAAGGATTTTGCACAAAATCCTTCAAATCGTTCAGTTCGAAGAATGCAATCGAGCGATTCGAAAGATTTTTATTAAAAGGTCAATTTTCGATCAAAAAAACCTTTAAAATTAGATGGTCGAATGTTGAAGTTTTTTCACTTTTGACCCTTAGTAATTGTGCCCCTAAAAGTTAATTTAAGGGTAAGGCCACACGGGAAGATTTCGGGGAGATTTGTCGCCTGGCAACTAATCGCCGTGACTAATCTCCACGAATGGCTTGCTAGTATCTTGTACCCGGCGACACGATTTTCAAAGTCGCTCAAAATTGCCTCACGAGGCAATTTCGAGCGACTTTGAAAAATGTATCACCGCGTGTGAATAGACGCCGGCGACTTTAGCGCTAGCGGGTGCAAGATACGAGCAAGCCATTCAAGAAGATTAGTCGCCTCAAAGATGTGGCATTTTGTCGCCAGGCAACTAATCTCCTCGAATCTTCTCGTCTTAAAGGTGAACACCCCATGAGTATTTCTGACTGTCAGGTTGACAAATAAAATGACTCCAGGTTGATAAATAAAAGTAACCCGAATTTTTTTCTGAAGGAACTTTTGGCAACTATTTAAACAGATATGCGGATCAGCATTTCAGGGACCTATAACATCCTGATGAAGGGAAGGCACTGTTTATGTATTCATTCACAATGCTACATTTGCTACAAATGGGGGATAAGGACACATGTAAACGTACCTTGACTTAATGTTGTGAAGTCGACATATCTATATTCATAAGCCACATCAATCTTAGTTTCAACATGCGGTCGCTTCAGGGTAGAATAGATGTTCCCTGGCCTTTTGTCATCGAATTTCTCTAATTTATTTAGCCCACAGCCCATTGTTGGTGGTGCTACAAAAAAAAAAGAAGAAAACATACTGATGAATCTTTCTCAAAATTATAAAGATTTGAGGTTAACAATTTGTCCCTTTTTATTTTAGACAAGATCAGATAGCTGAGGGTTATGCAACAGGCCAGCTGCCACCATATCATTGACCAATTAAATTTCACTGCTCATTAGCTGATCATCTGTGAAATAGGAACATTTAGATCATTCAATGGTTTCAATCAACAGACCCACTGACAGAATGTTTCCAATAATAGCTGAATAAAGAGCATTTAACAAAATAACTCCAAAAAAGTTCCTAAGATCTTATCCTATAGTTGAGCATGAAATAGGATTGATGCACGGGCACAAGGTAAACACTTGTGCAGAAAACTAACATGGGTGCTTTAAATTTTGAAACATCGGAGACTTCTTTGTTTATACCAAATTGATATTCTAAGGTTCCCTCTTGAGATAATCAATCCAAAGAATTCATGACAGGGAATAAAAGAAGCAACAAGTACATGTATAGGAAGCGTTATCCTGTTTCCATCTCCTATATACTCCATTATAATGTTCTTTGTAGTAATAAAACAGCACCTTGTACTTGATCCAAAGTAAGATATCATTCACCCAAAACAACAGGGCCTCTGACCAACCAATGCCTAGGTCCGGACACTTATGCCAAGAAATGCTACCATGTAGGGAGGTGCAAGCCTTTGAATACTAATACTGGAGGTAAATAGTTATGGACCCCCATATGGGGTTTACCTTGACATGGTATGGTGACTTACCAATTTTATGATCATAACTTTGTAACTAAAAACATCTGTTTTTGTAAATGCATGCACTTGCTTAGATACTAGATTACTTATGAGATAGGGGACTGTGCATTGATCAGTCCCTCCTCTTTTTTTGTATGTTTGCAGTTAATTTGGCCAGATCAGTAGCAATTTCATTGTATTTAAATATATTTGTACTTATCCTTGGAGTGTTCCAGCAATCCCCGTTTTTTGCTCTGACTCTTATCCCAAAGAATATGCATTTAGTAGAGACAGTATAGATGAGACACACATAGATACGTGAAATGTAAAATCCTACACTCATGGCACAAAGTATGTGTTGTATTATGCACTCTTCTGTCCATATACCGATGCACATTCAGCCTTCAAACCATGCTTTTCTGTGAAATGACATTTCTATTCCTCATTTACATACTTCACTATAAAGGGTAGGGTCACCAACTAATGCCCTTCCCATAGCTTACAAACCTAAGGAATATAATCAACTCTGATTCTCATTTATTTTTATTCTTCATTTATGTTTAAGCAGCAAAGCATATAAATAAAAAGAGCTTAAACAGCTTAAAGAACCACTGTTCTCATCTAAAACAAGTGGTGGGGAAAATTAAAAAAAAACCTCCGCTTTTAAACAAGGCTAAGGCTGCCAGTGTTGGTGTATGGAAGTCAAATGTCTTTATTTTCCTGTAAAGCAAAGAATGTAATGTTATTTCCTGGTTAGAAATTTCACTGCCATGGTCTTATGTGACACACAGAGATTCTCTGAGGTGTATTTCTGCCTGATGCCACTCTTTCACCAATCACTGATAAGAATGACGCCTACTGGCACAAAAAAACTGAAATAATTAAATGCATTTTTATTATGTGACTTAAGTCTTTAAAGGTTTGAACACCCTAACTTGTGCATCTGAATAATGTCAAGGGATGGGTAAGGGGTTACTGGGGAAACATCGATTGGGGGGAACATTAAAGTTGAAGGTGTCTTTTGGAGCAAACATAACGACACTAAGACGTTTTATTAAATTGAGTTTGCATTGGTGCAAACTATAGAATTCGCAAACGGCCTTCCACTGTCGGAAGCGGTTGCTAAACAGTTTTCTGTTAACCTTATTATATTCTTATTATATTCTCCGATATGTCTCGTCCTATTTGCCGCTCATAATTACATCGCTGCTGAATGCAGGCAACGTTGTGCTTATTGGGGCAGCTATAATCCGTTAACTTTTAGTATGTTATAGAATAGACAATTCTAAGCAACTTTCAATTGGTCTTCATTATTTATTTTATTTTTTTCCTTATTTGCCCTTTACTTCTGACTCTTTCCAGTTTCAAATCTCAGAACAATCTATAACCTAAATCTAACAACAAATGTTCTGTAAGGCTCAGTATGGCACATTGTCTCAGAATATCACTGTCTACTTCATACTAAAATTGTATTTAAAGCTGAGCAGGCCCTTTAAGTCAAGAGCACAGATACCTACGGAAAATTTGTAACAGAGAAAGGCAGTGTGCGTAGTGCGTAATATGTCACCATGTATCAACCTTGCATTTTTAACCAAACCAAGAAAGTGCTGTCTTTTTTTGCAGACTTTTTATATAACATGTAATATAATAATTCCAATACTAAATTCTCCCTGTCCAACCTGTTTCCAATGAAATGCCTGAGAGCATTACAAAGCAGAAACAGATACTTTTACTTTGCCTGCTCTGTGCAGTATTTCTTCCTTGCTCTCCAGAAGATACAGTCATAGCTGAGCCACAAGAAGAAGATACGAATAAACTAATTAAGAGCAGATTGGAATATTATGTTTATCAGGATACACTGAGCAGAAAGTATTCAGATATTTACTAGCCAGATAGAGAGTGCGCTAGGCTAGCCAAATTAGATCTCACATCCCACACACAAAAACAACTTGACTGAGCAATCAAGCTGTCTAATTTGTTCTCTGTAAATTATAGATGATGGCACTTAAGCTCTGGGTTGGCAGCACTGATCTGTCGCATATCATACACTTGGGCTAATTTATAAAGGTGGCATTGCGCATGTATGGGTTATAAACCCACAATAAGCGATAAAAACACTCAGCACAAACTTACAGTTCAGCAGTAGGGTAATATTCCGTTTTTAGACTTTCAACCTCAGAAATTCTGTGGATTTGTTAAGAATAGCACTCAGATATTTTTACACCTTGAGCACCAAAACACAGTTGGAGATAAGACTCTGATGGCAGTACATGGACTGCTCTGATGATATGTATAACAATCTGGGAAGTACAGGTATGGGATCTGTTATTCAGAATGCTCTGGACCTGGGGTTTACCGTAATTTAGGGCTCCATACTTCAAGCCTACTAAAAAATAATTTATTTATCAAATAAGGTTGTATGGCCACAAATAAGGATACATTATATCTTAGTTAGGATCAAGGACATGGTAAAGTTTTATTACTACAGAGAAAGAGGAAATTGTTTAAAAAAAAAAATTATTTGCTTATAATGGGATGAGGGCCTTTCTGTAATTTGGAGCTTTCAGGATAATGGTGTTTCCGGATAATGGATCCCATACATGTAGTATAATTTTTTGTGAGGGCTATCCACAGATAAATAGACTTGAAGCTAATACCCATTAATGTATAATCCCAATGTGGAATAAAAGCTTAGCACAAAGCACATAAAAGTATACCTCTTTTTAGTAATAAAACAGGAGACACTGAGCAACTGAGTCATCTAAAAAAGTGCAAGTACAACACTGTAAGCTGAAAAGAACTGTCATAATTTTATCTAGAATAGATAAATTTAGCAAAGGCACAGCCAATGAAACATCAAAGTATATAACAGAATGAAAAGAGTATTATTTATCACAGGTAAAGAAAAACAATGGATCATAAAAATGGAATAATTATCCGATGACAGTATCCCTTTTATATATTTGGAAAAACACTGCTAAGAAAGAAATGCTTCTCAGAATACAGTCTCTTTCATTGGAGTTCACAGGCAGTAGGGGAGTGTGCTGTATACACAAATAGCCAGCTAATAAACTGGAAGATCTTTATGGGGAACAAGTGAGCGTGCACCACAGTGGGTGTTTAGTCACTGCTCCAGCAGCAAGACAATCAGTCCATGCCTCTGCATTGTGAATCCCTCATTGTAAGCTGGATCCTTATAAATAAACTCTCTTCCCGTGATAGACATGTCCCCTTCCTCTGTTCAAAGGAACTCTGAAAGCAATAAATGTTTTCAAAAACCTCTGTTTTTACCATTTTCGTTTAAAATACAGACACTTCCCATCTTCTCACTGCACTACAGGGATCTATTATGGCCACAGACCCACCCTTCCAGTTCCTAATCACTGAGCTTGGTGATATGCAGGGCCGTATTTATATTAAGGCACCCGAGGGCCTGTGCCTAGGGTGGCAGGTTTTGGGGGGCGGCCCTCGGGTGCCTATAGTTTTATTTTTAATTAAAAAAAAAATTGCACAGGGGGCAGGGAGGTGTTTTTTTGCGTGACGTCACTTCCGTGCGGCGTGTGACGTCACTTACGGTGTGCTGACGTCACATACCGTGCGTCGGGGCTTATTTAGGTCCGATGCCTAGGGCATTATCGGACCTAAATACAGTTCTGGTGATATTGTCTATCCATGCTTTCATTGTGTACAAAGATCTCTTACACTATTGTCGATAAAGTCTCAGAAGAATATAATGTTTCTTCAATTTAGTATCTGTATTTATTCAACAAAATGGGTAAAAAAAAAGAAGGAATGTAGGCCTAGAATCAGCCACTCTGATGGCCTCCCATTGTTTGTGTATGTGCAGACAAGCTGAGAGGATATTAGTGTAAGACTGCATATCCATGCACTTCTGTGCAGGTACAGAGTGCAGACACACAGACAATTTACAGTATTTAATTAATGCATATAGGAAGTTTTCTTAGAATTGTTTTCATTAAGCAAAAAAAAATTCTCTTTCAGAGGAGGACTGTAACCATATGGCAAGGTCCAAATTATCCTATGAATGATGCTAGGATACTGGAATATGGATATAAATATGGGCCTGAATAGAAAGATGAGAAATAAAAATTAGCAATAACAATACATTTGTAGTCTTACAGAGAGTAGCATGATCCTTCAAATTTTGCCACTTTTTGCATTTAAAAACTAAGACAAAAAATTATGTAAACACATCCACTAATTCTGTACATTGTCCTTAGTGTTTACTACTAACATAACTCATCCAATGCCTAATGATATAGACTTATGGGGTTATTGTTATTTATTAAGGTCTGAATTTATCTCAGTATTTCTAAGTTAGAAATTCGAGCAACTCCGATTGCCAAAATGGACCTTATTTACAATTTAAAAAAGTCAGAAAAAATAGGTTCGGCCAAAAATACAATAACTTTGAAGCTTTGCTCGAACAGTACGAATTTTTCTGACTTTTCCAGAAATACTGCAGATTTTTTGGACTTTTTGGTCCAAAATCCCTGAAATCATCGGATGTCGGTACGGACAGCAGTGCAGACACTGAGCTCTTCCCCACTGACTTATACAGGACTTTAAGAGCTTTGAGATGCTGGATTTTCGGAGTCTGAGTTTTCAGACCATCAGAAATAAATTCCAAAAAAATGCTAATTGTTTTTAGTACGAAAACTAAGAATTATTCTAATTTCGGATATTCGGAGCTTGATAAATAACCCCCTTAATTTATTTAAATAATTCACATTTTCCGAAATTGATTTACTTTTTCTTTTTAATAATAACATATTATAAAATACTATAATAATCATTATTAGTGGGGTAATGTATTGTGTACATAATATGACAGAAAACCCCAGGTCCCAATCATTCTGGATAACAGGTCCCATACCTGTATCAACAGTATGTACTATGCTAAGTACTTGGCTCAGTTCACTGTCACCCAAAGAATGACTGGTTGGGTAGAAAGTAAAGTGAATTTAGGGTTAGGGCTAAGGACACTTTGTAGCAAATTGCTTAAATCAGGGGTGTCCAACCTTTTGGCTTCCCTGGGCCACATTTGAAGAAGAAAATTTTTGTGGGGCCATGTGGCAAATTTTTTGGTCATGCCCACTTGGTGGCCACACCCCGAAGACATGCCTATTTTACAAAAACTGTACTGTAGTGTTTCTCTCATTGTTTACTTCAGCTGGGTGTGCCCCAGGTTTCTACATATCCCCCTTCCTGACGTCATAACAATTGCCCTCCCCTGACAATAGGCTTAGCTGCTGCAGTTATAACTTAGCAATTCTGTTCGTAGCTAAAAAGCATGCTTTTCCCAAGCAAAAGTTACAGTATGAAATCCATATTCAACACAAATTAGGCCATCACACCCACACACACCCCGGTTTTCTAGTGGAACTGTTGTAAATCTGTTGTGTGTCTGAATGGCTGCCAGCAGTCAGATTTAGTTGCTGTGTACTTACTTTGATACGACAGAGAGCGAGTTCACCACATAGAAGACAGGCAGAGCAGTAGGGTTGCCACCTGTCCGGTTTTGACCCGGACAGCCCGGTATTTTGAAGGGCTGCCCGGGTCAATACTTCCTGCCCGGTTTTCCAAATAAGGAAAACCGGGCGGGATTAGCTTGATTGACGCATCGATCGGCCAATTGCCGATCGTTGCATCATAGCTCCGCACACTGACATCACAGGCCTGCCCGCTGACTTCACGGGCCCCACCCCCATGTCAGGGTTTAGCCACGGAAAAAGGTGGCAACCCTACAGAGCAGTGAGGGAGAGCAGGAAGGGCCCTGCCGGCTTCGGGAGACTCATGGTAGATAATTGCAGGCCCTTAGTATTCACAAGGAAGTGCAGGAGTCTGTGAGGAGAAAGGCGAGAAGCGTCTAGCGCCACCCACCAGCACGCTGCACCGGAAAGAGTAAGTGGAAAGAGAACGGAAGTCAGAAGACTCAGTCTCAGTGACAAGGCAGCTGCACAGAAACCCGGAAGTAGCAAGATGCCAATGCCTGTGAAGATCAGGCAACAAGAACAGCTGGCACGGGTCCGTGGGATATCTACGCTACTATATGGGACAGCAGGACAAGCAGAGGAAATTGGGACTGTCCCCATTGATTGACAGTTAAGGTAGCTGGGGCGGCACTGATCTCCATCCTGGGACGCATGCGACACCCCTGGCTTAGATGCTATGTTTTCAATATGCAATGAAAATAACCAGAACTGTTTCATTCCCTTGAAGCAATATAATGAATATGGTATTCTGCTCCATTCACCCTGAGACATGTGGTCTGTGACCGGAAGAGAGAATTTATAAATTGCCTGTTTGCTAATCAATGAATTGATTAAGTTTATGAGCCCCGGTTGTTTTTAAAGAAACAACACTATGGGGCAGATTTACTAAGGGTTGAATTCTCGAGGGTTTTTAGCGCATTTTCAACTATTCACCAAAATCGTGAGATCGAACGATTATACGAAAAGTCACAGAAAAAATGTTTGAATATTCGCCAAAATCGTATGAATCGAATGTTCGAAGCGTTCGATCGTACAATTGAAATTCGTCAAAAGACTTCCCATAGGCTTCTATTGCAATTCGGTAGGTTCAATCTGGCGAAGTAAGCAGTCTTCGTCTGGCAAATAGTCGAGTGCTCGAATATATATTTATTCGATCTATTTGATGTGTCCGGATATTCTATATTCGATGGTTGAAAATACTTAATTTGCATATTCGAATAGTCGCACGATCGAATTGAGACTATTCACGCAAATAAAAAGTTGATTACACTGTTTTACAGTGCTGTGAAATGACAAAGTAGGGCAAATACAAGTTCTTGAAAGATTTCATTTAAAACTATTGGGGAAAATAATGCTTTATTTTAAAGATTTCATTTTAATATTTAGGGGGAAATAATATTTTAGTTTAAAGATTTCATTTGAAAATATAGGGGGAAATAATATTCATTGGTATCATTACATCTTTAAATGTACCAAATCACCATGAAATAGACCAGTTTGGGGCCAACGTTACAGATTCTTCACAGATATAAATGTTCACACAATTGTGTGTCTATAAAACAAATACAGTTTGCACAATGAAAGCCTCCCTTCAGCATACAAATGCACTGGTTTCCTCAAGCCTGGCTTTATCATTGGCTTCCCATATATTTCCTGTATAGTCTCAGATGAACAATACTGGCACAAAGAATGCTACAGTTAATTACCTTAACAGTCAGAACACAAATCCATTTGCATTCCACACCATATATGGTCAATGTAATGCATACGTTTAAGGCAGAAAATGGCTAAATTTGATATAACCTACATAGTGTTGACACTGTTTTTTTAATATAATTCCAATGTTATTTTGGTTGCTTATGTCTATAAACATATGTGGCTCCATAATAAAGAATGTTTCACTTAACGGACACATAGCTTTAAGTCATTGGAATAGGAAGCTGGATATCCTGGAAACCCTTATTGGTTAGTCTGTTATTCAGCACAGTGTTTATGGGCCAAAGGAGGGGGGAGGGAATACTCAGAATCTGTGCTATTCTGATCAATTATGGAATTAGAAAACAACTTATATTTGGCCTTTGCTCACTACTCCTACATGTGATTGACTGCTCAGCAAAGCCCAGCACGAATTCATCCACTGGATTCATTATAACCTGCAAATGATATTTTAAGCTGTCCCTACACAGAACAAGTAGATTTGTGCCTGATTTGTCCACTAAGGGTTAGGCTAACACAGCAGACCTTTTAACTGTAGACCAGCTGACATTTTAACAATTAGATATCAAATAAGGAATTGTCAGCTAAGCACATATACAGTTAGGTCCAGAAATATTTGGACAGAGACAACTTTTTTCTACTTTTGGTTCTGTACATTATCACAATGAATTTTAAATGAGACCACAAAGATTTTCAATTTTAATTCAGTGGGTTGAACAAAAAAGACTGCATAAAAATGCGAAGAACTAAAGCCTTTTTTTAACACAATCACTTCATTTCAGGGGCCCAAAAGTAATTGGACAATAGACTCAAAGGCTATTTCATGAGCAGGTGTGATCAATTCCTTCATTAGGTCATTATCAATTAAGCAGATAAAAGCCCTGGAGTTGATTTGAGGGGGGTGCTTGTATGTGGAAGATTTTGAACAGACAACATGCGGTCAAAGGAGCTTTCCATGCAGGTGAAACAAGCCATCCTTAAAGGGCAAGGAAAGTGTAAAATAGAATAAGGTAAGAAATGCTGTATTTTGCATACTAAACATAAACATGAACTTACTGCACCACAAGCCTAATCAAACAAATGATTTATGCTTTCAGGGGGCTGTCATCTTGTAACTTTGTTATACATCTTTGCAAGACTAGACTACATACACATGCTCAGTGTGGTCTGGGCTTCTTAGGGATCATCATAAATGATCAAAAAACAAAGCTGCTTGAGTTCTGCATGGCTGGTAAATAAGGCAGGGGCTCCACCTGCTGTTCATAAGTATGATTGTTTCCCTGCCAGACGTTAGGGACCGTCTGACAATTCCTATCCACAGCACTAAATGAAGGGAGAATTTCACTGCATACAGTCAGGTTTCTTATAAAAACGTTATACATTTTTTAATTGAAGTATATTGGAGATAGGTTTCTTTTTTTATTAAAGAAAGTAAAAATTGGATTTTATTTCTTTGCCTTTCCTTGCCCTTTAAGCTGCAAAAACAGGGAAAAAAATACGAGAAATTCCTACATTATTAGGAGTGGCAAAAGCTACAGTTTGGTACATCCTGAGAAAGAAAGCACTGGTGAACTCAGCAACGCAAAAAGACCTGGACGTCCATTGAAGACAACCGTGGTGGATGATCACAGAAACATTTCCATGGTGAAGAGAAACCCCTTCACAACAGCTAAACAAGTGAACAGGTGTATCGCTATCCAAGTCTACTATAAAGAGAAGACTGCATGAAAGTTAATACAGAGGGTGCCCTGCAAGGTGCAAGCCAACTAAATTAAAGCTGAAAGTCTGCAGTTCGACTGCATCTGTGTTATTTCATTTAAAAATTCATTGTGTTAATGTACAGAACGAAAATTAGAAAAAAAGTTGTTTCTGTCCACATTTTTATGGACCTAACTGTATATACTGTATATGTGCATAAGAGCAACCAGCATAGCAGCTTGAAACATTAAAGCAAATGTAGCCCTAATTATTAAATTGTTAACTTTCACAATGAAGCTGCATATACATATAGGTGCATACTTGTCCAAATATAAAGGTTATTTACTGAGCCAAAGCCAAGAATCAGAATGGCAGAAAATAGATGTGTGTGATGTGCAACAGCAATAACATGATAAGCTTGCTCTAATCTAGCCATAGACAGAGCTCTCAGTCTGGGATCAATGAATGCAGAAATAATGGCATGTCCACTGTTTGGCTTGAGAGACTGCAAAGAAAAGAGGAACCTCTGGAAGTGTAGACAGATGGTAGCCCAGAAAAAACATAAGCAACATCAATAATGCTGGTAAGGGCTATTACTGTGACCACTGCAGGCTAGCTCAGAGTTACTCCTGATCCATATAATATAAGTATGGGATTCATTATCTGAAAAACCATTATCCAAAAAGCTCCAAATTATGAAAAGGCTGACTCCCATAGACTACATTTTTTTCCAAATAATCCACATTTTTAAAAATGAATAATGTAATAATATTACAATGATATAATTAATTGTTACTGGAAGCATAATCAGCCTATTGGATTTATTTAATGTTTACATGATTTTCTAGTAGACTTAAGGTATGAAGATCCATATTACGGAATGAACCATTATCCGAAAAAAAAACCCAGGTCCCGAGTATTCTGGATAAAAGGTCCCTTATCTGTAGTAGAAATAGGTAAGTCATTAAATACCAGGGTCTTTAAGGTTTGCAAATCTGAAATATGAAAAAAAAAAAATTCGATTTTCACCTGTATACAGGGTAAAGCATAATACTGTATGATAAATACAGCTGCCGTACACAATGAATCAATCACTTCATTAATGCTAAAGCAGGGGTGTTCAAACTTTTGGCTTCGAAGGCCACATTGGAAGAAGAAAAATTGTCTGGGGACCACACATGAACTACACAAAAACATTTGATTTGTAAAAGTAAAGAAAATAAACACAAAAAAAACTACAATACCAGTTGGATAACCAGATGGAGATATACACTAGAATAAGGGACACCTGGATATTAAATAGACCTATTAATATATTATTTTTACTAACTGGGCAATGGGCAGAGTCCCCCCTCCTCCTATATCCTTTGCAACATGAAGTTTTCTCAGGGAATCATACAATGCCCAAAGGATTCAAGAATAGATCTCTAAATACAGCCCACAGTAAAGCAAGAATAGGTGACCTGCTATTTAAGAGGCACAATATATTCTAAATATCTTGATTGTATAATATTCTAATATGAAAAGGAGATGTATCTATCTATATTTAAAAAAAAACAAAAAACATATATATATTTTTTTATTTATTTATTTATTTTTTATATATACACACATACATACAACTCCTAATTTCATATTACAATATTATACAATCAGGATATTTCGATATCTGAATATCAGGTATATATATATATATATATATATATATATACATATATACATATATATATATATACACATATATATGTATGGGATCTATTATCCAGTATCCCATAGAATCCAAAGTGATTTCCTTTTTATCTATAATAATAAAACAGTAACTTGTACAAACGTACAAAATATAATAATACAAAATAAGTTGGCGCTATAGAAATACATGTTAATAATAATAATAATAATATTAGTTCTTATTGGAAGCAGAACCAGCCTATTGGGTTTATTTAATGTTTACATGATTGTCTAGTAGTCTTAAGCAATGTAGAATGAAATTATAGAGATACCCATTATCCAGAAAGCCCCAGGTCCTGAAAATTCTGTATAATAGGTCCCATACCTCTATTATATATATATATATATATACTCACACACATACCTAACAAAATGGGTTCTTAAGCAATTCTGCTTGCTATCTGTTGGTATGTGGCTGATGTTGTTTTTGCACCCTACAAACATGTGTGCATTTCATATGTGTGTGTGTATATCTAGTAGATATTTCTCCTAGCATTTCTATTTATATATGTAGACACACATAAAGGCTACAGCAGATACATAATTCTCCTTACACACTAGCATTCTACGTGTTTGTTTTAAAGGGGACACTTTCTGGTAACTGTGAAATGTCGGAATCAAAAAGATAAGTACCAAAATAATCACCACATAAAACATGTCATTCTGTTTTGCTTTTCTCCTGATTCCCAGTGTAAGTAACATAGATAGAGGGCAATTATTTCCCATTTGTGCTTCTGGATTTCAGCATTAAGTGACTAAGGTCAGCGAGTAGCGCTAGACTTTAAAAGGCATGAGATTTCCATTTCATCCAAAGATGAAAGAGTAATAGTGGGGAATTATAAAGCTTTATGGAGGATCTAACAATAGGGGCTCATGCCAATCTAAGCAGATGCAGGTGCCTGAGCTGCAAGGATTGCTGTGCTGGAGACTGAAAGCAAAAATCTAGCAATATTGAAAATTTAGCAAGCAATGCAATCTCTGCAGGGAACAAACATTCCCATTAGCATATTTATAAGGCTGTCTATTCCACCGGAGGGAGGAAAAACTAATTCTAATACACAATAGGACACCAAACTTTAAGCAACTTGCCTATTTGTAACTTAATTTTACATGAAGCTGGCTGCTAAGTTTCACACTGATATATAAAGAACATAGATGACACATATGTAAAGACAGTAAGCTTTAATTGTGAATTCTGCTCAACACAGTGCAATATTATAGATCAGTGCTGTCCTCGGCACTGAGGGCCGAAGTTTTTCTGGCCTAAGTGGTGGAGGGCCGATAATGAAAGTCAGTGTTGACCACTCCCCCTTTTAAACCACACCCACTGTAAACCACACCCACATTACCACAAGAACTTTTAAGATCATATCCACATTAACAATATTAGCACATCAAAAAATTGGTTGGTGCTCACTGCAGAGATATCCCTCATCACTCGTGAAACATTTAAGTCTGACATATGCCTAATCTTCTCCTGTGGATAATACAGAAATCCCCCAATACATGATTAAACACCTTAGGGGCCCCTAATAACTATTTCCAAATGCTAACAAGCACACAAGCAGCACTGGGCAAGCAGAGTATGGCACACACAAGCAGCACTGGCCAAGCAGAGTAAGGCAAACACAAGCAGCACTGGGCAAGCAGAGAATGGCACACACAAGCAGCACTGGGCAAGCAGAGCATGGCAAACACAAGCAGCACTGGTCAAGAAGAGAATGGCACACACAAGCAGCACTGGGCAAGTAGAGTATGGCACGCATAGGGAGCATAGGGAAGGCAGAACAGAGCAGGAGACCACTCTAAAATGTACTACATACAGTGACACAGTGCTGGTGCCCCATTAGCATTTTGGTGAACAATGTGGGCAGTTTCAGTCTGGGTCTCAGGTGTGAACAGAACAGGTGTGAACATTAGAGTTGTTACAAGTGTGAACAATGTAGAGGGATCATAGGTGTGAACAATACAGTGGATTAGTCTGAATTTGAGTCTTAAACAATGCAGAGGCCAGTAACTATCTGTAGTGGTACCTTACACATGGTAAGCAGACACAGCAGGCAGACTCTCATGGAGGGCCACAGAAGGGGGGGCTGCCAGTTGGACAGATCATTTTTATGGGAATTCTGCTACATCTGCTGGTTACATCAACATTCAAAAGACCCTATGAAACTGAATAATCCCATTGGCTCTTTAAGCACATTTTACTCTCTGCTATGAGCTTTGTCACTGGATTTTCATCCTATGTAACACTAGTTCTTGTTTTTGTCCTGACAGGCTGGCTTAATAATCAGGGTCACTGGATATAACACTGCCAAATATAAGGAGCCAAGATTTAGGCTATATATATTATAGGCTATATATATATATATATATATATATATA
>CM044441.1:42054097-42072934 GCA_024363595.1 Xenopus borealis | reverse complement strand
GGGTTGGGAGAGCAAGCATTTAAGGAGAGCCACCTCCCATAATACATATAGTAATACATATAGTAATACTTAAACAAGGTAATGATTCTAAGTAAACCAGCTAATCTATCTTTAATGACTGACCTCTGTAATAAACTAAGATTTTTTTTCCCCTTATAAGACTGTTGATGGTTTCCACATCATCCAATTGTTTTTTTTATTTATTTGAAAGACACATTGAAATATTATGGATCATGCAAAAAGAGATAAAAGGTTAGCTGAGGATAGCTATGCAATGAGAATGGTGACCTTTGTATAAAGAGAAAGGAGAATCTGGTCAGTACATGATGGAAAGTCATATCCAATGATCACCTCTAATGGAGCGAGAGTGCCTCTTTAGAGTTTCTCTATGGTTTGAATTAAAGGGTATCTGTCTCCTCACCTCTGTGGTGCCCTAGCAATATCATGGCTCCAGAAACGTTAGATCAAAGGAGAAAATTGCTTTATTTTGAACTATCCCGTCACAGAAACATACAGAGAAAGAGGACACATCTTTCTAAGTGCTAGCATATTGTCCCCTGGGGCTTGCCGTCCACCACAATAATGCTCCAGAGACCAATTAGTCAATGGACAGTTCTCACCACACCTGCTAGTACACTGGGTTCAACTAAAATAGTCAGAATTAGAAAAGACAAACTGCTCTCTGTTATTGTTTATCTGCATATAGTACAGAGAAGCAAGCGTTAGAATACCATTATTATTGTAATTTAAAGGGGTTGTTTTTTTTGCAGGGAAGCAGGGGACAGGGAAGCTGAGCATGGCCACCAGCCATGGCTAGCTAAAAAAAGCTAATAACCTACCCATCAGGGAACAATAGGGGTACATTATATAAACATACCATGTTTCTTTAAGCGACAGACAAAAACTCTTATTTTGTAGAGGAAGGAAAAACAAGCCTTTTTTTTATATAGCAGTAGAGCATTTGCACATACATTGTTCCTCTTTCCTTTGCACCTGAAAAATTTCCACCGTTTTAAAGAGCTGGAAATTATCCAGTAATCAGTGCTTGCGGAATTGTCTGAAGCTCAGTAGGCTGAAAGAAATGTGCTGCCTGCTAAGCAGAAGGGACATCTGCAGTCAGTGATAGCAGGTATCACAGCAATGGACAATGGTAAGGCACAATGCACACATTGGCAACAGGCGCTTTACCTCTTATTTTATGTAAACATGGGTCTTAAAGGAGAACTAAAACATAAAAATGAATAGGGCTAAAAATTCCATGTTTAATATACTGAACTTATTGCACCAGCCTAACGTTTCAGCTTGTCAATAGCAGCAATGATCCAGGACTTCAAAATTGTCACATACGGTCACCATCTTGGAAAGTGTCTGTGACACTCACATGTTCAGTGGGCTCTGAGCAACTGTTGAGAAGCTAAGCTAAGGGGTTGTTGCAAATTATCAAGCAGAAAATGAAGTTGGCCTGTAATATAAACTGATGCTACAGGGCTGATTATTAAATTCTGATGCTAGTTGCACTGGTTTCTGTGCTGACATGTAGTAATTATCTATATTAATGACTAATAAGCCTTATATTGTGACATTTCTATTCTATGTGTACTGTATATTGTGAGTGGGTCCCTAAGCTCAGTAAGTGACAGCAGCACAGAGCATGTGAATCAGTGAATCAGCAGGAAAGAAGATGGGGAGCTACTGGGGCATCTTTGGAGAGAAAGGGCTGTGTTTGCCTTGCTTGGGCTGGTAGAGAAGCACAAAACATAATGAATAACATTTATAGCCTTCTTCTTTAGTTAGGCTTTAGTTGTCCTTTAAAAAGGAGCATATGGGATTCTTATATATGTAGCTGGTTTAAAGGAAAACTATCAAATTAATAAGCCTTTATGTGTGTCAGCAAAGACCGGATGATTGTGAGTAAAGTATTGCAGTGCTTATATAGTATATAAGCAAATTGTCTGTTATCCAGAATGCTAGGGATACAGATAATGGATCTTTCCGTAATGTGATCTTTATACCTTAAATGTACTAGAAATTTAAATGTAAAATCATTCTTCCAGTAAGGAGCTTATTTACCTTTGAATAGGGGCCTCCCACCACACTGCCTGATCAAAAAACAATTGGCCTGATATCTATAAAGTGGCCCATCCTCATCTGATGGGACCCACTAATTACCTTGTTCATTTGAACACATTTCTGTGGTGTTTATGTGTTATTACAGTTTTGCTAATGAAGGTGAATTTCCCTTTAAACTGCAAGTCACAGTTTCCCCAAGAGACCTGCTTATCTAAATTAGATACAGTGTTTCTTTGCTTATCTTGAATTGTTACAGAAGTATCTAAGTGCACCTGGCACATATTCTGGGCTCTCTGCCAAAAGCCTATTAAGTTTAAGAAACATTGTTTCTTTTTCTGGCTGTTCAGTGCAGGCGCATACAAACAGTCATCCAGCACTTGGATTATAGGAGCTTACTTTTAAGGGGTGCACGACCAACAATGTCACTAGTGAAGCATATCTTTAGGTCTCTCTAGGAGAGAAAGCCATTTTAGTCCCTGCTGTCAAAGGGCACCTCTATCTAAAGCTCTATTAGAGGGATTATTCTGCTAGTGGTGTTCATTGGGAGTATGTACTGACTACTCCATGGCTGTGTATAATTTGACACAGCTCCGGACAGGATTTTCAGTTTAAAAAGCCTTTATTTTATGTGGCTTGAAGGATCTGCAACAATGCAATGTTTCGGACTTACTCAAAGTTCTTTTTTCAAATTACTCCATGACTACTCCATGGCTGTACCCTGAATTGTTGCTATATTCTCCTTCTGTGGATCTAGGGTTGCCATGAGCCGGTATTTTACCAGCCTGGCTGGTATTTTTGGTGGTTGATCCCAATGTTATTAATAGGGAAAAAAGTTAAATATATAGGAAGGCCGGTATTTTTTTAAAAAAAAGGTGGCAACCCTATGTGGATCTGTTCTAATAAACTAGTTTGGTTAATGAACCACTGGTGCCCATTGTTTAAAAATATTACTGATAACAGTGTTTAATACAGATGAAGCCACTTTGGATTGTACATTTGACACAGAAAAACTTAACTCATCTATCCCATTTATCCCACTTAGCACAGAATATTGTGTCACAGCATCTCATCCAATTAAAGAGTTCACCATTGAAAACAATGGGACTTTGGTATGCTAATGAAAAGATTAACAGTCATCCAGCACTTAAAATAACTTAAAATAACTTTAGATAACAGTTTCTTCAATTAGCCCTGAGTCACGACGTATTTAATTTACCAATCCCAGTGGCTGCATCTGTACCTTGCCTCCACACCATAAAATAATAGGTCTCATACTGAGCAAATACTGTATAGGGGTAAAGGTTTTTGTTAGAGTAACGGTGCTGCTCAATTTACTCTAGCCTTACACTACTATATCTCACTTAGTATTTACTACTGTTATTTTTATATGCAACCATCACTTACACCACAGTTTATTCTGGTATCATTCCCTGTGTGCTGAGATGAAAAGTCACTGCAGAGGGAGAGGTGCGAAACCTGTAACACAGCTTGTTGCTCCACCACACACTGAGCAGAGATAAGCAGAACTGATTCATGTGCAGCACCTAATGTGCAATAAATCTTCCACTTACTGTCTCAGCAATGTCAGTGTGATTACTAATCCATAGTATCCCAGTCTGCAAAAGTAACGATTTCTCACTCAGAATGCACCTGTGTCTATAATCCCTTGTGTAGAGAGAAATGACAGGCGTGCAAATGTATAAAGGCACCCAATGTAACTATAAGTCACTAGTAGTAGTAATAGTGGTGCACCTGCAGGACCGATAATTAGAAATTAATGATTGAATTGTCACAGGCTTTAAAGCCATGGCACCTGCTGATGTTAAAGGAAAACTATACCCCTCAAACAATGTAGGTCTCTATAAAAATATATTGTGTAAAACAGCTCATATAGTATGTAAAACCCTGCTTCATGTAAACAAAACATTTTCATAATAATATACCTTTTTAGTAGAATCTACCATTGGGTAATCATAAATAGAAAACTGCCATTCTAGAATATAAGGCCAGCCTCTCAGGATCATATGATTCATGGTGCACACAAACAAACCAAATATGTTAGGTCACATGAGCAAATTAACAGACAGAGTTCTGTCTTTAGCGTCCACACTACTTCCTGTTACAGTTAGAGCTGCAGTATTTCTAGTCAGGTGATCTCTGAGGCAGCACACAGACCATCACAAAATGGTGGTTCAAGGCAAGAGCTGTAAAAGGGCAATATTTACTTATATATTCCTGTTTGATAAGATTATTTAATATGTCACTTAATTTAATATAAGCTGTTGCTCAAGTATTCATTTTAGGGGTATAGTTTTCCTTTAATTCTCCACTAATAAAAGTCCTATGTATTAAAGAATACTTCCATGCAAATTACTACAGGGAGTGGCAAATATTAATCCCCCTCCCATGATAATAATCCCCAAGCCAGTGCTCCTGTTAACTGAAAACTGTACCAATGTTATTCTGCTTCTTCAATTGTCTCTGTAACCCCAGACAGTCTGCATTTGTGGTCAAGTAAAGCTTATATACAGCTTATATCCCATATACAGGAGTAGGCTCGATGCACCCAAATAGGCAATGATTGCTACATGTTATTCTCTATGATGTTGGCAGGACATATAAACACAATATTATACATATTACCAGAGACAAAGCAAAACAGGTGTGTAAGAGTTGACTGCCAATTTTGTGTACGATGTGTCAAGAATTTAAGAGAAGGGGTGAAAAGCTCAGCAGGGTAATTTACAGTACTCCAAGAACTAAGGGGCTTCATCAAATTCACATAAATGATTTGAAATTCGAATCATTCGAATTTTCTAATATTTTTGAAGGCCACTTCGACCATCGAATTTTGAAAATCCGATCGAATCAAATGATTTGATAATAATTCGAATAAAATTCTATTAGAATATTCGACAGTCGAATTACCTGCCCTTTAATTTTTTTATTCGACTGCCTACTTTGCCAGATTAAACCTACCGAATTGCTTTTAACTATTTTTGATCGAATAAAAAAATTTGATCGAATGGTTAAAATCATTCGATTTTAATTCCCTTAAAATTCAATGGTCGAATTTGAGGGTTTTTTTAATCCTCGAATTCGACCCTTAGTAAATCTGACCCTTAGGGGCAAATTTACTATTACTCCCAGAAATTAGCTCGACCAAATTCGCAATTCGATAAGTATTCGACCATCGAATGCTTATCGAATTGTTTTAGGTTATCATTTTGCTCGATATCCGATTTCTCGATTAATTAGTACAATCGGATACCGATCGTTAGATTTCACGAAAAAATTGTGAAATTTCCTTTGAGAGTCCGAAAAATTTGTACAATTCGAACGATCGAACGCTCCGAAAAAAATTTGTACGATCATTGTTCGATCGAATTCGATCAAACTTCGATCATTTCACGTGAAATTCGTAAATTTGTCCCTAAGTGTTGGAGCCCAAATGGAAGCAAACGCACAGAGAGCTGTGTTCTACACATACAGTAAATACACACTAAGCAAAAGAAAGCTCATTTAGAGCTATATTGTGGTGTAATTACTTTATTGGAGCTCCCCAAATATTGGAGCTTCTTGCGTTCAGTGTATCCACATCCAGGCCTGTATTTGTGGGAAGAATAAATCTAGGGTGGCAAAGATCTGGAGGTGGCATGCCACCCTTTGGCCACATCTGAACTGGGTGGGGAATTCTAACAATTATTTGAATCTACTGCCTAGTCCCTGGTGATTGGAGAAACAGCACCCAGCAGTAGCAGTGAGGAGTAGGTGAGAGGTGCGAGTGAGTGGGTGTGTGTGGGGGACGGGGGTGCGAGCAGCCTCGAAGCACACCAGTTTTAATTCAACCCTGTTCACAAGTGGTGGGAGACACATAGGCATACCCCCTCCTGTCCCTTACTCTAGCCATGGCTATAAGCAGCAGGTCTAGTAAAGCACCAGACATGTAAGTGCTATTTGCTGTTTGGTTGCCATAAAGTAAACTTATTTTAACTGTATAACATTTAACATGATGACATTACTCCAATTATATAAGACCTGTCAACAATCTCACATTTTATAGGAGTGACTTGTATTCATACGACCTGTGGAGGAAGAGCAAGGACGTGATGTCCATGGCTGTGACCAAAAAATTACGCACATTTAATTTCCAGGAGGAAGACTCTCTGTTTAACTAGCACTTTTGCAGTGATCATATGTATTTTATTCCTCTGTAGTGCCAAGAAATTACAATACTCTTTTAAAACCATCCTATTGGTGTCATCATAAGGGCTTTAGCACATGGGCAGATTTGGGGAGATTTAGTCACCTGGCGACTAAACCCCTCTTCTTCTGGGCGACAATCTTCCCAAACTGCCTACTCGTGCCTCACGAGGAAACTTCGGGCGACTTCAGAAAACGAAGAGCCACGTGTGCTATCCCTTTGCGCGATTTTTCATGGTAACCAGTGGGAAGGCACGAGAAGGCAGTTCGGGGAGATTGTCGCCCAGAAGAAGAGGCAATTAGTCGTCAGGCAACTAAATCTCCCTGAATTTGCCCGTGTGCTAAAGCCCTAAGGACCACAGGCTGATACATTAGATAGCTTTAAGAAGGGGTTGGATGGCTTTTTAGCAAGTGAGGGAATACAGGGTTATGGAAGATAGCTCATTATACAAGTTGATCCAGGGACTAGTCCGATTGCCTTTTTTGGAGTCAGGAAGGAATTTTTTCCCCCTCTGAGGCAAATTGGAGAGGCTTAGGATGGGGTTTTTTTGCCTTCCTCTGGATCAACTAGCAGTTAGGCAGTTAAAATGGACGCAAGTCTTTTTTCAGCCTAACTTACTATGTTACTATGTTACTATGTTACTTTCAACAAGGACCTGATTACAGATTGATTGAGTTTGCCTAGTTCAATAAGTTAGCACAGTATTATATGCACAAATATATGTCACATTCCCACCGACTAATGCATTTTTACAGTTTTTAATTTTCAGCATGCATGCCAGGCCCGGACTGGCAATCTGTGGGTTAGGGCAAATGCCAGATGGGCTGCTATAAGGTGCCATAGAAAGTCAGTATTTAGTGGGCTGGTGGGGACTGTTTGGGCCTCTATGTGACCTGATTGGGCCTCTGTGTACCTGAAATGCCAGGGCCTATTTTGATTCTCAGTCCAGTCCTGATGCATGCCATGTATATCTTTTATATACAAAGCTACATAAACACAGCACTGTGAATTTATAACATATTAAAACAGGTATGGGACCTGTTATCCAAAATACATTTTTAAAATTTGAATTATCTGATTAACCTGGAGTCTATGGGAGATGGTGTTCCTGCAATTCAAAGCTTTCTGGATAACAGGTTTCCAGATAAGGTACTAGGGATGCACCGAATACAGGATTTGGTTAGGGATTTAACCATGGTTTGGACTTTTTGAGCAGGATTTGGATTCAGCTGAATCCTTCTGCCAGGCCGAACTGAGTCTGAATCTTAATTTGCATATGCAAATTATGGGTGGGGAGGGAAATGGCATGACTTTTTGTCACAAAACAAGGAAGTTTTCCCCTTCCCACTCCTAATTTGTATGTGTTAATTAGGATTCAGAATCGGTCCAGTATTCAACAGAATCTTTGGCGAAGTATTTGGGGGTTTGGCTAAATCAAAAATAGTGGATTCAGGCATCCCTATAAAGTACACACCAGTGGTGCAATAAATGAATATAAAGACACAGTTACAGATATTAAATGAAAAGTACAATGAGTCACAGAAGAAAAGTCCCTTCCCTGTAACTTACAGTCACCAAGCCACTAAAACTGAGCATTAATGGCAGCACAGGAGAGGTCTGCAGGTTTATTATAATCATATTGTAATGTATATTTATGATATTATTTATATTATAGTTGCAGGGAAGTGAAGGGATATCAGGAAGGGCATAGACTGGAGGTGCAGGGAATTGAAGGGCTTCAGGGTAAAATTCTACTTAGTTTGTGTCTTTTGTCGTGTTATTGCCACACATAGCTTTATAGCTGAACAACAAAAAGTACCGCAGAATAGTGTATATGCTCATCACTAAAACAAACGATCTTTAGAAAAACGTCATGTTCTGTGCAATCCCTGGGTATTTTTCACATTTTGCACAACACCATAAAAAACCCCAGTAAATGTCATACAAGCCCTCGTTGTATTTTCCTGTATAAAACCCTACACAGCACAAAGCTCGGAAACTCCCGCTCTGATACTGCTGGTGGGCCACTCCCAGCCTGGTACTGAATAACCATGAGGAACTTCAGCAGGAAAAGTCACAGGAACTGATAAAGTAACTAACAGAATGATTTTAGGGGGGATAACAGAATGGACTATTCCATTAATCGGACAAAGGTCACCAAATATAAACTTGCCGAGAGCAATGATTAGTGGAAAAAAAAAAACAGAGGTGCCCAATATTTAGTCAGCTTTAACCCTCAGTAGCATGTCCAGATAGTAACAGCATCCAGACCCATGGCATAGCAGATCAAAAATGTTGTTTTAATATGCAATATTTATTGCCAGACTAACTGAGTCTTACTAGGGGGCACAGCAAAAAATATAATAGCCCTGAAGTGAAATCTTGTGGGAGTAGAGTGACATCTGGACATTGCTTATGAAAAGAGGTAATTACTGGA
The DNA here is from genome assembly GCA_024363595.1 of Xenopus borealis. Taxonomy (NCBI): domain Eukaryota; kingdom Metazoa; phylum Chordata; class Amphibia; order Anura; family Pipidae; genus Xenopus; species Xenopus borealis. Next base: position 42,064,223 of record CM044441.1, on the reverse strand, counting down.
GTGGGTTGAGCTAAAAGCCCCCTGGAGTGCTACTAAAGGTATTGTCCTTACTATAAGCTGACATTGTATGCTACTGAGAAGTCCATGCGCCCACCAATGACTTTAATACACTTATCTCTGAACCACACGTATGTATACAGGTATGGGAACTGTTATCCAGAATGTCCCAGATAAGGGATCTTTCCATAATTTGGATCTTCATATCTTACCATAAAATCATGTCAACATTAAATAAAACCAGAAAGCTGCTTCTGCCTCCAATAATGATTAATTATATCTTAGTTTGGATCTAGTACACGCTACTGTTTTATTATTACAGAGAAAAAGGTAATCATTTTTTTTTTAAATGTGGATTATTTAATTATAAAGGAGTCTATGGGAGGCAGCCTTTCTGTATTTCGAAGATTTCTGGATAATGGGTTTCCGGATAAGGGATGCCATACCTGTATATGTTTTTATCCAGGCTGATAATTACATGTGCGGTCTCTGTAGACCCCTCCTGGGTAAATCCCCTTATCATTGGGGTTTTTAGAATAACATTTAGCATCCCAGTCCATAAATAGTTGTAGGTTATCTTTAATAGTCACTGTAATGCAGGCATCCATGAATAGTAATGTTTTGTGACATGCCATGTAGTCAAGTGACCGGCCTTCACCTTGATGGAAATATTATCTCTTTGCTCTTTGGCAGTCAGAATGTGCAGTGAATGGGATCCATGCATACAGCAGCCCTACTGGGGAAAGTTGCTAATTAAATGCCTCTCTCTCTGGCAGCTGCTCCTAGTGCCTGGGGGGTAAGAGCTTCTCTCACCACATCAAACTGGTGAGGCACCAGTACAAGCAAAGCCCCAGGAGGAAGCCCCATTATACTCTGTATGTAGTTTAGTAGGGCAGGATCTTGCATAAAAGCTTTTTGCAGCTCAGATGTATAAAGTAACATACTGTAGTAACATAGTAAGTTAGGGTGAAAAAAGATGCACATCCATCAAGTTCAACCTTTTTTTTAACCTGCCTAAGCCTCTCCAATTTGGAGAGGGGAAAAAATTCCTTCCTGACTTCCTGGCAATCGGACTAGACCCTGGATCAACTTGTACTATGAGCTATCTCCATAACCCTGCATTCCCTCACTTGCTAAACACCATCCAACCCCTTCTTAAAGCTATCTAATGTATCAGCCTGTACAACTGATTCAGGGAGACAATCCCACATCTTCACAACTCTCACTGTTAAAAAAAAAAAAACCCTTCTGAATATTGAGGTGGAACCTGGATCCCCAAGAAATGATTTATGAACGGTGTTATGCGGGTACATGTGATAGAATGTGAGATTTGCTACACTCAATAGGTCACTTCTGTGTAGCATGTTCCAGAACAGTGATGTATATCACAGTGGTAACTTGGAATGTTGTTGATCTATACCTTCCAGCACTGAATAAGCTTCAGAGCATCTCTAATGCATGTAGGGTTGCCACCTTATTCTGGAAAAAAATACCGGCCTTCCTATATAGTTATCTTTTTTCCCTATTAATAACATTGGGATCAACCATCACTTTTACCGGCCAGGCTGGTAAAATACTGGCCAGGTGGCAACCCTAAATGCATGTAATGATCCTAAACCACTGTCAGGGGAGGCTGCTGGGAGTTGCTGTTCAGCAGATACAGCTGATACACTGGGTGTGTGCCAGATGCATTACAGGACAGATGCAGTTTAGATATTTGTATACAGAGGTGGCATTTAATTAAGGGATAATATAACCCATAACTGGAAAATACAAAGACATTACAACTGTGAGCAAAGAGTTTGGGAAGTTGTCAGTGATTTCTAATATAAGAGATGGTTTCCACTATTCCATGTACTGATTGTTATAAAGTTACTCTGTCATAGGATGAAAGGAGACTGTGCCCTTGTGTGAAAGTGAAGCCTATAAGCTGACAATCAGGTGACACTGAGTATTATTTAGTAGTATAGTAATACACAAAAGCCTCAATTAGACAAGCCATCCCCAGAGCGCCCTGTATCCCACATCAGAAGCCATAGAAATAAAGCACCAGTGATGGAGATTACCTGAATCTGCTCCCTCCCAGCGCACAGACGTCTGACAGTCAGTAGCCGGCACTCACTCGCATAGCAGGGAGCGCAACAGGAGAAAGTTTGCAGCCGGGCGCAGTTGAGCGATTGTCAGCGCCGGAGAGCTGTACTCAGCGCTAAGTCCCAACGGAGGGTGACAATTGCCGCTGCTTCAGTTTTTATCTGCTCTTTGTCGCCGCACTTCCTCTAGAACTGAAGTCACAGACAAAATATGTTGCTGCATGTTCAGTGCGACCACATCCTCTGGCTGCTGCTGCCTGGTTCCTGCTGCAGCGTGTGCTCCACTAGTCCCAGTCCCAGCAGTGGCAAGTGATGCCTGGGTACGGAGCTGTGGGCAGAGCAACTGAATCCAGATGAAGAATGAGAGAGAAGTAGCAAGTAAAAGCAGCTGAGAGCTGGCAGCAGCCGAGTGTAATGAGCGCAGAGCTTCTCCCAGCGACTGCTGCCTGTCTGCCCGCTCCTACAGGAAATCCTCATCTCCCAACCTCTCTTCTCCCAACCTCTGGCGCCCCCTCCCTTCCCTCTCTCACTCCAATGTAGCCAATGACTTTATTAGCTCCCCTGATACTTGTACTACTTCTCTTCTGTTTCTAAACAGCCTCCCGCCCAGAGCACTTATGAAACTATACACCTGTGTCCCAGTGCACTCACTCTTCATAGGAGTCTTGCTGTAACTTTAGATATGAGTCTGTCTGTTCCATAAATGCACCCTTACCTATACAGCCCCAGCTCTGACCAGACACAGTGTCAATTTAACAACAGCAAACATGGCAAGGGATGTATGTATATTTATGTGTGTGTATATATACACACACACACACACACACACACACACACACACACACACACACACACACATAAATATACATACATCCCTTGTAATGTTCACTGTTGTTAAATTATATGTATATATATATATATATATATATATATATATATGCACTCCTCAACCCAATATCAATATATTAAGGACATTGAAACATTTTGTGCCTTAAGCTACTACAAATGCCTTACCCTCAGGCCCTGATTTACATACCTGCCACCCCTAGGCCCAGCTCCGCACTTTACCCCTTCCCTTCCAGTTCTGTCCCCCCCTCTGCCATTATCCACTCCCCTTCTGGTTTCGACCCCCCCACTATCCCTTTCTGGTTCGAATCCCCCCTCCGTATCCCCTCCCATTCCAGACGCAGTCCTCTCCTTCTCGCTGCCAGATGCTGTCATGTCAAGTCTTCTGAGTTGAATGCAAGAGGTCCTCTGCACTCAACCCATTATCAATATATTTAAGACATTGAGACATTCTGTGCATACAGCTACTAAAAAATGCCTTACCCTTTAAACAACAGGGATTGTTTGTCCATATATTGCAATATATTTAAGCTGGCCAACTACGTCAAAGTCATCCCATATCTGGCCAGTCCTACGCTCAATTTCATCTGATTCATTAAGAATTCTGTTGCTTCATTAAACATTTTACAAAGGTTCTAAGTTTTACCTGCAACTTACTTGCTGCTTTCAAAGTAAAACTCCCAATCATGGATGCCCTTTTATTAGACACCAGTGGGATCACCTGACTATAGCTGGGAAGGTTGGGGGCTACAACAGAGAGCTGGTCACTGCTCCAGTATAACTACAACAAACAAGAAAAAGTTGTGCTCACCACTAATTTTTAAAACCATTAGGCGAGGGTGCAATGAGGCTGTGACCACAAAATACATATAGACAAATGCAAAAGTCTTCTTAGTTGGCCATAGCACAGGAGACTGACGTGTGTCTCCTGTGCTAATAGATTCTTTGATTTTGATGTGGCTGGGTAGCGTGCCGCCCTCAAATTTTGCTGCCTTCAAATTCTGCCGTCCTAGTCCAGGGCCTTTGTGGCCTCGTTGCAAATTTGGGCCTGCTATCCCTTTAAACATAACAGGGATTGTTTGTCCATATATTGCAATATATTTAAGCTGGCCAACTATGTCAAAGTCATCCCATATCTGGCCAGTCCAAATCATCTGATTCATTAAGAATTCTATTGCTTCATTATACATTTTACAAAGGGACTAAGTTTACCTGCAACTTACTTGCTGCTTTCAAAGTAAAATTCCAAAACTTGGTTGCCCTTTTATTTGCTACAACAAGGAGCTGGTCACTGCTCCTATATGAACTATAACAAACAAGGGAAAGTTGTGATCACCACTAATATTTAAAAGCATTATGCAGGGTTCAATGACATATATATATATATATATATATATATATATATATATATATATATATATTTGGGTACTTTTGTAATTTTTCTAATTACCCTATTTATATTAAGGCCCCCGAGGGCCTGTTCCTAGGGCAGCATGGTTTTGGAGGCGGCCCTGGGGTGCCTATTTTTTACATTTCTTGTTTGTTTTTTTAACCCACAGCCACTTATTTCCATTGGAAATATGGTGATGGAGCTTGGGGGGGGTGAGGGTAGGGGGACAGTGTGTTGACATTGCTTCCACTGAATACACGGGGGGTCACGCACACGCGTACAAGATAGGGGCATTTTTACAGTCCAGACTGAAAACACCAAATTGATTGGATTAGCTCATTAAGCCTATTTATTTATTTATTGCAGATCTTCTCAAGTGTAAAAGTGTACTGAAGGCCCAAAACATGTTGTGTCTAACAGTCTGCAAAAGTATTAATCACAAGCAGTTAACCTGCATTTGAGTGCTCTACTCCTTCATATCTAAATGCCTTTTATGTTCGGTAAATCTACCTTAGATGATTGAAGCATTCACCAAAAGTGTCAATAGGCTAAGCGCTGATTCATCTACTACCTACAAGAAAAATACAGGAGCGGCATATGTGAAGGATTTTGAGAATGGTTACAGACAACCCAAAGATCACCTCCAAAGACCTGCAAGAACATCTTGCTGCAGAAGGTATATCTGTATATCATTCTACAATTCAGCACAATTTGCACAAAGAACATCTGTATGGCAGGGAGATGAGAAAGAAGCCCTTTTTGCACTCACGCCACAAACAGAGTCACTTGTATGCAAAACCTAATTTAGACAAGCCACAGTCATTTTGGAAAAACTGCTTTGGATTGATGAGACAAAAATTGAGTTATTTGGTCATAACAAAAAGTGCTTTGCATGTCAGAAGAAGAACATCACATCCAAGAAAAACACCTGTTACCTACCGTCAAATTTGGTGGAGGTTCCATCATGCTGTGGGACTGTGTTGCTAGTTCAGGGACTGGGGCCTTGTTAAAGTCGAGGGTTGGATGAATTCAACACAATATCAAAAAATTCTTCAGGATAATGTTGAAGCATCATTCACAAAGTTGTAGTTACGCAGGGGTTGGATATTCCAACAAGACAATGACCCTAAACACACTTGGAAATCTACAAATGCATTTATGCAGAGGGAGAAGTACAATATTCTGGAATGGCCGTCACATTATCTTCAGGATAATGTTGAAGCAGGCTGTCTATGCTCAGCAGCCATCAAATTTATTTGGGATCCGCTCAGGGGCGATCCTAGGCACTGCGCCGCCTGAGGCGGCCTTGAATTTGCTACCCCCCCTTCCCCACAGCGAGGTCCACGGTCCTACTGCAGAGCATGCAAGTGCATGCTCTGCACTAGAAGAGCCGAATTTCTGAGTTGAAAACCGGAAATTTGGCTCTTAGTTACCAGGAACGGCATGCCTGAGGCGAGTGTCTCAACTTGCCTTATTGGCGGAGTGCCCCTGGATCCGTTATCTGGAAACCTGTTATCCAGAAAACTCCATCTCCCATAGGCTGCAAATGTTGAAAATGAATTCCTTTTTCTCTATAATTATAAGGGTGGGGACACTATTAGCAGCTACAAAAAGACAATAGTGATAATTGGCTTTGTTAAGGCACTACATTTGTTTTAGCAGTGGCAATTTTTGGTATTGTCAAAGCAGGGTATTTTTTTGGCACTTTGTAGCAGCTACTTGTTGTGGCTACAAAATAACCTGCCATAGACAGTGGTGTTTCTAAAGCAGGACCTCTCTGAGGCTGCTCCTGTAGTGCTGATCCCCCTTGCCCCCAAGGCCCAAGCACTTACCTTTCCAGCACAGTGGGGTGTCCAAGGGGCACACTAGAACAGCCAGATTTGAAACTGAAATTCATCTCTTAAAGTTACCAGGATCAGCTTTTTTGCCGCCCCTGGTAACCAGCTCTGAGTTTTTGAATTATCAAACTTTCAGTTTGGCAGATATCCAGTTTGCATTTTCAGCAATCTGGGTCGAATTTACCCTAGCAACCATTCGCTGATTTGAATAAGAAGCTAAAATATGAATACATGAAGGCCTGAACAGAAAGATGAGTAATAAAAAGTAGGGGTCAGTGACCCCCATTTGAAAGCTGGAAAATGTCAGCAGAAGTAGGAAACTGATGCAAAACAATAACACAAAAAAGGGAAAGTTACATAGAATACCATGCTATAACATACTAAAAGTTAACTTACAGGTGAACCACTCCTTTAAGGTAAGGGAGGGCAGTAGGAGTGCCACATGGTAAAATATGGCAGTTTATTGAGATGCCTAGGAGCCAATCAAATGACCAAGGACAAATAATATGTGCCTATGCAAAGGCTTTGAATCTCCAAAGAAGGATATTGTAAATGAACTGTTGTAGTGCTTGCAAGAGAATAGTTGTGAGCATTCTCTCCAACATCAGTGAAGCTTTTAGGTGATTTTACATTTATTTTGTGATTAAAGTGGACCTGTCACCCAGACACAAAAATCTGTATAATAAAAGTCCTTTTCAAATTAAACATGAAATCCAATTTAAAATTTTTACTAAAGCATTCATAGCTGTTTTACACTCATTTAATCAGCTGTCAATCAAATATTGTGTTCCACTCCTCTATGCCTTAGGCATAGAGGCGGGGCAGATAATTACTTTCACTTTCCATTCAGCACTTCCTAGATGCCACTGCTCCCCTCACATTCCCCCAGTTCTCTTAACCATTTAATTGTGTAGCCAGGACATGGGGATAGACATCTGGTCCCCAATTCTGGTGCACAAACAAGATTCTGAGATGATACAAGGCTTGTCTTAATAACAGTGTCCACAAAATGGCTCCTGCCCACTTGCTATAATTATGATTCCCAGACTGAAGGAAACAAGATTAAAATAATTTATATAGTGTAATTAATGTTCATTTTGCTTGACTAATGTGATAAAATAGGATTTTTAATATTTTTTTGGGATGACGGGTCCACTTTAATGCCTAGTACAAATGTGCAGAGTGTTGTACAGTGTGTTACAGTGGAACTCTATTTTGTATTCTGTGTTTCAAGGATACTGGGGACAGGTCATCATATTTCAAGAACAACGAAGGCTGTAAATTATAATCTAGAGGGAGCACTGGGAACTGAGAAATGAATAGAATCATAAAGGTGTTTGATACACAATAGAGGGAACAGGAACTGAATGATATATGTGGCAGAGAGCACTTTCTGCCCGTGGGATTGTCACTGTACTTCAAGATCCCTGCAGGGAATTAAAGTCAGATCTTCTGTTGCAGTGGAGTATACAGCCAGCCTATACTTTTAGTTTTACTTTATATGGCTTGTTATATTGGGGCATCTGCAGACTTTGTCTGGCCAGTTGGGGGAATAGGCTGGAAAATATACCCTGCACCTTCAGTAGTGACATGTAATTGTGTCCCTGCTACAGCAATCAAACACCATGGGTGCTATAGGACCCGGCAAAGTAATATATGTTCTTTGAAAAAACAGATTTGTAAAACATTGCTTTGTTCTGTATGTTGCAATGCTGAAGATAAAAGTGCATTGTCTTATTCTGTTTTATACACTTACCAATCCAATGCACAGTTTAGTTCCTTCTATTGTATAATGGGGATTACAGACCCAATGCTTTAAATACCATACTTCTGTATGTTGGGGAATTTCAGATATAACCGTCCGTACTTTCTCTAGTACAATGAAGATTACACATACATTGAGTAGATTTTCTTGTTCTATATGATACAGGTTAAAGGGAAAGTGTGCTTTCACTGATCTGTGTAAATCTTCCTCCATGTTCTTTGTTTCTTCAATTGGAGTTGGGAACATTAAACCCTGCTTCCCAGCAGTTGACAAACCTGTCCTTTTACCACCTGTTATGTTTTGGTAGCCGAGGATGAGCAGAGTTTAACTGTGCTTTATTGGCAGGTTTATGCATCCATTACACTTCAACAGTAACTTGAACTCTAACCCCTTTAAACAGTATAGAAAGTACAGTGTATGCACAATTTATTATTGTGCACAGTGACACCTACAGGAATATTGCACAAACACCACATATCCCCCTATAGTAGGAAAGCATTTTGGTAAATGTAATAAACAGAAACCATAAAACATTATGCATCTTAAAGGGGTTGTTCACCTGTGAGATAACTTTTAGTATGATGTAGAGAGTGATATTCTGAGACAATTTGCAATTGTTTTTCATTTTTTATTATTCTTGGTTTTTGAGTTATTTAGCTTTTTATTCAGCAACTCTATAATTTGCAGTGTCAGCAATTTGGTTTCTAGGGTACAAATTACCCTAGCAACGCTGCATTGATTTAAATAAGACCCTAGAATATGAGTAGGAGAGGGACTGAATAGAATGATAAGTAATAAAAAGTGGCAATAGATACATTTGTAGCCTTACAGAGCATTTGTTTTTAGATGGTGTCAGTGACCCCCATTTGAAAGCTGCAAAGAAACTGAAGAAAATTGCAGATCATTAAAAAACTATGAAAAATAAATAATGAAGACCAATTGAAAACTTTCTTAGAATTGGCCCTTCTACAATATACTAAAAGTTAACTTGAAGGTGAACCACCCCTTTAAAGAAATATTATGCATTCTTCACATGACATAGTCCTTGGTCCATGCAGGTAGGTTTCACTTTCCTCAGGCCTATTGCAGTTGGCATCAGGAGTAGGAATATGTCCTTCACCAAATGGAGCTTCTCCAAAGTCAAATCTAGCAGGAGTAGTCCTGATTTCTTAATTCTGACTAAAGATCCAGGCTGAAGGTGCACTCTTGTACCATGTTTTCTGTCAGTTTAAGCCTTGCATTTGGCTTGTTGACTTTTGACAATATCAGCAGTAGATGATTTTGTCGGAACAGTACTTGGTGGAAGTTTGATGTCTACAACATGTAACTTAGTGTGCATCTGTCTGCCATGTAATAATTCAGCTGGAGATGCTTGGGTTGATGCATGGCATGTTTCTCTGTAGTTATGTAGGAACTATGTTGTAAATACTTTCCAAGGTTTCCCAGTAAGATTTGCTGTCTGTAGTGATTCTTTCAGAATTCTGTTGAATTCGATTGATTTCTCCATTTGCTTGTGGGTAATACACTGAAGATTTTCTATGCACAATATTACTCTCTCTCTCAGAAAGATTTCAAACTCAGATGAGACAAACTGTGGTTTATTGTCTGATATTAACTCCTTTGGATTACCTTCTCTGCTGAAGAATGTTATTACTGTAGCTGATGTTAGATGAAAAACAAATGCAATTTCTGACCATTTACTGTAATAGTCTATCAAAAGGACCCACAATATCAATACCAAGTTTCTCCCATGCTGAATAAGAAAATGGCACTGGCTGAAGTGGTGGTGTATGTGTGATAGCTGTTTTGTCATGATTCTGACAAGGAACACAAAAATGAATGGCAGTTACCACATCGGCATCCATTGCTGGCCACCAGTATAGTTCTCGTAGTCTTTGTTTTGTAGTGTCGTCAATGTCAGTACTGCTTCTGCTGACAATGGACACTCCATTGACCTGATGCTTGATACAGGTTCAGCTGTTTCTTTATTACCAAAGGATATTTTCTTCAAATACTCTGCAAGATCTGCTTGTTGCACCTGCCCTGAGACTGGTCAGCTACTTAAAGGGGAAGTTAACCCCGCTGGCGCTAAACCCCTCCCCCAGTAGGCACCCCGGCCTACCTCCCCCGGCAATATAACTTATATTACCCCAAAGCACAGGTCCCTTTGTGCAGGGTCACAGGCGCCATCTCGGCCACA
>CM044441.1:42019255-42046619 GCA_024363595.1 Xenopus borealis | reverse complement strand
TTATCTAAATTAGTGATTTCCAATTCCCCACTGAGGTTCATCATCTGGCAAAATCCCAACCCTGTTTGTTTTAACATCTAATACTGAAATGTTACAAAATCTGAAAAGTCAGACCCCATCAGATTTGATCTTGTCAGGTCAGATTGCAAAACTTTTATATAGTTTTTTTATATTGTCATTGTTATTTAACCCATGCAACTACATCTGACTTTCTGGATGTAATCTGTTAATCCAACATTATTTTAGGTAGATTAGGCTTTACAGATAAAGTGTTGCTCCATTTATCTACGTACAACACAAGCCCAATCTAACATCACTAATAGATTGTAATCTCTTTGGGGACTGAGACCTCATTTCAACTGTGTATGTTTATTAATAATAATAATTTGTGGTTCGATTACTATATAAATATATACAGATTGCTATTAGCCTAATGTCACACAAGGTTAGGATTTGCTTTTCTCCAACTGCATAAAAAAACACAGGCAGAGACATGTGGAGCAGAATTCAGCGCAAAACACAAAAGTTTATATTTTTCCACTGAAATCAGTGTTTCTGTACACAGGCTGACGCAGTGTCTGTCAAAGCAGAAAAACGTGAGCTGATGAGAGCAGATCTGCTTTACTCTAACTATGTACAAAACTCAGGCAGAGAAAAGCAGATCCCCAGGTCCATGTGACATATTATAAACCTTCTGTCACCCTCTTCACATTCATGAACAAAAAGTACAAATGATTCTTACCTTCCATTATAGATGTTTGAATTGAATTTAGAAATTGAAATCGTATGAAAAGCGTTAGTCCTCCTTCTCTCAGAGCTCTCTGAACTAACTGAAGTGTCCAAGCAGCATCTCAGCTGGTTTACTGGTCACTATTCTGATGTCACAATGGACCTTATGTGATGTCATGGAGATGTGTCCAGTAGTCTACCTGCCTGATGTTAGTGTAACTGACTTATTTTCAAACCTTGACCCTATTTCAATTACACTTGTATGAATAAATGTATATGATCCAGTCTAATCTCATCTGTTATTGCTACTTTTTATTACTCATCTTTCTATCCAGATCCTCACCTGTTCATATTTCACACTCTTATTCAAATCAATGCATGGTTGCTAGGCTAATTTGGACCCTAGCAACCAGATTGTTGAAATTTCAAACTGGAGAGCCGTTGAATAGCAAAGTAACTCAAAAACTAGATTAAAAAAATTAAAACCAAATGCAAATTGTCTCGCTATCTGTCTATATATTATACTAAAAGCTGCCTCAAAGGTGAACAATCATTTTAAATATCACTAACATAGATTTATGGATTATAAAATTATTTCATCTGTATTAACCTAAATGTGCCTTATTTTCTACACAAAATCTATTACTCGTTCATTCTTCTCCATATGCATTCCTTCTAGACATCTCTTAATCCAGTTCCTCTGGAATTCCTTTCCCCATTCTAACAGTTTCATGCAATTATTTAACTAAGGAAATGTAGGTTGTACGTAAGGTTTGAGGACCTTATAGACAAATATCAGGGGACATTTTTACCCATAAAGAGGATCACCGCACCAGAGGCCACCCCTTCAGACTAGAAGAAAAGGACTTTCATTTGAAGCAGCGTAGGTGGTTCTTCATAGTGAGGACAGTGAGTTTGTGGAATGCACTGCCGGGTGATGTTGTGATGCTGATTCTGTTAATGCCTTTAAGAGGGGCTTGATGATTTATTGGACAGACATAATATCAAAGGCTATTGTGAAACTAAACTCTATAGTTAGTATAGATATAGGTATATATAATTTATGTTAAAGTATGGAGGGGTGTGTGTATGGATGCTGGGTTTTGATTTGGAGGGGTTGAACTTGATGGATTTTTTTTTTTAACTCAATTTAACTATGTATGGCCAACACCAAAAGCCTCACTGGAAATGTATTGTGCAACAGGATAAGATTCTGAAGCAAAACCATTGCATGGCTGAAATGGGAGCAAGGATTTGGAATGGCCATGTCAAAGTTCAGACCTCACCCTACCTATATTGTTCCCTGTGTTAATAAAGCTTGTGTCCTATGCATGCACAGTTCCTTCATTTATGCTGAGCTGCTAGTTTCTACTACATTTAGGGTTCTATTTATCAGGCTGTGTAAAAAATGTAGCATGTTTGGCTACTGTTTGGCACCATGCCTTCCTGTTTGCACCAGTTGTTTCAGTGTGGCTACAGGCGTGTGCTAGTTTGGGTACTGATTTAGCTGGCGTTTAGATGTCTTTGGTCTTCTAACACTTATATGTCTACTTCTCATCCTCTGTCATCTTATCTACATCCAGTAGAGAATGCAGAATTAAGTCAGAAGATTTCATGTGTCCAAAATATTATTACAGTATACCAATACAAATATTCAATATCAACCTTGGTTTCCTGTAGTGTTGGACCAGTGATCCCCAACCAGTAACTCGTGAGCAACATGTTGCTCTCCAACCCCTTGGATGTTGCTCTCAGTGTCCTCAAGGCAGGTGCTTATTTTTGAATTCCTGGCTTGGAAGCAAGTTTTAATTGCATAAAAACTAATTATAGTGCCAAGCAGAGCCTCCTGTAGGCCGACAGTCTACATAGATGATACCAAATAACCAATTACAGCCCTTATTTGGCACACCAAGGGATTTTTTCATGTTTTTGTTGCTCCCCAACTCTATTTATATTTGAATGGGGCTCACTGGTAAAAAAAGGTTGGGGACCCCTGTGCTAGGGTGTCCAAAAACGTGACTAAGGAAATGTTCTTTTTGGTAAAACTGAATCGATAAATGAGATTGCACAGCAAGAAGGGGTGAGTAGGACTTCACTCATATACTTTGCTAAAGATGGTGCCCTCTAATATCAGCAGTAGTGCATAGCAATAAACCCTAACACAGAATAACAAACATTTCCTAAAAGAGCTGCTGTCATTAGACCCTGGTTTAATATTATATTTTTACTTCCTGCTTTACGGCTCTCTTGCTTTCCACTGATTGGTTACTTGGAGCAGTAACAGGCGGGCCTTGGTGTGAAAATACCAGAGCATTGTGATTAATACATAAATGAATATATAATACACACACTAGGAGAGACTGGGGGCAATACTTGTCCATAATAATCAACCACACAAAATTCTTTGTTTTGCACTCATTTATTTTATGGTAAACAAGTCTGGAATAACACATCATACCATACAGATTGTTTAGTGCTAGAAATCTGTCATTTCTGGAAAATTTTTCTCCAATTTTTAAAAGCAATGGTTTTAATTTAATGGATTGTCAGCTATTAGGCTTCTTTTCTTAAAGAGAAAAGCAAAATGAGGTCATGTCAAAACTGAAACCACCACATAAATTACATTAAAATGTTTCATGAAGGAGAAGTTTTTCTTAAGCGGTCACTTTACTTGCAGAAATACCACTTGCATTGTTCTAGTCATTCATAGAAGCCACAGAAGATTAAAAGCCTCATAAAATAACTCCATTTATTGAAGTAAAAAAGATACAGTAAACACCTTGTGTGTATAGCAGTGGTGTGGCATAGTAATCTCAGCAAGTATTCTGAGAGACCAATCAACAAAACGTGTTCAGCATACAACAAAAGTGAGGGTGGCAATGTGCTTAAGAAAAACAATACTTTGTGTAAATACTTGAAAAATCTTAGTGTTTATTTGTAACCCTCAAACTACACAATGCCACAATCCCAAAGTAAAAGGCAAGTGGTTCATCAGTGACATGGGGTTAAATCATTGTGCACAACACTTGTGTAAGGACAGTAAAAGATCCAGTGCTCTTGGGCAACAAAAGTAGAAATTTCAATGTGAGACAGTGGCCAAATTGTAGTTGTCTACTTAAAGGTGTATCCAAACAAAAAAAGATTGTGTATTTATAGGTGTGCACAAACATACACAACAAACCAATTCTATACTAAAATGAACATTACAAAATGTTTAAGTGTATACAGCAGCTGAATTTCTATACAAACCAGGCTGGCAAGTCTCGCAAGCCCCCCATTACATTCTTGCTTCCTCCTGGACTGAGGCCCCTCCACTGCCTACGACTACATGTTCATATGCCAAGCAATGGATCCACATTGTGCACTACATTAAAAACAAATATAGTCAAGCCCAGGGGACTGGGAAACACTAGTGACTGTCAGATCCAATCCAGGAATACTGGTGCTTTTATCACTCTGCTTTGGTAACCGCAAAGAACTTTTTGATACTCGCTACCTTTCCTTCAAACTAATGCAGAGCAGGTTCTGTTATTTTTTTTTTTTTTTACAGATGATGGTATCCCTTTAAACATTTTGAATACAAACAATTTTACATGCTTACCTAAAAATTATAACATAACTTAACACAATATAACATCAAAGGAGAAAGTGCTTTCAAAATCAGTGAATAGAGCCATTTTCAGTTGGAAACTCTCTTGATAACAGACTTGCTCCTCCTGAACTGGTGCACTCTATTGTCCTTTGAAAAAAGAACACAAGAACAAATGTAAAATATTCAAATGTTATGTTATAAAAAATGTTTTTTTTTTTTTTTTAAAACAAATCAGTTAATAGTGCTGCTCCAGCAGAATTCTGCACTGAAATCTATTTCTCAGCAAATATTTAATTTTGAAAACGGACATGCAGCTAGACATATTGTCAGTTTCACAGCCTCCCCCAATCATGTGCCTTGGCTCTGATAAACTTCAGTCACTCTTTACTGCTGTACTGGAAGTTGGAGTGATATTGCCCCCCACACTTTCCCCCCAGCAGCCTAACAACTGAACAATGGCAAGTTAACCATATAGCAGCTCCCTAACACAAGATAACAGCTGCCTGGTAGATCTAAGAACAGCACGCAATAGTAAAATCCAGGTCCCACTGTGACACCTTCAATTACATTGAGTAGGAGAAACAACAGCTTGCCAGAAAGCCGTTCCATCCTTAAGTGCTGGCTCTTTCTGAAAGTAAATGGCCAGGCAAAATGACCCGAGATGGCTGCCTACACACCAATATTACTAAAAAAATACACTTGCTGGTTCAGGAATGAAATTTATATTGTAGAGTTATTTGTTATTTAGAAATAAGAACTACATCATAAAAATCATGACATTATCCCTTTAATAACGCAATGTTTTACCTAAAACTTACCAATGAATGTCACAAAAATTATGAACTAATATTCTCCATGGGAATTGTGTTTATAGTGCATGCGCACAGCTCTATTTGTGTAAGCTATGAGAAATCCTCCTCACCAGAGACAGTTAACAGAGATCAGACAACATTGCTGAGCTGCTAAGCAATGTATCTTTTTGGTTTACAATATTATCTACAGTAAAAAGAAAGATGGCTATGATAGCTAGGTATGCAAAATCCTTCATTTAACCTTAAGTACAAAACACATCCTACTTATCTTCCAAGCACAGCCCAAACTGCCTCCAATTTATGCATGAATAAACCAAGGGTAGAACTATACGGACGATTTTAACTGTAACTCTGACGCGAGGAAGCACAGGCATAACGTAGGACGCAACTAATCTAATGCAAGTAATAGGAATGTCACACGTAGAAGCAGATTTCAGTCTGACAAAACTGTCAGATGAAGATGCCACAAGCAGCATTCGCATCAGACAGTCGTGTAATATGAAATCCGCTTCAACTTTCCTATTACTTACATAATAGGAATATATAAAGCTCAATGAAAATGACATTATTGGGCAGATCAAAGGTCAGATTTATGCAGGTTTTTTTTATGCTAATAAATTTGAATATACTCACAACTCGAATAGGAGGTTACTTAAGGAAAAATTCAAACTCCGAATACTCGCTCAATAGTCAAATAGTTTTAATAGTTAAATTAAAACTGTTGCCATGGTCGAGTTGCGATACATATAAATTGGGGTATTAAAATAAGAATTCGTGAATTTCGACACTAAACTAAATCGGAATTTACTATTCAAACCTTAATAAATCTGCCCCTATGTGTGGATGTACATGCCATCTGCACGCCTCCAATCAAGTTCCAATTTCTATTTAAACTGGAATATATTGAAAAATTTCCTACATGATATAAAAAAGTGGTCTTCCTTTTCCTTCATCTTTTGATGTGAGGGAATGGGAATGGACTGAGTAACAAAGATGGTTACAAAGCGGGGTGAAGATACAGTTTGCCACGTGCAGGTAAGCAAACTAGCAACTGCAAGCTCTGGCTGTATGCAACAGATTGTAGCCAATAAACGACTATGATTTTCTGATCTGGCGTTTCAGGATGGAGCTCACAGCAATCATTTGGGAAGAATCATTTAAAGTAGGTTTCATTCACCTTTAAAAAGTTATTTTGAATCCCAACTAACAATCACAATGAATGGCAAGCAGGAGTAAAATGAGGACCTCATTATATTAACAACACAAATTTATAAAATGGCAACATAGTATCATATAACAGGGACAGATTTTACCAAAAATAGTTAAATCAGAGGACAAAATCTGATTAAATTCAGATTTGTTTGCTCCAAACAAATCTAATTCTGATCAATAAGCGAAAGTACAAAATGTACCAATTCTATACAAAAGGGGTAAGCTAAAAATGTTTACCTTTAAATAGTCCTCCTGTGAAGCAAATGAACGGAACTTGTTTGCTGGATCAAACAAACAGGATACAGTAGTCTGGGTACTCATCTCCACATATCTCTAAAAGCAAAATAGAGACAGTAAACATCCTTCAAGATAACGCATTTTTCATTAAAGGAACGGTAAAAGCAAATATTAAGTAAAAAAATCCCTTGTAGTCCCCTCCACTAACACTACAACCCTAAACAAAATCAGCATGGTGTTTTTGAATGAAGCATTAAAAATTAAGATTCTGCTTCCAGTCTTAACAAAGCTCCACATTTCCCAGCTAGCCAATTTATCTCCTGCCATGATTTATTTCTGTTAGAGCTGCAAGTGGTGAAGGAGTGAGTGTAATCGGATCTGGACTGGGAGTCAAAATAGGCCCTGTCTGGGCCAGAGTTATGATCAGGGGTGATTTTCTGTGGTCCTTAGAATACTTATGGCTGACTACACCAATCGCAGTACATACAGAAACACATCCAGCTGAAGGATAACATGGGCATGCTGATAAACCCTTTCAAGTGCGTCAGTAACTGGCTTCTGGTTTTAAAAGAAGTGGGGCAAGGAGATCTGGAGTGCACCTAGGATGTAATAGAGGACATATTGCCTGATTTGTGAAGTCACTGCATAACCAAAAAATATGAATAAAGCATTAAAATATTTAACTTTTGCAGGGTGGAGGTGTTACTGAAGGGAGAATTCTATAACAACTGGACATGCTGAGTAATTATTGAAGGAGTAATCATTTATTACTCATCAAGCCCAGTCGTTTTAGAATCACCTGCACTAGATATACCATGACCTGGATGAGTGAAAATCTTTATAGTTACAATAATGAATGAGGTTTTCGTGTTTTTTTTTTTTTTACTTAAAAAAAAAATTGTTACTGGGGCTATGGTAGAGGAGATTTGTGGCTTCTGCAGTTAAATCTTTGATACAGAGAACGATAACTCTCCAAGTGTGTCATGGCCCAAAGACTAATAACTCAGATGGTGGAAAAAAGAACATCCCCTTGTTGCCCTACTCCCAGCCCAATACAACTGTGTAACATTCTTCCTACCCATGGTGGTAAGTAACACTGCAGCTTTTTCCTGTACAGGTATGAGAATCCCTTATCCAGAAACCCATTATCCATAAAGCTTATAATGATGTGAATGCCACCTCTCACACTCTATTTTAATCAATACATTACATTATATCAAATGGGAACTGAAAAGTAAAAAAAAAAAAAAACCTTTTACTACATATTTGATCCCGATAATAGTGTTGTATGTTGCCACAACACTATTTTTGTCCAGTGATGGAGACATGAGACCACCAACACTCATGCATAAAAAATCAATAAACCTATTACGCCACTGAAAGAAGATCTACACAGTAAACATCTTTGCACAGTAAAGACAAGCAAAATGAGTTTTGCCTCCATAGCTGCAAATACAGTCATAACTAGATAAGCAACTCATTCAAATTTTGATCTGGGATTTCAACCAAATCCCAGCACTTTTTTCAGGTTCCAGATTCTAATAATTGTAATCTAAACACTAAGGACTATGTAAATACAACCATGCACTCGCCATTCAACAAGATCTTCTGTTTCTTCACTATAGAAGTCGTGTTTGCAGGTGCTGTTACAAGCCGGAGAGAAACCCCGAATGAGCATACTTCTGTGATGTGCAGTTGTTCAGTACTTGTAAGTAAATTGGGCATTGCACCGTGCCATCATTTATAACAGTAACACACTATGGCCAAACTTTTAATCTTCCCTAGATATCCCTAGTAAGCCAAATAAGCCCAACCAAGTCTCAGAAAAACAATCAAATTTAAATCCTAATTCTCTTGATCATGAGAGGAGAGTTGTAAAATGCTGTGTAATGTGGAACAAATTGTCCTTAAATAAGACATAAAGTTGAATGGTGGGATATGGAAGATTTCTGCAACTGGCCTGCGAATAACCATTGCATTTAAAATAAGTGCAAAAAGGTGAAATTGCAAGTTTTATCAGTTTAGAACACATTTTCATTATGTGCATGACAAATATTTTGCACCTTTTGACAAAAGTGGCATACATTGTTCTTTTAAGTACTGTCAAATGCTCCCTCAAATATGACCTTAAGGGGCAGATTTACTAAATTCGAAATTTGTTTGAATTTTAAAAAAAGATTCAAATTCGAATTTTCAAACAAGTTTTCTGGCCACTTCGACCATCGAATTTTAAAATTTTTTAAAAATCGATTATTTGATGGTCGAATTACTTGCCCTTTAAGTTTTTATTTGAATGCCTAGTTCACCAGATTAAACCTACCGAATTGCTGTATAACCTTATGGGGAGCTCTCATAGGGTTTTTTCAGCTTTTTAAGATCAAATAAAATTTTTTTCGATCGACTGGTTAAAATTGTTCGCTTCGAACAATATTATCAATCAAATTTTTTTTATTTGATCGTTCCAATTCCGTTAAAACCCTTCGAATTTGAAAATTCGGTAAAAATTCGATGGTTGAATTCAGGGTTTTTTAACCCTCAAATTCGACCCTTAGTAAATCTGCCCCTTAAACTCATCTGCTTAAAAAAAACCTTATTTGATGTACCCTACTTTAAAGTGAATTAACCAGATATGAAACAAATGGCATTACATTAATCTCATGTAAGAGAGATTATCTGGCTACATGAAATGATGAATACATCCCCAGACTAGGTAAATCTGAGTTCTGCTTTGTAATAATTGGATATATTCGCACTAAAACTGCGAGAAAGACAACCTTACTGCTAGGAACAGTAGGGTTTCTATCACAATTCCTATGGATTGGTCCAAAGGTAGGAGAAGGCCCACATGTTTTCTTTAATACACCTGAAGGCTTGTGTCCAGAGTGGCAAGCTTTAGGGAGCAGACCCCGGGGCCTCTACATAACTAAGCCCTAAAAATGAATGACTAAAACTGCCATATTTAATACACTAAACTTATTGCACCAGCCTAAAGTTTCAGCTTCTCAAAAGCAGCAATGATCCATGCCATCTGAGCAGCTGTTGAGAAGATGAGCTTAGACCTTATCAAGCAGAAAATGAGGTTGGCACGTAATATAGGCTGATGCTACAGGGCTGATTATTAAATTCTGATGCTAGTTGCACTGGTTTCTATGCTGCCATGTAGTAATTATCTGTATTAATTACAAGTCAGCCTTATATTGTAACAGTTCTATTCTGTGTCTACTGTATATTGTGAGTGAGTCCCTAAGCTCATTAAGTGACAGCAGCACAGAGCATGTGAATCAGTGAATCAGCAGAAAAGAAGATGGGGAGCTACTGGGGCACCTTTGGAGACACAGATCTTTACTGCTTAAAGGACTGTGGTTGCCTTGGGCTGGTACAGAAGCACAAAACATAATGTACAACATTTCTAGCCTACTACTTTAGTTAAAGAGACACTGACACCATCTATTATAATATTGACTTTGAAAGCTACTTTTAACTTTGCCATAAAGTATTTGCATGATGCTATTACATTACCTGTCTGATCCCCCATGTTCCTGTATGATGGGGCTGTCATATTTGTGCAGCAGGAGCATTAGAAACTGTAACGAACAGGCTGAGATGGGACAGCCAGGTTGGCAAAGTCAGAGTGTCAGAGAGTCAGGCTTAGGAACTTCAACTAACGGTTAAATACAAAAACAAACCTCTCGGCAAAACATTATCAACATGACCTATAGGTAACATTTAACGTACATTCATGTGTTAAAATTAATTTTTTAGTGTCAGTATCACTTTAAGCTTTAGTTCTCCTTTAAGATAAATTATCCCCAGGTGGTGCTGGACACCTGAGGTTAAAAGAAGAAGCAGGAGACAAAATTACTTCTTCCACAGATGTTTCTACAGCCATGGTACAACATATATGTTATATAACCTATTTGGAATCCAGGCCAAACTCCGGAATCATTGCATGCTCACCTTTTGTGGACTGGCTCCAGGAGCAGACACTGCCTGATCAATAGGATATTCTCTTGGCATAGGTTCACCTCCATTTGGATCCACATCGCAGCAGTGGTAATTGAATGTGAAAGCCTGCAGTGTTGTGCACATTACAGTAAGCTTATAGCCTATTGTATAGGGATATCTACTTTTCTTTAAATTATTAGTATGGCAAACTGTGATAGTTTATTCTGACTATCCTGTATATATGTACAATGAAGACTGCACAATACCAAACACCTTTAAAAAGAATCACAATTTTTATTCATCCACATGAAAAAGCACGTGGCACAATGTTACCCAAAGCGTTTCACTGCTTCTGTCCTTAATCATTAGATCAGAAGCGCCCAAAACGCTTAAGATAACATTATGTTGCATGCTGTTTAACGTGGATGAATAAAGAATCAGGTTTTTAAAGTGGTCCCGTGTTGCAGAGCTCCATAGTTTCCCTATTTTTGTGGCCTGAGATGCCAAGTGATTTACAACAAACATGCTGACAGGTTTTGCTATCTGCTTTACATCAAGTAGTGCCAAGTTGAGAGTGGTTGCCACTTTCATAAATGTATACTTCAAGGAAAGTGACTAAATTGATGAATTTTGAAAATGGATGTTTATAAAAAGTCCATATAAAGTTAGGGCTAAACTCCACAGGAGATTTTATAGGAGGGCGTTGGATCGACAAAATAAAAATCCTACAAGTCGGATGTAGTCACATGGATGAAAATATAACAGGACTGATAAAAAAACTGATGGGTAAACTACATGAAGCATTTGCCATCCGACACACCTGAATGATGGGAACGCAGCACATGGTCTTCATCCAACAAGATAAAAACTGGTGGTGTTGGAAAGACTTTATCTGAGCCAACATTACATTACAGCTGTGGGAGATCAGGTTTCCTGCCTATCAGCTCTCAGGGCTGGCTAAAATGTTGCTTCAGCAGCCATTGCAGAGAATTCTGCAAACACAATTACATTTTTCCATTAGTCAGGAAAAATACTAAATAATATGGCTCATTTACAACAAGTGCAGTTTGCAAAATAGAATTAATTTTACCCACTATGCAGCATCTTGGAAAGTAGCATTACTTACCTTCAATAAATATTATCAGGTTATACTATGAACAGACAATGAAATCTTAATAACTTTACTGCTTTATTATTATGATTTATAGATGTAAGCTTACCGGTGATGGAAACATGTAGCTCCGTTGATCTGTAGGCCACTGTGGTGATACCTAGTGGGGGGTAAAAAAATAAAAAATTATAATAATTTATGAAATACATATTCAGAAATACAAGGATCTGATAAGGTCTGTACCTGAAAGTAGCCAGGTTGTTGGCAGCCTACAGGAATCTGCGGAATTGCCATTGGTGGAGAGCTTGGATACGGGCAAGCCTTAAAAAAAAAAAAGTAAGAGAACACCTGGTAGACTGACACCCCCCCCCACCACCATGTTGCCTACTATGTATAGACTCAAGCAAAGGAAACCAAAATTCTATGGGGCTACCAACGTACCATTTAGACATTCCTCTTTGAATAAAATAATTTGCTGTGGACCACAGGCCGGTGTTCCTCTTGCTTGTGTGTTAAAGGACCAGTAACATCAAAAAATTTAATTGTTTTAAAGTAATAAAAATATAATGCAGTGTTGCCCTGCACTGGTAAAACTGCTGTGTTTACTTCAGAAGCACTACTATGGTTTATATAAATAAGCTGTTGTGTAGCCATGGGGGCAACTAGTCAAAGGAGAAAAGGCTCAAATTACACAGCAGATAAGCTCTGTAGAACATAATGTTATCTGTGCTCCATTACTTATCCTGTGCCATATAGCCGTTTTTCAATTTCCGCCATTGCTACTTAGCAGCTTGTTTATATGAACTATAGTAGTGTTTCTGAAGCAAACAGATCAGTTTTAACAGCGCAGGGCAACACTGCATATTTTCTTTACTTCAAAAAAACTTTCATTTTTTGGTGTTACTGTTCCTTTAAAACACATTGACCTGAGGCATATGCTAATCCACTATCTATGATGGTGTACATGTGCACTTAAGTTATCATATTTATTCTACTGAACATCCAGTGCCCAGGAAACCAAAGAAACCTAGCAAGGAGTAGCCCGGACCCATGTCCATGATTAGTCATTCTATTCGGAGCTTATGAATCAGCAGCATGTAAAGTGATAGAACAACTTTATATATTTAAATAACTTTATTTGCACAGTTTGGGGTGGGCTTGCAGGAGGGTTTAGCCTCATTTTCACTATTTTATTTTACTAGAGACATTGCACTGTAGGCTAGACAAAGGACAGAAATGGGCCTGAAATGTTGCCCAGTTTGTCATTTATGGAGTTAAAAGGTGCTTATTTCACGCTGTACAATCTACAGAGTGCTGCAGTATTTCCAGCTGCCAATCTGTCTCTCTACTACCAGATATAATGTCAGGGCTTCATCAGGAAAGCACAGGGGTTGCTCCAGTCAGGGGGCCCAAAAGATGGGGTATTCACATTGGGTGGGTTGGTAGGGTTATGGGCAGGGCTTAGGAATAGTGAACAATGTCTGGGTTGACTCAAGTGATTGCCCATCCACAGGGCTTTTTTTTTCCAATTGGGTCTCTACTTGCCCACATGACTAATAATTGGGAGCAACATGGGAAGAGGGCAATGTCAACTTACAGCTAAACAGCTTATTAATGGTGTGTTTAAAATTCAGTTTTTCACGATCTTAATACAAATGGAACCATACAGTTTTAAAATGAGCAGTGAATACTTTGAAAAAAAATCTCCTTATGATGTATTTGAGAACTGGAAGCAGCAGGGCCAAAACTAAGGGTAGGCATTTGCCCAGGACACATTTGAGTTATTAGAGTGCAATACAATGTGTGCATTAAAGCCATGTGAATTCACAGTTTATTTAACTGGTGGTTCAATATATAAATCTTACCTGAACATACTGAGTAATAGGGCTGACTATGGGAGAATGCTGAATGTAAGAGTGTGCATTTTGATTGTTCCATGCATGGTGGAACGGAGCAGATTGGCTAAGCACCATGGGTCTAGTTTGCACATAGGTACCTGAAAACAAAAAGTGGAAAAATAAACTTTTAGAAGTTATGAAAAAGAAAAGATGTGGAATGAGTAGAGGATATTGCATAAGTATCCCCCTTGGTCTGTAAATAACTGCCACAAACCAGTTAACTGCTGGGAAATGAGGGGATTAAAAACCTAGCAAGCTGACATAAGTGCAGTTTGAATCTCAGTCTTACAAAACCACTCAAATTACAAGGCATTTACACAAATATAATGGGTGACTTTGTGCTGTAGAAACCCCAGATTCAAAATAACAATTTATCTGCTGGTTTACAGAAGTCAAACAAGTAGCCTCTACCTAGTTCCAGTTCTGTACCACTGGAACAGTAGCCATGGGAGTATAAATTATTTAGCTGCCCCTTGAAATCAGAGTGGGAGTGCAGAGTAAAGACCTGCATTACTAAATTGGCTTTATCAAGTCTTTCTACTAGTAAAGTGTTCTGATCAAGCTACCAAAGGCATAATAAAATCACATTGTGTGGAAAATAACCTTGTATGTATGTATGTATATTTTTATTTATATAGCGCTCCTTGAGGGCAAAGCACTGTACAGCAACAATAATTTAGTAGTAACAAACAAGGGATCACTGCATTAATCAGTAACAATAAGTGCATTATTATAAATACAGTTTCAATGGCTTGTTTGTGTCAGTAAACATAGTGCAGCAAAACTGCTGATCTCACTTGGCTGGAAAAAAAAAGGTTTTTGTTTTCATTAACTTTATTGCATTCTGCATGGCCTCCACATGGCACACAGCTTGGGCATCAAACTGTTCAGTACACCCATTGCATCCACCTTCTGTTTTTATATCTATGTATGTATACTTGTGGGCATAGGATGCTAAAAAATAAGTTTTGAGACCTTTTCATTAAAAAAATTGTAATTTTAGCAAAGCTTTACAGTTTGGAAAAAAAAGATGCCTTTCCCCATTTTTGATTCACCAGAATGTGAACTTTCTGAAAAAATATGGACTTGCGTAAATGCGTATGACTTTTCATTTGTAGGATGTATGATCACAAATATGGATATGTAGGAGATAAGATGCAATAAAAATTAAAACTTTGAGGGGAGTTTTAGAATTTCATGAAAACCGCCAACGTTATGATTGCTTTGCAGTGTAGAAAGAGGTCTCTCTCTATTTTGGATATGGAAAAATTAAGTATGTATATTAAGTACTGTAGTTGAAATATTAACCACAAGTTATGCACAAAGTTTATTTTTGGGGTCTCTACATGCAAATTACTATGTGAAACCTATGAACACCTCCCCAAATGTTCGGTTGCCATTGGTATTCAAATTTAAGAAGTTTTATCCTGGTACTGTACCTAATGAAAAATGGGAGATAATATGCTACAAAATGTAAGCTACGACTTATAAAACTCATAGTATTAAGAAAGCTTTGTGATTTGGTCGTTTGGAGTAAAAATGCAGATTTACCCATTTGCATTTAAAAGAATATGTACTTTCCAAAAATATATGGAATTCTGTGGTGAACTCATTTTTTAAAGGCATTGCCTCACTTAAAATGCAATAAATATGTTTTGCCATAGAGGTATGGGATCTGTTACCCGGAAACTCATTATCCAGAAAGTTCCGGATTGCAGAAAGGTCATCTCCCATAGACTCCATTATAATCAAATAATCCAAATTTTTTAAATGATTTCCTATTTCTCTGTAATAATAAAACATTAGCTTCTACTTGATCCAAACGAAGATACAATTAATTCTTATTGGAAGCAAAACCTATTGGGTTTATTTAATGTTTACATGATTTTCTAGTAGACAATGTATGAAGAGTCAAATTATGGAAGGACACATTATCTGCAAAGTCCCAGGTCCCAAGCATTCTAGATAATGGGTCCGATACCTGTATTTGAAATGACAACAATGACTCATATCATTCATATACACTATTTTTATTTTGGGGCCTCCACATGACACAATAGTTGGGTAAACCAATACACAATTGGTGTCAAACTGCTCAGTAGGCACCTGCCATTAATATTTAGGATGTTTCATGTTGGTACCGATTACCATTTGGTATATAACATAGCATGTTTTGAGGTGACTTTTCAAATCGGTCAGTTTTTTACCAAATACACCTTTAAATCATGACACAGCTCTAGCTGTCACCATCTCATCTTACTGAATGCAGAGATTTTCACAAAAACAATATTTTTTTAAATCCATTTCATCAATAGAAATAAGAACTCTAGGTTACTTACAAATACTCTGCATTTTTCGAATGGCGGGGCCCAGTTTCAGTTTTTTCCCATGGAAACTTATCTGCAACTAAAGGAAAAATTCCCAGTCAAACTTGAAGGAGAAAAATGTATTTCTGTTGGCATACAGTACACGCCCAGTATCCAGCTACACCTTTACATTCAGTTATAAGAATAAGTCTGAGACTGTGCAGTTACAGCAATGTCTATGACAGAAAATAAGCATTTATCCAAATCTCACCCCTATTAGTCTTCAAACTGTTTTGGCAAGGAAAAACATAATCCAGGATTTTTATTTAAATGTTTTATGTTAATAAATTATACCATTGATTGGTAGTTGAATAAGCAATATAGCACACAGCACTTAAAAATTAATGTATCAAATAAGTGACAAATATAGAGTTTAATGAATTGGGAGATAAAATCACAGTGAAGCACGAGCACTTTAATATTGTACAGATTGAGATATTCATGAATTGATATTTATTGGCATTGGTGTAAACTTAATACAAAGGGGATCTAAGGGAAATTTTAAAGATATATAATAGTTTTTTTGAAGATATATGGGGTTGTGTACTTTTCTTAATAAATAAAATTTAGTAATGACACGCCGTTATTTCCTTTTAAGGTGGAAAGTTGTGGAGTAGTGTCAAAAAAACACATAATCCAGGCTTTCTGAACCATCACCAATATGATTTTGGAAAAAAGATATCTTGGATCTGAAAGAACAGATATTGCTGTTCTTGGAACATAATGGTCTCAAGTAAAGTTAGGTTGTACTGGTATGACCTTTCAAGGGACAAATTATGTGATTTCTCAAACACTAGGACCTCCTAAACCCAAGCTTCAGAAAATACGGACACACTAATTTCTTTTACATTTGCCAATAAACCATGCTAAAGTACTACTTGCTTTATGGTACTCCAATGTGGCTTGACGTTGCCACTGCAGCCAGAGCCGGAACTAGGGGTAGGCAGAAGATACAGCTGCCTAGGGCACATTGACAGGGGGGTGTTGGGCAGGTACCTCTTAAACAGTCTTCTGCCTACCACTTGTCCGTTTCCGCAGCTCTCTTTTGTTCTCCCTCTCTCCCCCCTACTCCTCCATCGCTCTCCTTCCCTGCGTCCCCTTCCCTCCTCACCTCATTCCCCGATCCCTCCCCATCCTGCGCATGCACAATTCTCAGTCTATCTGGTGGGTGCAGAGAGACTGGTCAGAAGTCCTTTCTAGATGCACTCCTCACTCCCCCCCCCCCACATTTGTGTAGCCAGTGCATGAGGTCCCCATTCTGGCTCAAACAATATGTGGGGATAATGCAAAGCTTGCCATAACGGCAATGGTTTCACAAAATGGGCCTTGCCTATGTGCTAGAATTGTGGATTCCAGAAAATGAAAGACAAGCTATAAGTTTTAGATACATAATGTTAAAATCTGCAAATGAAGTGGGTGTCACTGCATAGTCTACAAAACAGCAGCATACTTTTGGATCATTGTGCCTGCCATTCTAAAATTAGAACAGTTTGTCTGGGCTTTTGTGTATGATAGCAAACATACTCTCATTCCGCTCTTCTGCTTCCAGCACCTGCCTTTGGCTCTAAACAAGCATCACTAACTTCCAGTATGATTATACATCATTTGAGGTCATGCTGGAACATACAATTTAAAGTATAAATCTTAAAATTGTAGCACAGATGCCTTTGCCAACTGAAGCCCCAAAGATGACTTTTAGTGACTATATGATTATAAAAGGTACTGTATGTTAGGTTTCATTTCAACATGCCTAGGGAAATAATTATGATGGCCACTGAATCTTTGGCTCTGTCTTCCGAAAGCATGCCATTTCATTATGTCCAATCCTTGCTTCATTTCCCAAAGGTCTATAGGTTTTTATATATAGGTTTGTTCGAACCATTCAACTAGGGCCAATGATCGACAGCTCAAGAGAAAAACAAAAACAAGTTATAAAAGTAATACTTTTGTGGTTCATATACACCACATTGGAAATGCTATAAAGAAGAATTGGGGCTTCTCTCTGCTCCATAAAGAGTGAATTCTGGGACTAAAAGCTCCTCTGATTTCATAAGAATCAGTGCACGGCCCACCTTACAGCAAACCAGGAGTGTGCTCAGCCCAGTCAGCAGATAATATTTAAGGGTGTGGGCCAAGAGCATGGATACACTTTATAGGAAGTGGACACTGGGGCAGGCTGAAGAAGACACTGCGGGTGGGGCAGGGTAGTGATGTGTGGGCCAGCCAGATATCCACACATCCATAGTGCACGGATTCTGAACATTACTTGGAATATATAACATATATTGAAGTATATACTTTATAATATATAATAGTAGTAGTGCATCTTAGTAGATAACGTGCTTGCCAGCTGACATGGTCTTCATATCTGCTTCAGGATATATTTAATTGCAAATTGTTCTTATCCCACTGGAAAAAAAAAAAACCATCGTCCCGAAGGACTGCTCCACTTTGAATTTTAAATATCTGTACAAAGGCTTATTTTGATTGTATGTGATGTAAAATAAACAAATTCGCTTCAAGTCTCAAATTTTGCTCCATAAGAGTTTGCAGCCTTTAGGTTCATCCCTGGCTGACGCCCAAAACTGAAGGTCCAAGACGTGCACCCAGTCCCATGGTTTATAGTGTACACTTTACACTCTAAAACGGACATCTATATATGTAATATCAGCTACAAACACAGTATAACCATATAGAGCAGTAAACCATATTCCAGTTCAACTGATCCCAGTTTTCTCATCCATCAGCTGGCTTTATCTCATTTTATTGTTAAAATGTCAAGACTGCATATGATAAGTTTATAAAAAGATTTATATGGGAAGCCCAGGTATTGCCTAATTATTTTTATACAAAGTGGTCAAATGCAGTCATACATTCTCCCAGGGAAGTTATTCTCTCCTATTAACAACAAAAATAGGCATAAAAAGTTTATCCCATAGTTGGTCTCTGCTTCATTTCAGTATTAATTTCTACAATATTGGTACAAACGTAGTGCCTTGCTCTGCCCAAGTGACCAAAACAGGCCCCCCGTAGCAGGTTTTGTGTTACTTCTGCCATGTCCAGCTGACCTTCCTGGGTACCGATATATCTCTCCATGGACGCTTAGTATTTTCTTTTCTCCCTATTCCAGGCTCCACTTTCATATCTCACCCACTGCTGGGAGTGGGAGATAACGCAAGACATGAGAAATGAAGTGTATTTCCACAGGTAAGCGGGAGAATCCAGGGAGGCTATTGGAAAGAAGACTTTGCACAGGCAACTTGAGAGCAAATGGTTTTGAAAAACAATTTGACATTTAAACAAAGAATCCTTGAAAAATTGCAATAGCAGTGTAATGTTTGTCTAAGCAAGGTTACCTTTTTATGGTTCTGTCAAGGGTCTACCCAACCAAGTATTAATGGATACTGTAGATTGACAGGACAGACAGCCTGACTGACTGTATCCACAATGAAATACAGGCCCTTGGTACCTTCCTCTTCACATCAATATGACATAAAATACTGGGCCACAAGGCCCCACAGAAAACTGGAAAAATTCTCCCATTGGCCATAGAGAACACAGGTTGGAAATGTGCCAATGCTACATGTAACCTTAGAGATGTTAAAGCAAATTTGTAGAAACTTCACACTTTTTTCTGAAAATCAGGCTTAATTTTGCAATTTAAACCAGGTATGATTAAACCAAGTCTGTTTAATCCTAATTTATAGGTGATCCTAGTCATTTAGCCCTTAGCAGCATACGAAGTGAAAAAAAGACTTGGCATTAAATGACAAAATAGAATATACCGAGAAGATTTAAATTCACAATAACAGACTAACACTAGTTATGACAATGGGCTGATTATCAGCCTGTGGGGCAAATTGACCAAGATCCAAAGTTGCGACAGATTCACTGCACTAGGCGTAGTTTCGCCAGCGCTACGCAAATTCACTAATATGTGAAGTTTCACTCAGGGAGACATACGGTAGCAAAGTTGCGCTTCCGCTATCAGGCAAAGCAAAGTTACTCTAGCGATGCGATGCCTAATTTGCATTTGGCGCCAAGTTTAAATAGAATGGACGCATATACTGCAGCCACTAAATTACACTACACAAGCCCAGGAAACCTTTAATAAATAAAATAAAGTTGTCCTATTGCCCAGTGTATAGTGGAGTTGCTATAGGTTAGGAAATGTGGGGGTGGGGGGGGTATGGAGGGAGGAGGGTACCAAAAAAAAATATAATAGATGTTGATCTTTTTCATCCAGTGTTTCCTGGGACCTAAAAAAAATAATTTTTTTTAACTTTAAGAAACTCCTATCTATGATATTGGACTTTGCCTGGTCTCAGGTGGTGAAGTCAAGTCTTGCACAAGAGGTAACGTTCAGTAAAATCCACATTAATGAATTAGCGTAGTTACGTCCCTTCGTCAGTGTGCAAGTTCCCCTGCCGTAAGGGTGCGAAGTTGCCTTGAGAAGGTCTACTTCGCTAGCAAAGTAACACCCTGGACTGTTAGTAAATTGCTTAAGTTTTGAAATGACATCACCCAAATGAGCTTTAGTTAATTTCCATGTGTGTTTCCAAATGCCAATAATCAGCCCTGTGTGACATTGGCCTTGCAATCTGCAGTCATGGGATGATAAAAACAAAATGTCCCACCTTACTGGTTACTTGCCATGGGGGGGGTAGATTAATTGATGGTCTTTAGAGGGGAAAAAAAAAAAAACCATGAAATTTTAGATTACATGATTTTATTTTAACGTGCCTAAGCCTTGAGGTATGATGGTGTTACAGATACCCTACCATCCACATGAGATGTGAATGATTTTCTCTCAGTTCAACCCCACATTTAAAGCAATGCAAGACATTTTAATTTGCCATTGCAAAAATACTACATGCTATGTAATAACCAGTTGGCACAACATCTTATTTCCTGAGTAAGACCTTATAAGCACTGGTAGGGTGTATGAAGAAATCCTAGAATATGAGGAAGAAAAAGAACCCCTTTCACACATTCATAAAACAAATTAATTCAAAATATAAAATCTTGAATCCACAGTAGGTAATAATTACTGTGGATTGAAGGTATGTTTTCTTCCAAGTTTATCAAAAACAAATAAAAAAAAAAGTTATACCAAGGGTCGAATTGCGAAGTAAAAAAAAAACCAAACACTTCGAAATTTGACCATCGAATATTTTTTTAAAGGCCATTTTCAATCGAAAATGGACCGAATAGGTCAGTTTTTGATCGAATAAAAAAAATGAGTGATTTTCAAAAAAATTAAATAATAATAATAATAATATCCTTTGATTTTCACAGTAAAGGTTCCAGGAGGGCCCCATAGGCTAAAATGGCAATTTGGCAGCTTTAAAAGGTAGTTAAGTGTCGAAATTCGAATTTAAATTCAAAATAAAATTTCACTTCGACCCTTCGTAAATCTGCCCCTAAGTCTTCCTTACATGCTGACCAGTTTGTGTTATGCTTGGACACAATTGATTTCAAAAAGCAAATCTCCCATATCAGTCATCGTAAAACTTTCAACATTTGATTTTACAAAGCTAAAGATTGGAAATTACCACAGTGTTGAATTACAGTCTGGTAAAAAAAAAAATATCACGGCCGATTAGTGAAATGGTATTTTAACTATTGAGTTAAATTTAAGAAATTCTCATCTTAAAATAAAACCACCACAGATACCTTAATAATCTTTTGCACATCCACCTCATCATAAAAAGAAACGAATCCATACCTGAAAAGACAGACAAGTTCTAAGAAGATGCTCACTGACTAATAGACTTTCCAATTCTAAATTAAAGAGCACCTATGGGCAGAAAAGAAATCCCCACAGATAGAGCCCACGAGAGAGAGAGAGAGAGAGAGAGAGAGAGAGAGAGAGAGAGAGAGAGAGAGAGAGAGAGAGAGAGAGAGAGAGAGAGAGAGAGAGGCGAACGTCCTTATTCGACAGCCTGCATCTCTTACACAGATGTTCCATAATGAAGACAGTTTTTGGAAAGATGATCCATAGCTTCTGTGGTATGTATCTCAAAACATTTTAGTTAATAAAATGACATAAGAGAACACACATTACTTAAATGTTTAGCTTGTCCTAGAAAGGGTAAACCACTCATCAATTAATTATCAAAGCTGCTTATAGAAATAGGAAGGTTAGGGAAAGGACTTCAATGGAAACTAGTTTGACAGACCAGCTAAACAAAGCAGCCACCAATAACTCAAGATACACTGCATTTTATTAAATGAAGGGCAAATAGGGCAGTATTGGGGGTTGTATGGGGTGTGGTTTAAAGTGTTTTTTAAATAACATAGGAATGGACTGAGGAGGTTAAGCGTATGTGTGTTAGAAATGACTGGGTACATGGAATGCTATGATGATGATTAGCGTGGAATCTGAATTTTGCAGATATGAGAAGTTAACAACATGAACCATGACTCTGTTCCATAATATAATCAACTGGTATACCCCTTGGATGTTTCGTTATTGTACCGGAAAAATAAAACTCAGGCACTGACTTACCCCTTTGACACTCCTGTCCGGTCAGTGATTATTTTAACTTCCTTCACGTTTCCAAAACGTGTGAATAAATCTCTAATTTCTATTTCGTCCATCTTTTAAGAGAAAACAAATGTATTATTGTATACATTAATGTTTACATATATTAAATGAACAAAACTGAAGGGAAAAAAAAAATGATACCGTAATATCGATTCCTCCAACAAACAAGCTGTTTGGCATTATTTTTCCCTCTGGCAACACAAATCCTTGGTTGACAGAAGTCTGGACTGCTGCCTCCTCTCCAGTGGCTGCAGAGTTTGAAGATTCTTCTGTTGCAGACTAATAAAAAAAAAAAAAAAATTAATATTTAAAAAACACTAAAAATAACTGTATGCAGTAGTGCTATAAGCAAATACAGCAATCCAAATATCATAGTAACATGTCCATCAAGCTCAACCTTTTAACTTTTTTTTTTTTTACCTGCCCAACTGCTAGTTGATCCAGAGGGGGAAAAAAAAAAAAAAAAAGCAATCGGACTAAACCCTGGATCAGCTTGTACTATAAGGCATGAGCGATTATATGAACCCCTTAAATATGAATGCATAGTTACCAGATGACCCTTTAAAGGGGTGGTTCACCTTCAAGTTAACTTTTAGTATATTGTAGAAGGACCAATTTTAAGACAATTTTCGATTGGTCTTCATTATTTTTCATAGTTTTAATGATTGGCAATTTTCTTCTGTTTCTTTGCATCTTTCAAATGGGGGTCACGGACACCATCTAAAAACAAATGCTCTGCAAGGCTACAAATGTATTGTTATTGCCACTTGTCCATTCTCTTATTCAAATCAATGCAGGGTTGCTAGGGTAATTTGTACCCTAGAAACCAAATTGCTGACACTGCAAACTAGAGAAATGCTGAATAAAAAGCTAAATAACTATAAAACCACAAAAAAATGAAAACCAATTGCAAATTGTCTCAGAATATCACTCTCTACATTAAACTAAAAGTTAACTCAAAGGTGAACAACCCCTTTAAGCGCCTCTTCTCAAGCATGAACATCCCCAATTTGGCCAGTCTTTTCTCATAGCAAAGATTTTTCATACCTTTTACCAGATTAGTAGCCCTTTGCTGTACCCGCTCCAATACAATAAAATCCCATGAGTGATGCAGACCAAAGCTGTATGACGTATGTTAGATGGGGCCTTACAAGTGCTCTATAAAGTGGATAAAGCAACTATGCCCCTTATTGGCCCTTGATGCTGCAGACTGCCATTGCTTGCTACATCCAAGTTTATCATCTAAAAAGGACTCCAATGTCCTTCTAGTGCAGTCACATTAAAAGGGTGATTCACCTTCAAGTTAACTTTTAGTATATTGTAGAAGGGCCAATTCTAAGAAACTTTTCAACTGGTCTTCATTATTTATTTTTCATAGTTTTTTAATGATTTGCAATTTTCTTCTGTTTCTTTTCAGCTTTCAAATGGGGGTCACTGACACCATCTAAAAACAAAGCTCTGTAAGGCTACAAATGTATTGTTATTGCCACTTTTTATTACTTATTCTATTCAGTCCCTCTCCTATTCATATTCCAGTCTCTTATTCAAATCAATGCAGGGTTGCTAGGGTAATTTGTACCCTAGAAACCAAATTGCTGACAATGCAAACTAGAGAGCTGATGAATAAAAAGCTAAATAAGTAAAAAACCACAAATAATAAAACATGAAAACCAATTGCAAATTGTCTCAGAATATCACGCTCTACATTATACTAAAAGTTAACTCAAAGGTGAACAACCCCTTTAAGGCTTGTATATTTTTACATCCCAGGTGCATGACTTTACATTTATCAACATTGAATCTCATTTGCCGTTAGCTGCCCAGATTGCCAAGATCCTGGTTCAAGGATGCCACATCCTGGACGGAATCAATTGGGCTGGATAGTTTTGTGTCACCTGCAAACACGGATACATTACTTACAATACCCTACCCTAAGTCATTAATAAAAACGTGAAATAAAAGTAAACCCAATACAGAGCCCTAAGGGGACCCTAGCAAGTAGAGAATGGATCATTAACCACCCTCTGTACCCGATCCTGTAGCAGCCAGTAGCCAGTTTCCTATTCGTGTGCAATCAACTTCATTAATCCCAACAGACCTTAGTTGAGAAAGCAGTCGTCTGTGGGGCACAGGATCAAACGCTTTGGCAAAATCCAAATATATCACATCTACCACCTGCCCCACAGTCCAGCATCTTACTTACCTCATCAGAAAAAGCAATCAAATTTGTCTGACATGACCTATCCTTCAAAAAGCCATGCCATTCACTAGTACAACATTTTGAATGTGAACCCTTAACAAGCCTTCAAATAATTTGCACACCACAGATGTAAAAGTTACTGGCCTATAATTGCCAGGCTGAGATCGTAATCCCTTTTTAAATATTGGAATGACATGATTAGTAGTCATTTACATGCAAGCATCAAAAGGTGTAATTTCAAAGAAACTGAAGGTTTACTACCCTTGACTGTAAGAAACAGTTTGGCAAATATCAGAAAACACATTAGTTACATTTTAGGCTAGCAGCACACAGGGCTGCTCATTTTTATTTTTGCCTAATTTTTCTACACCGAGTGAAAAAAACCAATGCATTTCTATATGCAGCAGTCAGTGAGCACACAACAAATGCACACTTTTCTCAAAGTCCAACTGTGCGGTTATAAAAAAAAAAGGGTGGAAAGGAGTACATTCACTTTTATCGTCCTGTGTAGAAGAGTCACATGAGCTGCCTGGTGTACACATTTCCATTAGCACCTCCTGCAGCAGAGTGAATGAAAAAGTCAACTTTATATGGTCACATAGATTAAGTATGCTGTACAGCTGAATGAGAAAAACAGTGGCAGAACTACCGGGGGTGCAATTGGGCCAGGGTCCCCCTGGCAGTTCTGCGCCAGGGCCGCCCCCCTCTAGTTACGTTACTGGAGAAAACTTGGTGGTCACACGAGGTTTCTTGAAACAAAATGCTAGAGAAAAGGAAGTTTTGTACACACTGAAGAAAGCAGGGTTGTGGTGGGGTAAGATGCAAGCGATGCAAGATGTAAGATGCACACTTATGATAGCAGTTAAACCTCCTGCATTTCCAATAAATCAAAATCTAGCATCAATCTCCAAACAGAAGGGAAAATCTTTTGGAGCTACTCCAAGGAGGCCTCATGAGTTCCATTTTAGTAAATGTTTATTTTACAGTAAAAGTACGAGATCTATTACATGGAATGCTTTGGACCTGGGATTTTCCATAATCTGAGCTATAGATGAATAAAATTTGAATTGAAAAAAAAAAATGTAAATTTGAAGTCATTTCGGGCTACATCGACTATTTAATAGCCCAAAATTAGAATTGAACTGGTCCTTCGAATTCAACTATTCACCACCTTAAAACTGCTACATTGCCATTTTAGCCCATAGGGACCTCCTAGAACCTGTCCTGAAAAAGTCCTAGGAATTCTAAGGATTTTGCGCAAGAGAGCACTGCTTGAAGATTTTTTTCTATACAAGTGAGAAATCTCCATGTTTGTGTATCTCTCTCCCTCCATCTATTGACCAGCTGCAGTTGTAACTTTGTATTTGTGCCTATACCACTGCTTCTCATACAAGACCTATAGTACAATTATTTACATGTCTAGAACAGAGGCTCTTTGCATTTATTCACATTTTGAACACCAGGCATGTTTGTTGTGTACCTGTATCCAAGGCTGCCATTAGAAATCACTGGGCCCCATACTACATTTTCAGGCCCTGCCCACCCTAGCCCCAGATCCCACCCATACCACAGTTAGACCACACAGACATCAGCACTAAAAACGGTAAATCCCCCCCACCACACACAAGTTCGCTCCAGGTCCCCCATAAGTTTTTTTTAAATCTCATTGGTGGTCAGGGTCCCCCATAAGTTAAATAAAAATGTTGGTGCAAAGTTACCCTAGCAACCATTCACGGATTTGAAGAAGAGATTGGAATATGAATAGGAAAGGGCTGAATAGAAAGACAAGTAATAAAAAGTAATACAACTATAAATATGTAGGTTTACAGAGCGTTTTTTAGATGGGGTCAGTGACACCCATTTGAAAGTTGGAGAGAATCAGAAGAAGGCAAATAAGTGAAGATAAACCAATTGAAAACTTGCTTAGAACTAGCCATTTTATAACTAAAAGTTAACTCAAAGGTGAACCAGCCCTTTAACATGGTTAAACAAACAATGATTTTTGCTCCCAACATTCAAATAAACAAAACAGCACCTTATGTTGGGCTTGTCATGGCTAATTACAACAGTCACTGAGAACTTATCACAGGTCTTGTTTTATGTATGAGGATAAATTAACCGCCATTGTACCAAGTCCTAGTTAAATTCAATGACCATACAAATTCATGAAGGCAAAAAACACTTTAGGACATAAAAAAAATTTAGCCAACTACAGATAGAAGCCACTAAAGGCCTTACTGTACCACACATCTGAAAGATACCTTCATATTTGCACCATATAACTACATTAATATAGAAAACTTCAGATTAAACTTTCCCCCCAGTTGAGGTCTGTGTAAATTACACCATAAATTATAAAAGCAAAGACGGAAAATTAAAGTGCCTGTGAAATTAAATTTTCTTCTTCTATTAGTTCAGGTATGGGATCAGTTATCAGGAAACCAGTTATCCAGAAAGCTCTGAATTACAGAAAGGATGTCTCCCATAGACTTCATTTTATCCAAATAGTTTTTTTAAAAGGATCTCCTATTTTTTGTAATAAAACAGTACCTTGTACATAATCTAATTCACCCTTATTGGAAGCAAAACCAGGCCACTATGTTTAAGGGTTAACCCTCTCCCCGCCAGCTGTTTTGTCCTAAGACATTTTGTACTCTTATTTTAAGGGCCTATCCTGGACGGGTCTTTTAGTTTACCCAGAAAAACAATATA
>CM044441.1:41967960-42011448 GCA_024363595.1 Xenopus borealis | reverse complement strand
TTGCTTTTTATAAAGCAGCATGGCAGGCAGGGGTGTTATTAAACGGAGGCCGATTGTCCAGGTGCAATTGATGGGCTCTTGTAATGGGTATGGATGATGCTTGAGGAAAATAAAAGGAAGGCCAGACCCACCCACACTCAAATTACGCAGTGGGTCCTGCTTGGATTTACTAATTGGGCTATTCTGCTATCATTTTGTTTGAAGGGCTGCAGGCTGCAGCCCAACCAGGAATGGCTTTACCACAGAAATAGTTATAGCCCAATAGCAACATTCAGACAGAAAACAAGTGTACAGTTTAAAGAGCTCGTAAAGTTACAATTAGGCATGTAATATTCTAAGAAAGGTTGCAAACAGTTTTCATTTTTAAAGTATTTAGACTTGTGGTTGAGCCACACGGACAGTTTGCATCTGAACCTGCGTTTGGCGCTTATACGTGTCTTGTGGGTACATCATCATTGAAAAGCATGGAGCGTGTCTAGACCTGCGCTCCCCTGCGGCTGAACACAGCCAAATGGAACGCAGGGGAGCGCAGGTAACAAACGCCCGTGTGTAAGGGCTCTAACAGTAAAGCTGCATTGGGATTGGATAGGCTGGAGGGGAAGTTGAGGGTGGGCAGAAAATGTTACCGTGCAGGGCCTCATGATTTCTGAAGGCGGCCCTGCTCACAATGCACAATTTCACCCAACATTCCAGCATAATAGTGGCCGTGAGGTGGCAATTATAAAGGGAGTTATTAACTAAAAAAAGAACCCCCTTTTTTTGGACAAAAACTTGAATATTTCAAGGTATAAGGAAAAGTAAGTGGAATATTACAGGGCCCTTTAAAATGTATAAGAATAATGAATGTAATGCACCGCAACTTCCGTAGGCCTATTCATCAAAGGACAGGTTTTAGTGGTTAGACTGAACTCACTGCGCCACTCTTCTTAGCAACTTTTCAAGTGGTCTTCATTTTTTTATACATTTTTAATTATTTGCTGCATTCTTCTGCCTCACGTACCCCGGCAGCCAAAAAACGATTGTTCTGTGAGGCTATAATTTTCACTGTTATTGTTACTCTCTATTATATTATCTGATTATTCGGGCCCTCTCCTATTCATATTCAAGTCTGCCATTTAAAACACTGTCTGGTTCTAGGAAAAATGATCATAGTAACTAGATAGTTGCAAAAACCCCAAACTGTATAGCTGCTGAATAGAAAGCAAAAAATAAAATAAAACCAGTCACAAAGTTTCTCAGTTAAGGGAGCTTCCCAAGTGTTGGGTCACAGAAACACTCCTGGTCCACCTTTGCACAGGCCCATTCTTTGCACATGCTTCACTTTGTCTACATTTCTTGGCCTTCAGCAATGACATTTGGGCCAAATGATAGGCCACGATCTATAACTGGGCTTGCAAAGCCTTGGGCCTTTTTTGGACTTGGATTGAGGCCACAAGTGTTCAGAAACAGTTCAGAAAGGGCAGGTGAGGCAAGTAGGTGAGCAAAATACAATAGAATATCCTACTTTCACCATTAAAAGAGAAGGAAAGGTTAAACCACTGGGGGTGCCAAATGTTATTCACCCCCAAAGGATTGTATTAACTTAAGGATATCCCAGGCCGGTGATCAGAAAAAAATCTGCAGGATTGCCCAGGGTTCTTCTCAATGAGCACCATCCTCTTCCTGCATCTTTTTCTTCACATGGGTATGAGAGTAAAGTAAAAAGCTAAAGTTAAGGATAGAACTCCACAAGCGTTTTGGGTTGGATCAACAACCCACCGACAAAATGCACATGACAAATCAGAAAACGCATCATAATTGGAGTGAATGAAAAGTCACAGGTAACAACTACACGGTCAGACTGATGGATAAAAACGCTACTTACTGCATCCACAGTTGTGTCGCGTCGGATGTTTTTACCTGCAACGTTTCATTCAGTCCAATTAGAATCCTAACACCTGCGTCTCCATCCGACTTGTGGTGTGCGTTTTGTTGGTGGGCGTTAATCCGACCTGAAACGCTCGTGGAGTTCTGCCCTTATTAAAAACCTGACTTTTTAACTCTACTATGCATGTCTGCCACGGGGTAGTGAAGTAGGAAGAAACAGAGGAAGAGGTGCTAACACCAACCCAGGTTATCAGGTATACAAATACAATTACTGGGGAGGTACCTAACTTTTGGCACTGCCCCAATGATTTCACCTTTCGTTCTCTTTTAAGAATTTATATTGTAAGAGATTTTTATCTTAAAGTGAAATTGACACTAAAAAATTAATTTTAACATATGAATGTTCACAAGTAAAGAAAAGATATAATACAATTTTGTTAGTAGGCTTCTATAGGGTACTGCTACACTGAGTATATGTTACACCCCCACACACCGATTGTGAAGTTCTTTACTCATGGATACAAAGAAGCATTTCAAATAGGAGTTCAAACCCCAGTAATTTCCCAAAAATAAAGAATTTTAGCACCTGTTTCTCTAGTACTTGACCTGTGACAAACAGAATTGTATTCTCTCCTTAGTAGAATCTGTTATTTAGCTGAACAAATCCATACAATACAAGCAGCAATGTCATGCTGGCTAAAAGATCCGCTCCCTGCTGCGAGAAAAAACTTAAAAAATGATTTGATGATTTGAAAATTTGATGGAAAAGTGCAATTCCACGTGCAGCCTTGCAAAACTACATTAAGAAATTCTTCTTGTTATCCAAAAGGCCATGATGATGATCACTAGAAGCATTGTAAGAGTTATGATTTCCTGTTTTCTGAAATGTCCCCAAAATATGAATCTAGCAGTTCTGTGCTGCTGTATTGTTCTATACATTACTAAGCCGTCATATTTAAGGAACAGTGAAATAAAAAAATGAAAGTGTTTTAAAGTAACAGAAATATAATGCAGTGTTGCCCTGCACTGGTAAAACTGATGTGTTTGCTTCAGAAACACTACTATTGTTTTTATAAATAAGATATTGTGTAGCAATTGGGGCAGCTATTCAAAGGAGAAAAGTCTCCGGTTACACAGCAGATAGCAGATAAGCTCTGTAGAACATAATGGTGTTATCTGTTATCCACTGTTTCAAGTGGATGTAAAGAGAAAAAAATTAAATCCCTGCTTTGTTTGTTTCCGTGTAGAGCAGTCAGCGACTGTGTAGAGATTCGCATTGGATTTTATTTTTGCCTTTACATCCCCTTTACTGTTTCCAACTCCAGCTGCAGGGACAAAGATCATGGAGCCAGATTTAAACAGATAAACTAGGATTCTATTTGGAGGATTATTTTGCGGCAGCCACTGGTTCTGCAGAGTTGAAGAAAGTTTGTATTAAACAATACAAAAACTATAAAATCCACATTAGATTACATGACAACACTTCAGGCCCAGATTTCCGCTTAGAGGTGCAAGTCTTTAAAGTCCTAGCGCCCGCCATCTGCGTGCACGCCCCTCCATCGGGACTGTGCCATAACTCAAGAGAACTGTGCATTTCCCATACATGTTAGGATGTGGTTGGGGGCATGCTGCCCCTAGGCCCAGGCCTTTATGGCCTCGCCACAAATCTGGGCCTGTTCTGATTATTAATCAGTCTTGCCGTATCAGCTTCTGGCAGATATTATTTGACTTGTGCTGTTTTGATCTTTTATGATGATCTCTAAGCTTAGTCTCCCAACAGAAGCCCAGACTACACTGAGAATGTTCATGGTCTCGGTCTTGCAAAGATGTATAACAAAGTTACATGATGATGACCCCCTGCAGCCAACTTTGAAGCATAAATCATTTGTTTAAAAAAAAAAAAACCCTCCCCTGGGTTAGACACCCTCCCTCCTCTGGTGGGGAGGAGGGGGTCAACCCAGGGGAGGGGGAAGGCTTTTTTATTGCAGGTTGCATTCTACTTTAAAGGGGAATTCAACCCCCCCAGTGCTAACCCCTCCCCCCACCCCACCCCCGATTAAACTTCGTGAACCTTGTGTGCTTGCGCAGTAGTACCGGCGTCCTACTGTGCATGTGCCGCCGGCGGAGCCGGATCCAGGAAGAAGCTGTTGGAAGAGAAGATGGCCCAGGAAGAAGCATCTGGAAAAGAAAGTTAAGACTGGGTTAAAACGCCCATGAGTAAGAGCCCTAAATGTGTCTGTTTATATTATTACTAATAGACTAATATTAATATCTGTCTATTTAAGTAAACTATAAATACAATTATTTAAAATAAATGAATGAAAATGCAGCTTTTCGTTTCAATATTAAACAAACAAATTTTTTTTCAACTGTTTGAAATTCAGGGGATGCTTTGAAGCTCAGTTTAGTGTAAGGCTGAACTGTAATAGGAGGATTCAAAAAGCAGTTTATGAAATTACTACATTAAATGAAAGGAGAGAATAATTATGTTGGAAGTTAAATACAAAAAGGCTATGTTTTACCTTTCATTTAACTACATTGTATTCCGACAGAAATAGGGCTCTGTACTGGTGCCCTCGGAACCTTTCACAGTGCGGCGAGAAATCATTTCTTGTAAATTTGCTGTTACTTTCATGATCTGAGTCAATAATTGTGCATGTAAAACAAACCAGCTTTGTTAGAAAGTCATTTCTTTGTGTAATATTTCTCAGTAATAACTTTTTTATGTGACACAAAATGAGTCTCGTTCAACAACAGAATATTGCAGCTGGAGGCAAAATTGTCTTTATGTTCATAGTCACCCAGTATTATGCTTAAAGGTGATATACAAACAGAGCACGGGCAAAAATATCTAATGTTATATGTTAAAGGGGTGGTTCACCTTTACGGTAAATTTTATTATGTTATAGAATGGCCACTTCTAAGCAACTTTTCAATTGGTTTTTATTATTTATTTGTTATAGTTTTATAGTTATTTGTCTTTTCGTCTGATTCTTTGCAACTTTCAAATGGGCGTCGCAGTCCCCTTCTAAAAAAACAAATGCTCTGTAAGGCTACAAATGTATTGTTATTGCTACTTTTTATTGCTGATCCTTCTATTCAGACTCTCTCCTATTCATATTCCAGTCTCTTATTCAAATCAATGCATGGTTGCTAGGGTAATTTGGGCCCTAGTTACAAGACTGCTTAAAATGCAAATTGAAGAGCTGCTGAATAAAAAGCAAAATAACTAAAAAACCGTAAATAATAAAACATTTAAACCAATTGCAAATTATCTCAGAATGTCACTCTCTACATCATACTAAAAGTTATCTCAAAGGTGGACAACCCCTTTAAATGGGATATTCACATTGAGATAAAAACTGCAGAGTGTTCAGAAATAATCAGTAAAAATACCCACATTGACTTTTTCCTTTTTGGAGGGGAGGTAAGCGAGGAACAGGTGCAAAGTTTGATTCAGGTCGAGTATAGATGTACACTGGGGAGCAGATTTACTGACATTTGGGAAATGAGCTTCATCCTTGTCCTGTTCTGTCACCAAAGGGCAATTTGTTTCACCTCTTCTATTATTCCTGGTGGGGGTAATTATTACTATTTGAACCAAATAAATCTTTGCACAAAACGATCAACAACTAGCTTTTCTACACCCTACAGCTCATTCAAATGTAAAGAGATTTGGGGAGACATAAGCATGAAAAAGTCCTTGAGGGTACCAAATAAGTGCTGTGATTGGCTATTGGCAGCCCCTATGTGGACTACAGCAGACTCTACAGTACACCTGTTTTTTATGCAACTAAAATTTGCCACAAATTAAAAAAAAAAATACGCACCTGCTTTATGACCACTGGAAGCAACATCCAAGGGGTTGGTGAGCAACACGTTACTGACAAGCTACTTCTTGGGGATCTCTGCCCTAGAGTCAAGCCACAAGAGGCCTGTATATCTAGGCCAGGGTAGAAAAAGGCAATTATCATCCTTCTGCCCTGAATCACTGTGTATTGACTGGGATGGCTTCAGATAGTTACATAGTAACACAGTAAGTTAGATTTAAGAAAGACACACTTACATCAAGTTCAACCAGTTAAGTATATTTTAACCTTCCAATCAAGAGGAAGGCAAAAAACCCCATTTGAAGCCTCTCCAATTTGCTTCAGAGGGGGAAAAATTTCTTCCTGACTCCACGATGGCAACTGAACCTGTCCCTGGATCAACTTGTACTACTAAACGGGATGAGGCAGATTTAAAGGAAAACTATACCCCCTGGACAATGTAGGTCTCTATAAATAGATATATAGCATGTGCCAT
This sequence comes from Xenopus borealis, assembly GCA_024363595.1. NCBI lineage: Eukaryota > Metazoa > Chordata > Amphibia > Anura > Pipidae > Xenopus > Xenopus borealis. The sequence continues at coordinate 42,005,277 of CM044441.1, read as the reverse complement.
TGGGTAATCATAAATAGAAAATAGCCATTTTAAAAAATAAGGACAGCCTCCTGGGATCGTATGATTCAACAGTGCACACAAACATACCAAACAAACTATAAAGTTAGGTCACATGAGCCAATTAACAGACAGAGTTGTGTCTTTTGCTTCAACACTTCTTCCCTTTACAGTTAGAGTTGAAATATTTCTGGTCAGGTGATCTCTGAGGCAGCACACAGACCATCACAAAATGGTGGTACAAGGCAAGAGGTGTAAAAGGGCAATATTTACTTGAATATATATTCCAGTTTGGTAAGATTCTTTAATATGATATAAATCTGTTGCTCAAGTATTCATTTTGGGGGTATAGTTTTCCTTTAAGCACAGAAACCGTTGTCATGCACAATTATTTCTGGGCAAAATAAAGGGTTTGGCCATTTCTTCACCAGCATCAATACAATGGTGGAGAAAACGCCTGGTGTGACGTGGCTCTAAGGTGGGGGTCCCTAACCTTTTTTACCTGTGAGCAACATTCAGATATAAAATAAAGTTGGGGAGCAACGCAAGCAGAGTTGGGGATAAGAAATAAGGGCAGTGATTGTTAGTGGACTGGCAGCCTACAGGAGGCTCTGTATGCATTGTTTTTATGCAACCAAAACTCATCATAGCCAGGAATTCAAAAATAAGCCTCTGCGTTGAGGCCATTGAGGGCAACATACAAGGGGTTGGTGAGCAACATGTTGCTCATGAACCAATGATTGGGGATCACTGTAAGGCATGGCATGGCAGCATAGTATGAGACCTTCAAAATGGCAGCCATGAAGGGCAAGGAACAGGGTGAAGAGGAAAATTCTGCAATATTAACTGTTGCCAATTAGGAGGCAGGGTGTGAATAATGGTCAAAAATGAGAATTTAGCCTTTAATTTTCTGTAACCAAGTACAGGGAATTAATCTGTGTTGTCTGATGAGCAGATTTAATGACAGCTTCCAAGCAAATACAGACAGTACAAGTTGTATTCCCCATGTAACCTAGAAGGTTTCTGTATTTCTGTATATGACACAGATCAAGAAGAAAGACCAATCTTTACAAAGGTCCCAGCATTTCAGAATGCATGCAGTAAACTAACAGCAATACAAAAGATACACAGCCCTCAAAAGCTGAACAATTGTTTGCTTCTGTATTATATGTTATAAAATCACTGGAAAATTGCATTGCATTTGCTAAAGCTGATTTTTCAGTGTCAGAGACCCTTAACATAAATGAACAGGAAGAGAAACAAGTAGAAGAGGAAGCAGTGAGGTCTGGGTGCAAGAAGAGAAGAGGAAATACTGCACACCTGGTAGCAAACCAAAAGGAATCTGTAGTGTGTAAATGAAGCTATTTAGCTACATCACTAGACGGCTATCACTGGCTTGTAAAGGTAACTGGCAATGAACATAACATTAAGATAACATTATCTTAATATTCAGCACAGCAACTTAATGTTAGTTGTATATCTGATTCAGCATGTGCAGCCTTTCATTGGATCACTAGCACATGTCACACATGAGACCCTGACAGATGTATCTGTTTCACCACCTTAGTAATACACAAATGTAACTACATACCACCTTAGTGTATTCAATAGAAGCTTTGCTAAAGGAAGCAGATAGACTGGCCACAGAATGAGAATTACCCCGATTTCAGCAATAAGCCTTATTCAAGGTAAATTCTAGTGCTGTGAGCGCTATAAATACCCAAATCAATATGGTTCTAATAACTACCCTAGTAATGTTGAAGGAATTAAACAGGTGGTTCACCTAAGGGTAGATTTCGGACGTAGTCGCTTCGCGCATTTCTATTTCTTACCCTATCTCCAGAGCATCCGACTTGACGCCAGCGTTTTGTCGCGTCGGATTGCACCAAAATCACCCATGTAGTTCTACCCTTTAAGTTAACTTTTAGTATGTCATAGAATGGCTAATTCTAAGCAACTTTTAAACTGGTCTTCATTATTTATTTTTTTATATTATTTGAAAATGGATAGAACAACATGGATGATTTTGATGCACTGCAACGAAACACAGCGTCAAATCAGATTCAACGTAAATAAAAGTAAGAGATACAAATGTCGGAAGCTGTTGCAGCGTGCATCTGACACAACCGTTAGATGCAGACGCAGCGTGTCGTATCAGATGAACACTGCAACTTAATCCGGCATTTGCATTTTATACCTTATTTCCGTTGCATCCGATCTGAAAAATGGTCTGGAAGGTCCCCATAGGCTAACATGGCACTTTTATTTGGCAAAGTAAAATAATCAAAGTATTAAAGAGATAGTACTTCGAAGTCGAAGGATTTTACTATTCGACTATTCGAATCGAATGGTTGAAGTAGCCTATTCGATGGTTGAAGTTTTTCAAAAATTTACTTTGAATATCTAATTTTTTGCATTCGATTATTCACTTCAACTCTTAGTAAATCAGCCCCTTAGTGTGTTATATAATGGCCAATTCTAAACAACTTTGCAACTGGACTTCATTTTTTCTTTTTTATGGTTTTTGAATTATTTGCCTTCTTCTTCTGACTCTTTCCAGCTTTCAGATTGGGATCACTAACCCCATTTAAAGGCAAATGCTCTGTAAAGCTACTAATGTATTGTTATTGCTACTTTTTATTACTCATCTTTCTATTAAGGCCTCTCCTATTCATATTCAAGTCTCTTTTTCAAATCAATAAATGGTTGCTAGGGAACTTTGTACCCTAGCAACCAGATTGCTTGAAATTGCAAACTGGTGGAGCTGCTATTTATCTCCTTCTGACCCTTTCCAGCTTTCAAATTAGGGTTAATGACCACATCTAAAGACAAATGCTCTGTAAGGCTACCAATATGTAGTTATTGCTACTTTTTATTACTCATCTTTCTCAGCCCTCTCCTATTCATATTCAAGTCTCTTATTCAAATCAATGTATGGTTGCTAGGGAACTTTGGACCCTAGCAACCCAGATTGCTCAAATTGCAAACTGGTCGAGCCGCTGAATTAAAATATACTCAAAAACTACAAAGAATAAAAAATTAAAACCAATTGCAAATTGTCTTGGAATATCACTCTCTACATAATGAAAATTAATTCAAAGGTTAAGAACCCCTTTAAACTGGCAGCTCTTGCATTGCTTGGGATCACCTTTCAATTTTAAACAATCACTATACCTGCACGGCTGCACATTTATTATCACTGCAGTCAATGAAAACTGGTGTTCTGGCCTTTAGTGCACCTAAGAGATCTGTGTGGCATTTGTACAGTATATGCTGTCCAGTAAACTGGCTCCTGAGGATACTGACTTAAGTGTATGTGACAAGGATATATGTATAGCCCCATGAACAAAAACTACCATGGCTGCCAGTGCAACCCTACCCACACTGAACCCAAAATGGAGTTTCCATTACAGCGAAATCTCAGCCATATCAGTGTGTAGTAGCATTTCCAGCCTGCGTGGCATGCTACGTCCACCGATGGCTCTGTTGGAGGCGTGGTGAAGGCGCTTGACTCCATTCCCAAAGGTTGTGGGTTTGATTCTTGTCTATGCTAAAATAAAATTCCAACTTAGCCCTGGTTGGTTGTGCTTTCCTTACAGGGGGGGGGGCTTCTAAGATACCTGGTTATCTGCTTTAATCCAGGGGTTCATACCTTGCCTGTACCTTGACCTTACTTTACCCATACCTGGCCCTTACTTTGCCTTTGCATAAACTTGAGAGGTTTGTCCCCATACAGAATCTTTTTTGGGGTTTGCCTAGCATCAGCCTACAGTTGGCCTTGGCAGATTGTTTAATGAGGACACTGTTCTGTACCATCATTAAGATCTTGAGGCATGGGGGAAGGATTTTGTCGAATCAAAAGTAGCGGTTAGCGGTCGCTTTTGAATGCAGCATGAACAAGATGGCACTGATGACCCAGCAAGGTGGGGTGCAGGTAGCCTGCCTATGAAGGAAGGAGGGACCTTGTTGAAAAATGGCAGTTGGCAGCTTCCTTTTCTGAAGGGCTGTCTTGACAAAATTCCAATTGGCTGCCTATCTTCTTACAGGGGTAGATCCCCCAGACCTTGTGGGGGATAAATCAGCTGATTTGCTGAATGCACCATAGAACAGACATGCTGGTTTTGCCGACACCAAAGTAGCAGTCACTCTTGAATGCAGCCTGAAGAAAATGACACCAGTAAGCTTGCATAGTAGAGAAGGTTCTGTACAGCAATAAACAACCCGGAAAGGTCAGAGAAATCATCCACCCAGGATTTGAACTCAGGACTCCAAGAGCATCCAACAGGTGCTTTAGCCCCACAAAAACAGGAGTATGCATTTTTACACCATAAACTGCAAGCCAACCTAGTGCAGATGCAGGGGTGAGCAGAGGCCATTGGGTTGGCTAAACCAGCCCTGTGTGGCATTAGCTTTAATGAGGTGAGTTACCTTTAAATTAACTTTTAGTATGTAATAGAATGACCAGTTCTAAGCAACTTTGCAAATGAACTTCATTATTTATAGTTTTTCAATAATTTTTCTTCTTCTGACTCGTTCCAGCTTTCAAATGGGGGTCATTCACCCAAACTAAAAGCAAATGCTCTATAAGGCTACAAATGTCAAATGTATTGCTACTTTTTATTTCTCATCTTTCTACACAGGCCTCTACTATTCACATTCCAGTCCCATATTCAAATGAATGCCTTGTTGCTAGGGTAATTTAGACCCTAAATATTAGGCCATATAGTAGGCAATTGCACATAACAACCATGTACCACTTGTAAATGAATCTCACTACACAAAGGGAGCTCAGTCGATGTCTCTGTGGATGCAAAATCATGCTAAATACTGGAGGAACCAAGATGCAGCCCCTCGTCATTTTATATTCTGGATGCTGGTAATCATGCGACTATTTCCTTTCTGGCAGATAACAGGGATCCAGATTTGTCTTATGGCAGGGATTTTAGTTCTACACTCAGGATCAGAGTCTGTGTCCAACAAGATAAAGCAAGTACAATTTATCTAAAAGAATCGGCATTTGCTTCTGTTGTCAGATTCACAATGGGAGTGAAAGAGATGAGATCTTAACTGAGAGTGAGCTTTTGTGTGATTATTATGGTAGATATTTGACACAGTGTAGTTGAGCCAATAGATACTAGTGGGAAAACATTCTCTGTATATAAACAATATACTAATCCTCTAGCTTACCTGGTTAATATAATCAGCAATATCATGAGATCGTGGATGTGGTTAGCAAGTCAGAATGAAATGCAACAAAACTGTAAGGTGGTAAATAGAACACTTCATTTCAAAGGCAGCCAATTAAAACATTGGCTGTTTTGTCTTCTCATTATACTTCCCCTATTAGGAGGAGCTAGTAAAATGACCAATCATGTATTATTATGCCAATTAGTTCTAATTAGAAGAGGGTTTGGAGTGGCTTAAGTACTGTATAAATTGAGCTCTCTACCATTCAGCTGTTCAGTGAAGTATAAGTGTACCCTTCTACCTTCTGTCTGAATTATGATGATGATTATGATTCTCTGTAGGATTAACTGATTGTGACCCAGTCTTTGTACTTCTTCTGAAGGTACTATTGGCATACTGCAATATTGATTTCCTTCTATTTGTTATGAATAGATAAATACCTAACAATGATCCTCATATAGTCAATAAATATGTATTCAAAGGCTTGTTGCATTATAATTGTTTTGATTTGCCAGGATTTTTGCCCATGTTACAGGTATGGGACCTGGGGGGGGGGGGGGGGGGGGGGAGATCAAATTATTCTTTCAATAATTTGGATCTTCATACCTAGTTTAATAAAAAAAATCATATAAAGATTGAATAAACCCAATAGGCTGGTTTTGCTTTCAATAAGGATTAATTATATCTTAGTTGGGATCAAGTACAATGTACTGTTTTATTATTACAGAGAAAAAGTCTTTTTTAATAATTTATATTATTTGGATAAAATGGAGTCTATGGGAGATGGCAATTCCCAGCTTTCTGTATAACAGATCCCATACCTGTACTACACAACACACGTAGTGTATATGGCACCTTTAGGGCTTAGAGAATTTTCAAACAGAAACAACGACCATTAACAGTGCCATACCCAAAGTAGGGATGCACCGAATCCACTAGTTTGGATTCAGCCGAATACCGACTCCGAACCCTAATTTGCATAAGCAAATTAGTGAGGGGGAGGGTGAAAAGTCACATTATTTCGGATTCGGTTCGGCCAGGCACAAGGATTCGGCCAAATCCGAATCCTGCTGAAAATGTCCGAATCCTGGCCGAATATGGAACTGAATCCTGGATTCGGTGCATCCCTAACCCAAAGTATTAAATAAACAGTCCCAAAAAAAGGCAACCGGTGTGTACATATGGGAATCAGGCTCAGACTGGCAATTCTGGATTCTGACAACAGCCAGAGAGTCTGCTGTAAGATGCCGTAGACAGTCACCATTTATTGTGCCTGTGTTTTCGAGACAAGTAGCAAATTATAAAAAAATATTAGCAGGTAAATATGATTTTTTTTTTTTCCTTTTATCACAGTGGATTCTAAACCGTCATCTTTATAGGATTTGAAACAATCCTTACAACTACATACAGTATTTCTCTGTGGCAAATGATGAAAATGATTAAGGCCTGGGTTGTATATATATTATATATAAAATATATATAAAAATAGACACTAAAATCTGATTGCGTTTCATCCACTGGAGTAATGCCTTTACACTGACATCAACCGCAGCCTTTAAAAAATTGTCTAAAAATCACAAGTGTGCCAGGAAAGTCAAATCCACAGAAAGAGGAGGGCACACTGGAAATAATTTAGTTTTTGATATTCCTCTGTCCATATGTTGCTACCACCACTTTTCAAATAAAATCCGCTCCTTTGGTATATGAAGGCTTTCTAGCTGTTTGCACATGGATTCGATCATAGGAGGAGGTCCACATATATAACATAGCTGGTCTGTGGATATATATGATGCCAGGTCCTTTTCAGTAATTCTTCCCTCTAATAAAATGAAGAAAAAAAAAAATGAAATTAGCAAGCAGCAATGTTTCTGACAAACAAAGGATGATAAAGATCCTATAGAAGACAGAATCCACAAGCAGAGGCAGTAACACCTTAAACCCTGTCGTAACGCCATCCCAAAAAAAAACCCTAGTTTTCTATAGACATTGCCAAATTAAATTGAAAATTACAGATGCAAGAGATTTCACCAATGAGAATTCTACTGATCAAAAGCTTCATTATAAATGCAAAAGAACTGACCAATGAGAATGCTGATTTCCAGCACCATGTCAGGCATCTTGCTGTTATCTTACATATAGAGATAATTATGTAATTTGTTTTCATTATATTAAACTGGAATCAGACATGGAGATAAAGGACAGACTTGTTCAGTGCTGGGAAAATGTGCTTTAAAGGGGTTGTTCACCTTTGAGATAACCTTCAGTATGATGTAGAGAGAGATATTCTGATAACATTTGCAATTGGTTTTCATTTTTTAATATTTGTGGTTTTTGAGTTTAGCTTTTTATTCAGCAGCTGTCCAGTTTGCAGTTTCAGGATTCTTGTTGCTAAGGTGCATATTACCCTAGCAACCATGCATATGACTGGAATATGAATAGGAGAGGGCCTGAATAGAATGAGGAGTAATAAAAAGTAGCAATAACAAAAAGGCTGTGGTCTTACAGAGCATTTGATTTTGGAAGGGTTCAGTGACTCTCATTTGAAAATTGAAGCAGAAGCCAAATAATTAAAAAAACTATATAAAAAAAAATATAATAATGAAAACCAATTGACAAGTTGCTTAGACTAGGTCATTCTATAACATACTAAAAGTTAACTTAAAAGTGAGCCACCCCTTCCAACTTCAGATGCAGGAACAAAGGTTGATAAGGTCATCTCGGATTCTCATTTTTGCATTATTGCTTTAAAGGAGAACTAACCCCCCCCCATGCTTATAAAATCCCCTAACCTCCATAGTCCCTGGAGTTTCGGTAATTTTCGCCACTTTCAGTGCATGAGCAATTATCACAAAGACTGTTGAAACTGCACATGCGCTGATACGGCTCTTACTTACTGAAGATCACCGAAATGCTGAAGATGGCCCCTGTGAGCTCCACTGCACTGACTCTACAATGAGGGGTAATTACAGGCTTAGGGGCCTTTACAGTTGTTAACACCTGTGCTGGGGAGCAGGGGGGGGACTATGTAGGGTAGGAGTTTTTCTAAGCAGGAGTTTAGTTCTCCTTTAAGAATACAACCCTGGTGTATCTGGACTACGCTCCCAGCATGCCTCAACCTTCATTATATGGTACATAATCATGGGATTTGTAGTCCAGCAAGAACTGAGTAGAAGTGCAGAGTAGCAGAGTTAACTACCCCACTACATATCTAGAGACAAAACAAAGGGTAAATAATAATAATGTTTTAAGGCCCTTATGGGTACACTGGCATTTATGCAAGTGTTGCGTCCCTATGCATTTACCACAGGAACAGTATTAATTAACTTTTATCCTCTGGAGTTTTGTGCACATTCACAGTGCCCTCCAACACACGCATGCTTTGAACAAGCTACAAGCACACACAAATTGCCTAACATGGAAACATGCCCAGGGGTAGCAGATGTAGTGTTGCTCTCAATCTGTTTATATCACACTTAGGGGGTTATTTAGTAACAAAAAATGAATTTTTTTGTGGAAAAAAAGACCTTACTTTTCAAGAATTATTATAACCCATGGATTGAAAAAGTCTGAGATTGAATATAAATCAGTGGAAGAGGTCCCTATCCTATTTGGAAGTTTCTGTGGTCTGAGCTGTAATTAGACTGAAAATCCAACCTTTTCGGGCAAAAATCCCTAAGGAATGATTTTGAGCTCTGTACAATGGAATAAGCAGAAACGGTTAAACACCTGTCTTTAGCCAACGCTCACAGCCTTCCATCAATAAAATGTTCCTTCAGAGATTTTTAAAAGCATTTTGGGTATAAATGCCAACTCCCAGTGGTTACAAATATATTTTCATCTCAAGAGATTTAATGCCACTCTTCTCAATAAGGCACTGAACAACAATCCTACCCAATTACTGCTGAAAAGAGGCAGCAATTTAACATGCTTTTTCCAAAATAAATTTTACTCTGACGCTTTACTTGTAGAGTTAACCTGATTTATAAATTTTTATAGAAAGTGTAACAGACTGCAAACAGTAAAGTTCTACCATTTGAGCTCATAAAAGTGCAGTTTATGTGATGGTAAAGCTGGTTCAATAGAAGTGTTGGTGTTGAGGTGGGTAAGAAAAGACATGCTTTTAATGCTTTCAGGTTAGCTGGGACAGCCGAATCATAAGAAACAAGGAGGCCAATAAATCATGCAAAAAAGCTATCAGGCAAGCTAAAATCGATATGGAAAAGTATATAGCAGTAAGCAGTAAAAAGAATCCAAAATTATATTTAAAATATTTTAATAGTAAAAAAATTAAAAAGCAAGGCAGTGCATGGAAGAGGTCCTGTCCTAAAATGCCAGAAGTATTTACTTTAATTAAAAATATATATAAAAACATAACCCTATGCTTAAATAACTATTAATTGTGCAGCATTCTGCTCTTTCCACATGTTGAATGGCCTTTTGCATTCCTGAACACAGCGTCCCCATATCTCATGATAGATACTTGAACTGTCTCCAGAAAGGAGGACTCACCAGTCATAAACGGCTGGAGCTCTACACAAACTGGTGAATTCTGCTGCGTGACATGAAAGCTGCATGTGATCCTTCCAGGAAAGCCGTTCACCAAATCAAGAATGTTTCTCTGAAAATGACCATAGATCATAATTAATACACTGAGAAAGGAAAAACAAACAATCATACTGGTCCTGTAGAAATGTGACACAAATCTGCTGTATGTCCAACATACTGCGGACATAAAATTAAAAAGAAAATACAAGAGCTAAATATAGATAGAGTGTCCAGCTGTTTCTGTATGTGTCTTGTTATTAAAGTCAGTTGGCTGATTAACCCTTTTAGTAGCACGCGCCATATAATCCATTGACAGTATAGGGACCCTAACATGGAAAGGATTAAACGGCAGTATACAGTGTATTCCTGTTGGCTCATTTCCACAGTGTGAGCAATGTGACTGGCTACAAGTTATTGTTGAACTGTGTGTAATTTTGGCTACAGGTTGGTTCTATCCCATATACCCAAAAATTATTCTGCCAAGAAAAAAAGAAAATAAATTATTGTGCCAAGAGCTAAGCTACTAAAATGCAAGTTTGCACAACCCTAAAAATTTCATGGGAAAAAAAGTAATACTCAATTGCATAAAAGCTTTGGCACACCTGGATTTCTGACAGTTACTATATGTGGTGATGATGATAAAAATGCCAACTGAATGGGAAGTGATGAAGGTGGGCTTCACCTACAATATGCCTTACAAGTGCTGAAATGCATGATTTTCAGACAATCTACATAACGGGGGACTGTCCTAGCACCATGTTTTTTTTTTTTTTTTTTTTACAAAACACAGTGGTTCCCACAGTGAATATCTTTGCAAACAGAATTGCAATTTTTTTTCCCCCCACTGAGGATGTCTATACGACTGCCTTACCTTTTAATGCAGAGAGCAGATACCAAGTACTGGAAGCTTGATCATAATAAAACCATTGAAGTGATAATGACACTATGGGGCCAATTTGCTAAAATTCGGGTTTCCTTATTTTCCCCTGCGAATAGTATTTTTTAAAGAATTTCTTTAAAACTATAAAGACTCGAAATGTATTAAATGTAAAAACCTACAAAATTCTGCCAAGTAAAAGCAGCCGAAGTCCCATAGAAGTCAATGGGAGCTGCACTGATCCTATTGGACCTTTTTTTTAACCATTAAGACTTTTAGAGGTTTTTGGATTTTTTTTTATACCTGACTGATTCTCATTGCATTCAACAGGTTGTGGTAGCCTGAAACATGTTGTGTAAAACAGTTTTGCAATAAAATCACAAGCAGTTGATCTGAAGTTGAAGTGCTCTCCTTTATCCTAAAGAAAACTTCTAATATTGGATGTTCGGTGCATCTGTGACAAAAGGATCGACTCACTCTTTGAATGATACAACATCGTAGTCTTATAAAACCTCTATAGGTAATATAAAAGCATCAGGCAAATACTTCTCTAACAATTTGACAAAGAGTATGCAAAGACAATGTTATTTAAAAAAAAAAAGTAGTTTAATTTCCGGTGTCACACAATGAAGGAGCTCTTGAGCTGGGGGCCATTACCATCCCTTAAAGAGCAACATCCAGTCCATGGGCCTCCAGCAGGACAGCTCAGATCTAAGCCATACACGCTTGATAAGAGCTTAGGGCAACACTGTGCAAAGAAACATACATGATGTGCCAAACATCTGGAATTTACAATGTGAACTAGCTTTAGGGATTATTACCAAAATTTGAATGCATAGAAATATGTTTTTGTATGGAAAAAAACATACAAAGGAAGCCTGGCAAGTCATATTTAAACAAAGGGCCTGCAAGCCATAATATAGCTGAAGCACCCTGTAGCACTTGCTTTACCTCTGTAGTGTTATTTGTGCACATTTGCATTTCAGAAGCATTAAAGCTGTTGTGTTCCTCATCTGTGTAGCTGTTAAGGCGGAAGAGACAGCCCATATCCAGACAAACTAAATGTAGTCACCAAATGAGCTGCAAAATGCATTTTGTGTGCTTTTGTTCAGACCATTTATCCCAGGCATGGCTGCTAGCTCTCCCACTGGGCACCGCTTACACTCACAATAAACCAAGCAGCCAGCCTAAGCGTGCGTGCTGATAATAAACACCGGCAGGCCTTTCTTTTTAGGGCTAAAATGTCACCTCTAAATATATAAATATAAAACCAAAGTGTAAAGACTTGGGCATTTTGTTCAGAGAATTTCAGCAATAATTTCCATTTTGACTTACAAGTAGAAATGTCATTTACATGCACCAATTTGCCGTGAAGAAAAGCATGCATTTTCACAAAATTGTCAAAATCTGGGTTTTCATATTTAGCAAGATGCTGAATTATATGCTAATTATTCTGGAATTACATTCACCAAGGCGGCGATGACAGGCTGCAATCTCAGAGTGTCCCTGACAGGCCAGACTTAACATTTTCTCACACAAGAAGGGACGGATCAATCAAAATGCATTTAGGACACCTTTCCAAGAGAGAGATGCAGACTTCTGTTTTCAGAAGAAGCAATTAGCCAGGAATGTGTTACAGAAAGTTACAGCAGGGGCTCAAACTAGTGGCTGTCTTGTTCTTGTTAAAGGGATACTGTCATGGGAAAACATGTTTTTTTTTCAAAACGCATCAGTTAATAGTGCTGCACCAAAAGAGCAGATTTTTTTAACATTCAGTTTTGAAATCTGACATGGGGCTAGTCATTTTGTCAATTTCCCAGCTGCCCCTGGTCATGTGACTTGTGCTTTCTGGCAGGCTGTTGTTTTTCCTTCTCAATGTAACTGAAAGGAATGCAGTGGGACATGGGTTTTTCACTACTAAGTGCTGTTCTTAGATCTACCAGGCAGCTGTTATCTTTTGTTAGGGAGCTGTTATCTGGTTACCTTCCCATTGTTCTGTTGTGATGCTGCTGCGGGGAGAAAGGGACAGGTGATATCACTCCACCTTGAAGTACAGCAGTAAAGAGGGATTGAAGTTTATCAGAGCAATGTCACATGACTCGGGGCACCTGGTAAATTGACAATATCTCTAGCTACATGTCAGATTTCAAAATGAAATATAAAATCTGTTTGCTCTTTTGAGAAATGGATTCAATGCAGAATTCTGATGGAGCAGCACGATTAACGGATGCATTTTGAAAAAAACATTTTTTCCCATGACAGTATCCCTTTAATGTCCTATATCCCAGCATCCTCTGTCACACAGCAGAAATTGTAATGTATTTTTTTTCCCTCTATGAATGTTCTCCTTTTGGTAGGATATCAGAAAAGTATTTGCCTTTAAGGTGATATTCCTATTGGACAGGGGATGCTTCAAATGGCTGGCACCACGGGCACATTTGGCAATGGCTGGCACCAAGGGTGCATGTACATCTGCAACTGAAGCAAGCAAAGTGCACTGGTATGTTTTTTTCGCCACAGTGCAGCACCCTTCCCAAGCAATGCTCTTGATGCTTTGCACTGCACCAACTGCAATTGTGTAAGATTGGCTAAAATTAACTGCATTTCACAGGCTATAAGCCAATTCAGGCAAATGCACAATGGGCTGCGCCATTTAAAAAATAATTAAACTGCATGTGCAATTGGGGCTTGTCCGGAACCTGCTAAAAATGTGCATGAGTCTGCAAGTATTACACAATTTGTTAAAATTTATGTTTTTCTAAATGTGCTCTGTCTTGTATAATCTAGCAACATAAAGAAGATAAATGAGAAGGCTCATATTGTTATTTGTGCCAAAGGGGTTCATAACTCATACAGTACATGTTACAGCTTTAGAGTGGGGAATTCAGAGCTCTATTTGGAGTATAGCATGTGTAGAAAAGAATCCCATCTGATTATTACCATAGAATATATGAGTAGGTTCTATAACATGAGTGACTAACGTTACCTTGAATAACAACTCGCCAGTATTTTTGGCACAGTAATAGAGTTTCACATTGCCCATTTGGAAACCTCTTCCAGTAATTTCACGTGTCTTGTGAAGATCCGCCACATGTAGGAGTATAGAAAATAAAGGATTGATTCCTACTCCACCGGCTATTAGGACAAGATCCAAAGGCAGGTCAGAAGGCTGAGGGTCAAAGCAAAATTCCCCACCCACACGTATGGCAACTTCTGATCCCAGAGTGCACTGCAAGACAGAAGGGAATCATTGGCAAGGAAAATACTTGTACTGATTCTTAATTTATTGGCAATTATATGTACAAAAAAGAAAAATTTAAAGAGGCACATACAATATATACACCGTTTTACAACATTAGCACAATAATTGAAATGAGCACTGGACGTGTATTCTGCCCATTCTTTTAATGAACCCCCCTGTAAAGTTTATTGTGTCTGTATCAATCTTACAGATAAAGAGAAGTTCATTAAACTTGCTCAAAGGGGTATAAATGCCCTCCTTTCTAAACTCATCATTTACATTCTTTACTGTGATTGAAAGTAAGATAATAGATGGAAATAAGAAGTGGTTGCTGCAGTGGGCCAATCTCCATCTAATCCAAGTTAAAGTGCTAAATGGTAGAGGGTATTTTTTTTTTTTTTAAACCCAATCCTTGATACAGTTATTAAAGAGGTTGTAAAACCCAGCCGTAAAGCTGTCCCACAGCACCCAATAGCTTTCTATAGAAGTTGCTGAAAAACATAATTATAGATGCAAGAAATTTCACCAGTGAGACTACTACTGATCAAAAACTTAATTGTAAATGCATAAGAACTTAGCAATAAGAATGCCGATTCCCAGCACCATGCCAGGCATCTTGTTATCTTATAAAGATAATGATTTAATTTTTTCCTTCATTATATTAAACTGGAATCAGACATGGGGATAAAGGCCAGACTTGTTCAGTATTAGGAAACTCTGCTTTAAGCTTCCAACTCCAGTTGCAGGAAATGCGAAAATGCTTTACAGTCTACTTTAAGCAGCATGCCCAGGGCTTGGATAAACATCCTTTGATGCTGCTCAGCATTTTCAGGGCTGGGTCTATATTTTTTATTCACATGCTGCACCCTGTAACAATGTTATGTAACACAATAAGAGCTGTAGTATGTAGTGTAAGGTTGTGGCCGGTCCAAGAGCTTTAAGTGCTTTAAGCTTCCGACTCCAGTTGCAGGATCAAAGAACATGGAGCCAGATTGATACAGGTCAGCTGGGATTATCATTGGAGTTTTTTTGCATTTTAAAGCAGTCACTGGTTGTGAAGATTTTGAAAAAGTTTTATTTTGCAATATTGCTTTAAGAGTACAACGCTGATGTTGCTGGACTACAGCTCCCAGCATGCCTCAACCTTCATTAAATGTTGCATTATTCTGGGACTTATAGTCCAGCAACAACAGAGGAACATTTGGTAGCAGGATTTTACTACCCCTTTCACATCCATTGCGTTTCACTTGTAAAACAAACAAGATCGGAGCTATTCAATATACACAGATTTTACTTTATTGATCTCTAGAGAGACACTAAATGCGTCTCCAGCGTATCATCTTCTCCTCTATGTGAAAATGCTTTACAGTCTACTCAAGCAGTATGACCAGGGCTTGGATAAAAGTAGTTTGATGATGAACAGAACATGCTGCTCAGCATTGCTGCACCCTGTAACAATGTTATGTAACACAATAAGAGCTGTAGTATCCAGTGTGTTGTGTTTGGTAGCCGAGGATGAGGAGAGTATAACAGTGCTTTATTAGAAGGTCATGCAGCCATTACATAACAGCATTAAGTCTTACTTTCACTTTCAATCTGTACAGAAAGTCCTGTGTATGCACAGTGCCACCTGCAGGCCATTTGTATAAACACCACACAGTGGAAGGTCATGGACAGTCCAACAGCTCGCTGAAAGTCACATCACCATGCCTTTGCCACTAATAGTGACGCTGCAGCCTAGTTTATAAGAAACACATCAGTTTCTAATTATCCCAGTCTATCATCTAGGCATTGACCTCTGTACTGCATTAATTGGCAAAATAACTCTTCACAGAATGGTGTGCCTAGGCCCTAGCCTGAGAAGGTAACGGTACAGATAAGAATGTGGGGGCCCTCTCAGACATACACACAAGGCTTTCTGTCCCATTTTAATTTCCAATAAAATGTAAAAAAATGCACGGAGAACTCTCTCCCTAACAATGGGCACTCATTACCCACTATTGATATTTACAGAGGTTAGTTTGCAGATAACATTAATAACATAGTTTACCTCCCAACATTTTGGAAGTAAAAAGAGGGACAAAAATAATTCAAACGAAGCCTGGCAAATTGTTTTGACTATGCCCATTTTGTGGCCTCACCCCCTAATTACTGTGTACATTTTACAAAATTCGGCAGATTATGAAAGTTTGAAAATATTTCTCCTTATCTAAACTGTTACAATTACTTATTTTCTTATCTCAAAATTGTTAATAAGTACTTTATTTGCACCTGTTATCTGTTCTGAGCTCTCTGCCAAAAGCCAATTAAGTTAGAAACTTTGTTTATTTTTCTGGCTGTTCAGCGCAGAGAAAAGAGGGTCTTTCCAGTACAAATGAGGGACAGTGGGTTGAGCTGTCAAAAGAGGGACTGAACCTCTGAAAAAGGGACAGTTGGTTGGTATGCATTAATGCGATTCTGATATGTTCCTATAAAAGTCATAGGAACGTGTCAGTATAAAGTAAAGGCTGCACAAGGAATCATTTTGCTCAAAGCCCTCCGCAAACCTATGTGCTGCCGACTCAATCACACAGCTACTTGATCTTCTGGGTTGCTTCACTGATACTGGGCTGGGGGAGGAGCGATCCTTCCATAGGCTGAATTCCTGATTTCAATCGTAACAGACTATGGAAGGATCGCGCCGCCCCCAGCCCAGGGTCACTGAAAGAATCTCAGAAGTACTTTTAGCTGTGTTGGAGCGTGTACACAGGTTTGCGGTGGCAGCATTGCGGGGGTCTTTGGGCAAAGCAATTCCTTGTGCAGCATCTACTGAATTGTTCCTATGATTTTTATAGGAATGTGTCACTATCGCTTTAAAGGTTCATCATTATTTACATAGTGTTTAAATTATTTGTCTTCTTCTGGCTCTTTCTAACCTTCAAAAGGGGACCACTGACCACAGCAGTACAAAAAAAAATATTGCTCACTGAGGCTATTGTTACTTATTATTACTTAATTATATTATTAATTATTATTCTTAATTAATTAATTATATTGTTACTATTTATTACTTGTTTTTCCATTCAGGTCCTCTCTTATTCATAAATAAGTCTCCCATTCAAACTACTCTCTAAGTTGCTATGGTAATTTCAACCCTAGCAACCAGATAACTACTGAAATTCCAAACTGGAGAGCTTCTGAAAAAAGCGAAATCTTTAAAAAAACCCACAAATAATAAAAAAATTAAGACGAATTGCACATTTTCTTAGATTATCATTCTCTAGTCTATATCATACTGAAAGTTAGCTCAAAGGTGAAGAAGAGTTTGATAAATAGACAAATATAGCCCAAAAGCAGTTACAACTATGCTGGGAGTTTTACTGTAGGTGAGAAATCGCCACCAGGATAAGTTAAGGTAGAAAACCAGCCTAACACAAGACAAAGATTTTCTATCATTTTCTTGCAGAGAAGTGGAACCCTAATGCTATTGACTGTGTTACTTATGTAATTTCAAAGATTATACAATATTCATTTACCAATAAATATAATTTTGCAGTTGAATATCTCCCACAGCATGTATAAACTAAATAAATACTTGTGGCATTTTCTTTCATGTTGCAGCACCCTATACAAGGTTACCTGGGAGTGAATCCAGTGAGCTGGAGGGTGAAGATTATACTTTACAGCTAATTCCAATACCCCTTCTGTTTCCAAAAGGCCCGGACTGGAGCAGATTGAGAAGCCCCCCACTTTAGGCACACCGGGTATAAAGAAATCTACCCTACAAGAAAAACAAAAATAAACCGGTGCATAAAATAGTCTGTACTTTGTGTTGAGGACAAATAAATGTTTTAGGAAACCTTTAAAGAAATTCTGTAGTTTTCTTCCATGGAATTTTCTGATTTGCTCCCTCATATCTGTGTCTGAATGATATCCCATATACTGGATCCTTGTGATTTTTCTCAAAGAGAGAAAGAAAAATGTGCACACAATTCTACCTGTAAACAGTACCACTGGATTTGTCATGAGAAAATATTATATATGTGAAAATAGAGCAAATAACAATTTCCTTCCTCCTCTTTCACCTCAGTCTAAATGAATACAAACTCTACAACTGGTCTTCATTTTTTAATTTGCTTTTTTAAATTTTTCCCTCTTTCCTGCCGTCTTCTGTCTTCTTCCAGGGTCACTGACCCTGGCACCAAAAATAATGTATTCAAGACTCATGTCCTCTCCTATTGATCCTCCACTCTGCCATCCAAACCACTGCATGGTTGCTAGGGTAAAATGGACCTATCTGACCAACCGCTGAACTTCCACATTGTTGGAGAGCTGTTAAAAAAGAAAGTTAAGTCTACATTCATAGATGGCAAAGAGAGTCATGTATGCAATGCCCCCTTTTACTGTACCCTAGACATGAGCCCCTACTGCCTACCCCTAGTTCCAGCCATGGCCAGTGCCTTGGGCATAGTTGGGGAGCGCAAATTATCTGCAGAGGCTGATCTTGAGGAAGGTTCAAAGGGAATTGAGTTTTAAGAGAAAGGTCAGAGTGGCCCGAGAGCTGAAGTAGGGGTTTAGCGGCTGGGTGCTCCAGCTGGGTAGAATTTGGAATGGCGCACGGGGCTGAGTGCCTGGGTTGCCATTATTACTTGGCCTGGCTCTGATTTCACTGTATTAAAGGGGAAAATGGGGACTCCCTGTACACAGTATGGAGCCCCAAATTTGTGTAATGACCCACAGGTTAAGGTTTAGGGCAAGAGTATAAAGGGTTGCACAAAAGAGTAAGTTCTTTGATGCAATTGCCATTCAGAGTGCATGGGGGAGAAGAGTATTGCCCCCTACTTAGAGAACTACAAACCATGCCTTCAACAAAAACCCTGAAAATGTCCCTCCACAATAACCCTTAAATTGGAAAATACAGAAGAGAATTTATAAAAAAAAAAAAAAAAGCATGAAAAAGGGAATACGAGAAAGAGAAAAATAAGAGACAGAAAGTTATTGCTGTATCTCTTTAATTTAATTGAGTTTCTCCTCTATAAAATGATCAAGTACGCATTATCTAAAGAGAGGCTGGCTGAAACCTTTTACAAGCCTTAGTTTGACTGCAAACAAGAAAAAAAAAAAAAAGCAACCTAAATTTCTAAATTTTTAAAAAACTGGCATGGCTTTCTACTGTAAATATAAAAATAATAGAAAACATGTGGCATAATTACATAGAGGTCTAAATCCAGTGACATAAAGATGTCAGATACTCTAACACGGCTCCAACAGAAACAATGTCTATTACATTACACAATTCTATTGTATTCGGTATTTGTCATAGATGCTCATAACAGTTCCATTACCTTTATTCAGAGTGGGAGAGAATATAATACTACAATTACCCAAGGCTTCCCGACAAGCAACTGGCCTGAGTGAAGTCATAGTTTTCCTAAAGGCTTAAATCCACCTCTTATTAAACCGCTAGCTCTGCTATTGTAGTGGCCGACCCTTAGATCTTTAATATTTCTTTTTGACAAAAATCCAACAGGGACATTGAATAGGTTTCCCTGCAGGTAATATTAATATTTTCAGTCATATATTTACAAATAAGGAAAATAATTCAACCAAAAGGACCTATTTTTGGCATAGAAAGGCATGATATTGTACCTTATTTGTGATTCTGTTATTTTCCTCTCTGTGGTTAAGTGTTTGGCCACAGCTCCCTCTAGTGACTTCAATATAAAAACGACTATCTTATTAAACGGTCAGAATGCATAGCTGCATATGGCAAATGATCCCACCCCCGCCAGGAGATTTTTATAGCCCCAACCAGGGGTGCCTTTTCCATAGTGTGCAGGTGTTTCTCCACCAGTAAATACTTCATTTCATAAGTACTGATCAATAGCAATATTTATTGTACTGAATAAAATAGAAACTAGCTAAAAAACAAATTGTGACCATTTCCCAGAGATTTCTCTTAGAAATCAGGCCTGTCCTTTGGTTAGCTTGGGAAACACAATCCTGAAGGCTTGAGTCAGAAATATTGGAGTGATTAGTCTGTTGGATCAATATATATATATATTTATATTATTAAATTGTTCTGTATACTGAGGTATAGATTTTCAGCATATAAAACACAAGAGCCATGAATATCCTGTAAATAATAAGCATTGCCTAGTGATGACACTGGTTATAATCAGAGCTTAGTGATGTCATTTCTGTCACATGACTCACTTAAACTTGTGTATTATAATAAATAAAGTACCCCCTGTTGCAAATGAAGATATTAGACGTTGCTTTTGTATGGTCATTGAACTCCTCAGTAACTTATATCCTTATATTTTAAAATAGGGGGTACTTAATTCACTATATAATATAAAGCTTTCCTTGGTCAGAATAATTGCCATCCATACCTTCTACTAATAGAAAATCAGAAAGAGGGACAAACATTTTTACCACAAAATTTTTTTGGCAACACCCCCTAAATACCATGTTTATTTTATGTTTGGCAGGTTATGGAAAGTCTGAATACATTTCTGGAGGTTTTATTGTCAGTTTTGCTAATGAAGGTGAATTTCCCTGTGCGTCTCAGTTATTCTATGAGTCTTGCTTATCTAAAATGCAGTTGTTACAATTGTATCTTTGCTTATCTTAAATGGGTGGCTCACCTTTAAGTTAACTTTTAGTATGTTAGAGTATGGCCAATTCTAATACACTTTTCAATTGGTCATTATTATTATATAGTTTTAACGACTTGCCTTGTTTTCCTGACATTCCAACTTTGAAATTGGGGCTACTGACCCCATCTAAAAAATATATAGTAAAGTTTTTTTGGCCATGCCTGTTTTTGTGGCCATACCCCCTAATTTCCATGTTCATTTTACAAAATTTGGCAGATTATGAACGTTTGAACATATTTCTGTGATTTTGTTATTAGTTTTTCTAATGAAAGTGAATTGCCCTTTTTTTTTTCTAACTTTTTCCAAGGGACCTGTTATCTTATATTGTTACAATTACTTATTTGCTGGTCTAGAAATGGTTACAAAAGTATCTTATCTTCTACTGTGGCTGTTTTGGGCTCTGTGCCAAAAGCCAATTAAGTTAGAAACTCTGTTTCTTTTTCTGTCTGTTTGGTGCAGCGAAAAACAGGACTTTCCAGTACAAATGAGGGACTGCGGGTTGAGCTGTCAAAAGAGGGACTGTCCCTCTAAAAATGGGACGATTGGGAGGTATGTATTAATCCTCTTTCTATTAAGGCCCTCTCATATTTATAGTTCAGTCTATTTTAATCAACACATGGTTGCTAGGGTAATTTGAACCCCTGGGTTGCTACTGACACTGCAGACTGGAGAGTTGCTGAATAAGCTTAACTCTAAAATCAGAAATAATTAATACAAACTAATTGCAAACTGTCTTGGAATAACACTATCTGAATTAACTTGTAGTATGATATAAAGGTGAACAATTTTAAATTGTTACAAATGCATCTATGTGCAGGTGCTGAGTATTCTGGTCTCTCAACCAAAAAGCCTCTTATTTATTTAAAAACTTTGTATCTTTTTTCTGGCATCAGTGCAGGAGATCCAAGAGAAACTGGGGACAATTTAATAAAAATTCAGGACTGCGGGCTGACCTGTCAAAATTGTGACTGACCCATGAAACATTATTATATGTTAATAAACATTCATCTCTTTTAAATAATTTTTGTGTGTGATTGTTGTACAGAGAGGAGGGATAGATCTGAGCAAGTACTGAATGATGTTTGTGCATAAAAAAGAACATTCTGAAGACTTTATACTGTGTGTGTATTGGTGTAATATCTTGCATGCACATACCTTTGCAGCATAGATGGAATTCCTTTTGTGGAAAGTGTTAATGTATTACAGGTATGGGACCTGTTAACCAGAATGCTCGGGACCTAGGGTTTTTCATATAATGGATCTTTCTTAAGTCTACTAGAACCCATTAAAGGGATAGTGTCATGGGAAAAATCTTTTTTTTCAAAATGCATCAGTTAATAGTGCTGCTCCATCAGAATTCTGAACTGAAACCCATTTCTCAAAAGAGCAAACAGATTTTTTTTATATTTCATTTTGAAATCTGACATGGAGCTCGTCATTTTGTCAATTTCCCAGCTGCCCCAAGTCATGTGACTTGTGCTCTTATAAACTTCAATCACTCTTTACTGCTGTACTGCAAGATGGAGTGATATCACCCCCTCCCTTTCCCCCACCCAGCAGCCTAACAACAGAACAATGGGAAGGTAAAACCCATGTCCCACTGCGTTCCATTCAGTTACATTCCATTCAGAAGGAAAAACAACAGCCTGCCAGAAAGCAGTTCCCTCCTAAAGTGCTGGCACAAGTCACATGACCAGGGGCAGCTGGGAAATTGACAAAATGTCTAGCCCCATGTCAGATTTAAAGATTGAATATAAAGAAATCTGTTTGCTCTTTTGAGAAATGGATTTCAGTGCAGAATTTTGCTGGAGTAGCACTATTAACTGATGCGTTTTGAAAAAAACATGTTTTCCCATTACAGTATCCCTTTAAGATTGTTACCTCATTAAAAATGAATTATATCTTAAAGGGGTTGCTCATCTTTAATTTAACTTTTAGTAAAGCCAATTCTAAGCAACTTCAATTGATCTTCATTATTTATTTATTTATTTATTTTTTTAATTCTTTACCTTCTTCTTTTGACTCTTTCCAGGTAACTGACCCCATCAAAAAAAAAAAAACAAATACTCTAAGGCTACAAATATACAGTTATTGCTACTTCCTAATCTTCCTATTCAGTCCCTCTTCTATTCAAATTCTTCAGATCAATGATTGGTTGCTAGGGTAATTTGGACCCTAGCAATTAGACTGCTGAAACTGCAAACTGGAGAGCTGCTGTATAAAATGCTAAATATCAGAATATCACTCTCTACTCACTCTAATTTAAACGTGAACAAACCCGTTAATTGGAATCAAGTACAATATACATTACTGTATTATTATTACAGAGAAAAAGGAAATCAATTTGATTATTTGATTAAAATCGAGGCATCTCATAGTATTAAAAAATGTTGAATTGGGAGATATGCTACTGTATAATTCTCTATCCATATCTAATGTTTTCCCTTATTCCTCCAGAGACAGAAACAGAGATCATAGAGGCTGCAAAGATTGTGGCGTATACTGTCAAGACTGGGGCCCCTAGGGCCAACTTGGACTCATCAGATGCACAAAGTGCTAAATCAGATATTGCAGAGGCTTATGGTGCAAAGATGGAAGGAATGATATTATTGTAGATACTTAGTGGAAGCCTGTCATTAACGGTGCCCACTGGTGAATTCTATGGTATATTCAAGTATGAGCCGGGTTTCACACAATGATTTAATAAAGCTCTTCTACTGCAGAACAATGAGGGGGCACAGCACATACAAGTACCAATTACCCTTACCAATCATTTAAGTGATTCAATGACACCTCAGGGGAAGGATACATGAGTAGAATATTAAATGAAATGGTTAAAAGATGGAGAATAAAAACGTGGCAGAAATGTCAACAGTCATAAAACATGCAGTTAAAAAGCAACTGTGCATAAGCATTACCAGGAAAGTAACAAAGTGTGTCAAGATACACACATTTAAAAGTTTTAATCTCACCTAACATAATATTTACATCACAGACCTGCGTGATGGAATGTTTTCACCCGGCTAAATATTCCTCCGATATACTCACTGCATTCATCTTAGGAAGTCTAGCAAAGCAAGGTGCACTTCCCAGTAATTTATATAGTCATAATAGTGATATAATATCTTCACAGAATTTCTTTCAGCAGCAGAATCTGAGACTTCTATGAAATACCATCAAACACTTTATATCCTATTAAAAAGCATTTGAGATTTAAAACCTCAATGGAACCAGTGAATATCTTTTGGGTTAGATGCAGTTTCAGACCAAGGAAGCAAATAACGAATGGAAAAAAATACTGTTTGGAGCCTCAAAGAATTTTGAGGAACCACACAAGCATTAAAAATGTCCCTGTAGGTATTTTCTGTGTTCCAAGTGGTTATTCCCAAACACCCAGAATCTACAGTACTATGCAATAGACTCAAAGAACTCTCTCAGACACAATTTCAATTGTTAATTGTGATAATGACAGCAGCCAAAAGAACTATAGTAAGAGCATGGGAAACTAAATTGCTATGTATTGACATCACTAAACATAAGGTGGATTGGATAATGACACAAAAAAAAGTCTAGCATTCTGTCAGATTCACGTAATAGATTTAGGTAGATATGGACACTGTGGTTAATACACAGATAAGGTACAGATAAACCCATAAAACTCCTTAGCATGTAATATATATATGTCTAGATATCAGCTACAGATTGGAAAATTCGGTCTGCCAAATATATAGATGTGTTAATTTGTTTGATGTAGATGTTAACAGATACTGTGTTGACAGGTGGTTGCCATCAGGGCCACCATTAGAAATCACGGGGCCCCATACAAGAACACCCTGCCCCCCAAGCCCCCACCCCAGATACCACCCACCCTACAGCTAAAACACACAGCCATCAGCACTAAAAATGGTAAACCCTCCACACACGTTATAAAACACCATTGATGGTCAGGGCCCCCTTCTGAATTAAAAAAAAAACTGTGGCGCCAAGCCCCCCCATAAAGGTTTTTTTTTTTTTAAATCATTGGTGGTCAGTGCCCCCCATAAGTTAAAAAAAAAAGTTGGCTCCAGGGCCCATCTTACAAGGTAAAAAAAAAAGGAAGCGACTATTTAAAAAGGCAGGGGCCTATAGAGTATTAGAAAAATACATTGGTGGTTAGGGCTTTAAAAAAAAAACCCACGTTGGTGTTCAGTGGAACTGAACTTGTGCCTTCAGGACTTCCAAGTTTGGCTCTTTTCGCGACTTCGGGTATTTCTGTGGCTTCAGGACTTCAAGATCGTCTATTTTCGTGACTTCGGGTCTTTCCGTGGCTTCAGGACTTCGGCAGTTCAGCTGTCTTCAGGATTTTGGCAGTTTGGGTGCTGCCAAGGGGGGCCCGGCTATTTCAAAAACTGCAGCACAGCCGGGCTCCCCTTCAGGCCCGGACCCGGTACACTTGTACCCCCTGTGCCCCCCTCATGGCTGCCCTGGTTGTAATGTAACAATGGATATTGATAATTTAGATATTGCCCAAGTAGATCTAAAGAACTATAAATATGCTGTGTACAAATGTAACAATTTGCGATGATTTATATACTTAATGAACTCTGAACATACTGTTTTCATTGATGGCAGCCACTATGTATGTTCTTTAATGACAAATAAAAATATTGAAATTTTGAAACAAATATGTCCCTATATATGGGGTTGCCAGATACAGGCTATAACTTGCTATTTAGTCCTTTTGGACTGGATTCCCAAAACATCATCTATTTGTAAGCCTACTTATGTCATTCAGCCTCCAAGATTTCAAAGGTATTCCAAAAGTAAAGACTGCAACTGGGAGCAGCAACAAATGGGATTATGATCAATATGTTATAAATAGTATATGTATACTGAAATACCTTAACAATGCATTGGCCTATCAAACCAAACCTGTTATTTCTTTGACAATAACATGGGCAGGTTCATACAGTGTCGGACTGGGCCAGTGGCCCTCATGGGCCCCCGCCAACCCAGTCCCCCTCCCCTGATCTCCCAGCCCCCACAAATAAAAGAATTTTGAGTGCCAGTAGTGCATGCTCCCCTGGCATTCGTAACGCGTCCGCTCTGGTGTGCGCGCTGATGTTCGCACATGCCCATGGGGGCCCTGAAGGTAATTAACCCGGTGGGCCCCCCCAGCTCCAGTCCGACCCTCGGTTCATTTCCAGTTTTATTATACAGTAGAACCCCAACTAAAATCAGGAAAATTTATTATGCATATAATATATAGGTGGGACCACAAAAAGCAATGTAAAGTGAGGGAAAACAATACCAGGGGATGTAAAATTGAAGTTTCACTATACATGCAAAATTAGGGATGCACTGAATCCAGGATTCGGTTCAGTATCCGAATCTGAAAAATCATGTGACTTTTCGTCACAAAACAAGGAAGTAAAAACATTTTTTGCCACTCACTTTGTGCGCGGCACACCTTTACCCTCCCCCTTGCAAATTTGCATATGCAAATTAGGGTTCGCATTTGGTTCGGTATTTGGCCGAATCTTTCGCAATGGATTCAGGGGTCCGGCCGAATCCAAAATAGTGGATTCGGTGCATCCCTATGCAAAAGTAACAGTTGGTACAGCCCAATAGCTTTGAGGATATCCCCCCCATTACCATAGTTTCCCTAAAGGGTGAATTTTAGGGGCAGTATAGGGCTCAAGGTAAAGAAAGAGAACAGTATAAAAACACTACTATAACTGGTAGTAAAAGAAAGTAAAAACAATACTATAGGGAATAAAATGAGACAAAAGTAGGAACCAGGCATAGCTACCGTAAAGTCAAATATTATTTCAGAATCTCTGCCAATAATTGGATGAAACTAAAAAAAAACTATTTGCAAAACACTTGTCTAAATAAAACGCATTTGACAAATGCTTCCCTCTGAATTACTTAAATATGAAATGACAGCTGATGGGCTTGCAGCGTAATTCATTGAATTCCTTTGGCAGTCCATGAGAAAACCATCAAAACTTCAACTGTAAAGAAACAGCTATCAAATGGCAACCCTTTCTGACAAAATATAAAAAGTCACTATTTCTCCATTTCAACTTACATTTGTAGGATTATATTCCTGTAAAATGTTTCAGGTGCATTTAGTAATTATTATAGCCTAGTCTTACAGTACCTATCACATGGCAGGATAAGCACCATTTTAAAGACGTGGAACAATGATGTTATAAGAAGAAATATAAGCCTGTACAAATGGACAGAAGTCAGAAATAATAAACACTAGTCAGTTACAGCACTGGTTACTGACCTAACACTGTAATGGCTTTTTCACGGGAAGCAAATGACTGCTAGAATCACTGCTGAGAAATATATATTACTTACCACTGTCCTGCTTTAAAAGTAAATTCCCTGTTGGCAATAGCAAGGCGCACTCTTTTGACAGTTGCAGATTCATTAGTGATCCCACAGACCTTGGCAGGAGAGATTATCTGCAAAAAAGAAGAAAATATAATAATGTGGTGAGGCAGTGATCAGCATGAAACCCAAAAGGGTGTTATTACTTATTAGAAACTGTATTGTATTGCTGGTAGGGTTCCAAAACATGTGTCAGGAATATAAGAAGGGTAAACAGTGGCTTAATAGGTGTTAGGAGTGGATGAAAATAAACTACACAATCATTAGATTATGTATATTAATAGCTGTTACATATCCGTGCTGACTGCATTTTCTCTTCTATGTGGTTAGAAATATCACATCTCGTACTGGTGCAATTCCCCCTCGCACAAAGCTAAGCCTTATACAGAGACTGCAAAAGAATCAAATATAAAGATAAGAAATAGTTTCAAGTGGAAGTCAAGAAATCTACGCAAGGAATTTGGATTTGCATCTTAGATACTTGGAAAGTAAACTGCTGGACAAAAAGTTATGAGATCCATTATCAGGAAACCCGTTATCCAGAAGGCTCTGAATTACAGAATGGTCTCCCATAAACTTCATTATAATGAAATAATCCAAATTTTTTTCTCTATAATAATAATAATACAGTAGCTTGTACTTGATCCCAACTAAGATATAATGAATCTTTATTGGAAGCAAAACCAGTTTATTTATTGTTTATACAATTTTCTAGTAGACTTAAGGTATGAAGATCCAAATTATGGAAAGATCCGTTATCCGGGCTGATGAGTGCAAAATTTCCTCCAGTGTTTTTTGATAACTTATTGCATTAATTTTTCCATCAATTCCTCTGCCTTTGTAGCTCACACATCCCCAAAACTTCAGCGATCCACCACCATGTTTCACAGTAGGAATGGTGAACCTTTCATCATAGGCCTTGTTGACTCCTCTCCAAATGTAGCGTTTATGGTTGTGGCCAAAAAGTTAAATTTTAGTCTGATCACTCCAAATGACTTTGTGCCAGAAGGTTTGAAACTTATCTCTGTGCTGTTTGGCATATTGTAAGTGGGATACTTTATGGCATTTGTGTAGTAATGGCTTTCTTCTGGCAACTTGACCATGCAGCCCATATTTCTTCAAGTGCCTCCTTATTCTGCATCTTGAAACACACCATATTTTTTTCAGAGTCCTGTATTTCACCTGAAGTTATTTGTGGGTTTTTCCTTGCATCCCAAAAATTTTTCTGGCAGTTGTGGCTGAAATTTTAGTTTTATTTGGTTTGGTTTCAACAGAACCACTAATTGTTCACTTCTTTATTAGAGTTTGAACACTGCTGATTCTCAATTCCTTTGATATTTTCTTTTTTCCCTGTTTTATTCAACAATTCTTTTGCTTTCCCCATGACTTAAAATCCAAAAAAAAATCAGTGCAGCACTGGATGAAAGATACAAGGGTCTGTCAGGAGTCCAGAAAGTCATTGACCTTTTATACACATGCACTAATTACAAGCAAACAGATCACAGGTGAAGGTGGTTACTTTTAATAGCCATTCTAACCCTTTTGTGTGAAGTCGTGTGCATTTTATCAGGCCAAATCACCCGGGTATGTAAACGTTTGATCAGGGTCATTTGGGTAGTTTATGTATGAATTATGATTTAAAAAGAGTAAACACAGTTGTTTGACAATAAATGGCTTCAGCCAACCACTAACCATGAGTGAAAGAAAAGTTTTTGTGTTATCATTCACATTCTCTGAAAAAATGGTTAAGAAATCATGAAATTCTGCTACGGTATGTAAACGTACGAGCACAACTGTACTGGCATGGCTGAAAATAGCTTTTGGTATGCTTTTGAAGGATTAACTCAGGAGTGCCTGTGCTTTACTAATATAGGGTCTACTTTTATTGATGTGGTCCCATTATGATCTACAGTCATAATACTACTTTTAGCATTTTGTTGCATGGAAAATATTACTTAAATATTATATGGATTTATAATATCAAATTTAAAAAAAACAAAAAAACCTCTCTTATGTAACCTTAGAATAGTAGGAGTACAACTTAGTCAAGCTGTTTTTTGACAGTGTTTTGAGATCTACCGATCACCAACTAAAGGTCTACTGATAGAGCTGGATCTACCTTTTGGGCACCCCTGGCTTAACATTTACCTTAGGCCCCACATTGTTAAGATGACCCTGCTTGTAAACATATACAGCAACAACACAGGTTGAGCAGTGATGACAGCCAAGGTACGGGTGGCATCAGGCAAACTTATGTGTCTAGTTGGCCCCTGGGTTGAAGTATTCTCCTCAGGTACCCCAGTCCAATAATGCCCTCTCCCAATTTGTTTTTAAATATTTTGCTGGCTTCAAATACAAAACAAGCATATACTCTTTAGAAAAAATAACATTTCTCAGTTTCAGCATTTGAAATGTTACCATTGTACTATTTGAAATCAAATATAAAATCATCCCAGTCTCTTTTTATTCACATTTTACAGTGTTGCAACTTTTTAAAAAAATGGAAAATAATTAATTTAATACAATGTCTTGATTATTCATGCACACTATTCATTAATATTATAGCAACATATGGCCTATTTCCCATACAATGAACATTTGCGCCAACCCAAAACAAAGGACACTTGACAAAATACATGAAAGTACATTACTATTATAAATAGGGCAACATTGGGTAAATTTGCACCAGAACAGTAACCCATTGCAACCAGTGATTCTATCTAATATATGTAATTCTAAAACAACAGGACTTGCCGAGTAATTATTCAAGACGTTTCACTACTCATCCGAGCAGCTTCTTCAGTTCAACTGACTGGTGTAGGAAGTTCTCGGCATATAAACTCTTCCACTAATCCAATCACAATGGCACATTGTAACTCTTGACACAGGTGTTACTTGTGTGAGTTGCATGAATGGATGTGTGAAGTGTTCCGAAACCGCTTGGGTACCGATGTGAGAACAGCATTATATGTGGCAGACAGGTGGTGTCTTAAGGCCCCCACCTCTATTCAGGGATGGTTTCTCTAACTTGACATGAATCGCTTCGTTCACGCCACTTTCAAACCAGCGGTCTTCTTTATCCAAGATTTGGACCTTGCTATCTTCTAATGAGTGTCCCTTGTCTTTTAGGTGTAGAAAGACAGCGGAGTCTTGCCCTGTAAAGTACGCCCTCCTATGCTGAGCAATTCGTTTGATGAGCAGTTGTTTTGTCCCCTCAAAGCATAGATCTGTGCACTCCTCACTACACTGGACTCCGTATACCACATAAAATAATTACTCAGCAAGTCCAGTTGTTTTAGAATTACTTATATCAGATATACCATGACCTGGATGAATGAAAATCTTCATAGTCAATCAGTGATGCATTTTTTTTAGCCCCAGTAAGTCTTCCCCCTCCCAAACTGGGAAAATTATCAAGTTATGTTCAACTGTAACAATACCTCTACGTTATAGATACTGACATGTTTCAGTATATAGGAACATTCACTATCACATGCAAAAAGAGGAAAACCAAATTCTTTTTTTTTTTTCCAAACACCCCCCAGCAAAACAGCTCAAAGCAGATATGGAAAAAAAATAATATTAGCAGCTATTTAAAAAATAAAATAGCAGAAAAATGCTCAAAAAGGGCACTAAAACAAAAAATAACAGAAAATTAATTTAAGTGACAAAATGCTCAAAAAAGGGCAATTGAGCAATTATACATTCATTTTGTGTATGAGTATGAGTTGAGTATAGAGAAATGTTTTATGCCTAAGGGTAGAATTACACAGCCGATTCTGCCGGATCTGACACTGGGAGACAAAACGTCAGAGTCAAGTCGGATGTGACAGGAAACAAGGTACTTAAAACAAAAGCGTTCATCAGACACAACTGTTGGATGCAAACGCTGCAAGCTGTGTCTGCATCCGACAGTCGCGTCGTGTCGGGTCATACGACTTTATATTACTTAACCTTATTTCTGTTGCATCCGACTTGACGTGGGTGTTTTGTCACCCAGCGTCGGATCCGGTAGAATCACGGCAAAATTGGCAGTGTAGTTCTACACTTAGGCTATGAGGCAATTCTCTCTTCAAAATAACTATATCTACTAAAACTAACACTTTCCTACCAACCATAAGCAAATGAAATAAAATGAGTACAAAGATAAAGCCAAAGGCAGCAACACAACACAGAACTCTTAGATGGAAAAATCAATATTCAGATCTCAAAGCAGTAGAATAGAAATAAAGGTCAGTTACCTCTTGTCTAAAGGTATTTGCAGTCCTTTCCAAGTGATCAGTCTGTCGCCTTGAAGACATTCTCCGTCTATGTCAAATAAATCCACATGCGAGTGTTATAAGGAAATACTTTCTTTTCAGTGGGGATACATAGAATATTTTCATTTTATGTGCTACCAATAAACAGTACGGTTAAATATCCAGAAGTAGTTCAGTGCAAGACATCACACCATTACAACTACTGAATGTGAAACAACCACTAGCTGTACAATCAATGAAAAGGGGTGACTTACTCGGTCCTAGAATGGCTGCAACAAAGGCCTCCTGTTTGAGTTTACTGAGCCTCTGTCTCCTGCAACAACAGATCTGCCACCACATCACTTTACAAACAATATTTACTAATGCCTCTAGAGAGAGCACCCACCTATTCATAGTATGAGTGCACAAAGCAGGGGCCCTCGCCAGTAATGATGCAGACTGAGTAGGGAACGTTCCAGTAACACCT
Organism: Xenopus borealis; assembly: GCA_024363595.1. Classification (NCBI taxonomy): domain Eukaryota; kingdom Metazoa; phylum Chordata; class Amphibia; order Anura; family Pipidae; genus Xenopus; species Xenopus borealis. The sequence goes on along the minus strand of CM044441.1, from coordinate 41,973,680 downwards.
TTGAGCACCTGATAAGCAGCACAACCAGTAACCAGCGCCATGGCTGAGGAAGAAACAATAGGGTTCCCAAGGCTGTAAAACAGAAACAAGTCATCAAGCATTTCATTAAAAATTGTCAGCAGAGGCAAATTTGTTTTCTGTATTGTACGTTAAACTGTCAGAATTCACAACTAAAAATTGCTAAATGGCAAAATCGTATACGTTATAGAATGGCAAATTCTAAGCAGCTTTTCAGTTATGTATTTTTTTTATAGGTTTTTAATTATTTCCTTTTTCTTCTGACTCTTTCCAGCTTTCAAATAGGGGTCACTGACCCCATCTAAAAACAAATGCTCTTTAAAGGGGTGGTTCACCTTTAAGTTAACTTTTAATATGTTATAGAATGGCCAATTCTAAGCAGCTTTTCAATTGGTTGTCATTATTTGTTATAGGTTTTACATTATTTGCCTTTTTCTTCTGAATCTTTCCAGCTCTCGAAATACGGGTCAGTGATCCCATCTAAAAACAAATGCGCTGTAAGGCTACAAATGTGCTGCTTTTTATTACTCAGCTTTCTATTCAGTCCCTCTCCTATTCATATTCCAGTCTCTTATTCAAATCAATGCATGGTTGCTAGGTTAATTTGGACAGTAACAACAAGATTGCTGAAATTGCAAACTGGAGAATAAAAAGCTAAATAACTCAAAAACCACAAAAAAATAAAAAATGAAAACCAATTACAAACTGTCTCAGCATATCACTCTCTGCATCATACTAAAAGTTAATTCAACCGTGAACAAATGTATTGTTATTGCTACTTTTTATTACTTATCTTTCTATTCAGACCCTCTCCCATCATATTCCAGTCTCTTATTCAAATCAATTCATGGTTGCTAGGGTATTTTGGGCCCTACCTATCAGATTGTTGAAATTGTAAACTGGGGAGCTGCTGAATAAAAAGCAAAATAACTCACAAAAGCACAAATAATATAAAAATGAAAACCAATGGCAAATTGCCTCAAAATATCACTCTCTACATCATACTTATTAGTTAACTCAGGTGAACAAACCCTTTTACATGGATGACAGTCATAATGAAAATAAGGGATTACTGACTTGTGGCCCATTAGCTGAAGCTGATCACATACCTCCTAACATTTTGTAAATAAAAAGAGGGACAAAAAAAGTGGTGTGCCGATTTTTTTTGGCCATACCCCCTAATTGCCATGTTCATTTTACAAAATTTGGCAGGTTATGAAAGTTTGAGTTAGGGTTATTTTTAACATGAGGGTTTAATTCTACTTTAATCGCCCCTTTAAAACATACCTAGGATAATTAGCCCTTTGATAGTATAGCAAGAAGAATTTAACCCAGCAATACCCAAACTACTTTTGCAGAATACACAACCTGCAGTTATTACACATTTCAAATGAAAGACTGCAGGAATATTTAACATTTCACACACACAGCAAGCATACACTTGCTCTAACAGATCCATCCTGCAGAACAAATTCAGCTGAAGGTGATCGGTCCAACACTCTATGACTTCTACTTAAATCTTCACTAATCAAGCAGAATAAGGGCTCCTAGACACAGGCGTTTTTACCTGCGCTCCCCTGCGTTGCGTTTTGCTGCGTTCAAACGCAGGGGAGCGCAGGTGTAGACGCACTCAATTATTTTCAATGGGGCTGTACTCACATGAACGCATGTAAGCGCCGAACGCAGGAAAAATGCAGCATGTTGCTTCTGAACCTGCGTTCGGCGCTTACACGCATCTCGTGAGTACAACCTCATTGAAAAGAATGAGGTGCGTCTAGACCTGCGCTCCCTTGCGGCTGAACGCAGCCAAACGCAACGCAGGGGAGCGCAGGTCCAAAACGCCCGTGTGTAGGAGCCCTAAAGCTTCTTGCGCCTGAGAAAATAAGTAGAGCCATTAAGCATAAGATTATAGGAAATAGAGTAGCACTCAAGAGGCAGCCCTCTCTTCAATCAAGGAAATCTTTTAAGGACTAAATTAAAGAACAAGTAAACATTTTTTTTTTCTATCTGTAAATTTGCTCTAAACAGCCCCCCAGATTAATGTACCTTAGTCCCTGCTGCAAGTCTGCTCTGGTTTCTGTGTTATCAGCAGCTTGTTTCCCCTTCTTCCTGGTGCAGAGCAAATTTACAGATAGAAAAAGAAAAACATTTACTTTTTCTTTAAGACTCTTTGAAAAAGGTGGACATGAAGGTGCCATCATTTTCATTTTGTGTTCTAAATAATCACACATTGCAACAAAAGTTCCCAATATCTGTCCGTTTTGTTTTTTAAAGTGCTTATGGTATGAATTTTGAAAAGAAAGAAGACTTACAAACTTAAAATAAAATAAAAAAAACTACGAATACGAATGATTTCCCTTTGAACAATTGCCTGTAAAGGCTATGGGAGGTCCCCCATAAGCTATTATGGAACTTCAGCAGGTTTAAGGTGGCAAATTCATTTTTTTTTTTTTTAAAGGGACAGTACTTCGAATTTAGGGCTATTTGATAGTTGAAGTAGCCCAAAATTACTTTGTAATTTGAATTTCAAAAATTTGAATTTTATTCGAAAATTCACTTTGACCCTTAGTACATGTGCCCCTTAAAGTTACTAATAGATGTGAAAAGTTGCATTGGGCTGTTTTGCTTGGTGCCTTGTTGCTTCACTGCTCCCTTGTCCCTTGCTCTTTCCTACAGAGAGCTAGACTCTGCACACTAGACTTGCCCCGGGCAAGAAGTTTAACTCTTGTATATTCCCAAGATTATCCCCTGCTGTTCTGACATTTATCACTGGTTCAGCTGAGTCCCCTTGGCAACTAACTGGGAGATGTCTTCAAGCTTCCACTAAAGGTGGCCATACACGTAGAGATCTGCTCGTTTGGCTATGTTGACAAACGAGCGGATCTCTCCCCGATATGCCCACCTTGAGGTGGGCGATATCGGGCTTATCCGATCGTGGGCCCTAGGGCCCAACGTTCAGATCAGTACGGGCGGTCGGATCGCGGGACCGCATCAACGAACAGATGCGGCTGCGATCCGACGGGAATTTTAATCCTGCCCGATCGACATCTGGCCGACTTTCGGCCAGATATAGATCGGGAAAGCCCGTCGAAGGGCCCTCCACAAGGGCCGATAAGCTGCCGACACAGTCTGTCGGCAGCTTTTATCTGCCAGTGTATGGCCACCTTAAGCCTGGAGTTAATCAAGAGCTTAAGGGCCCTTACACACAGGCGTTTGTTACCTGCACTCCCCTGCATTCAGTTTAGCTGCGTTCAGCCGCAGGGGAGCGCAGGTCTAGACGCACTCCATGCTTTTCAATTATGTTGTACCCACGAGACGCGTGTAAGCAGCAAACGCAGGTTCAGTGCTGCGTCTGAACCTGCGTTCGGCACTTACGGCACTTACACGCAGTACAATGTCATTGACAAGAATGGAGAATGGAGTGCGTCTAGACCTGCGCTCCACTGCGGCTGAACGCAGACAAACGGAGTGCAGGCAACAAACGCCCGTGTGTAAGTGCCCTTAGGATTATACTGGGCAATTTTCAGCTGTAAATATATTGAAATAAAAAAAAATTATGTTTTTCAGTCCTAGATCCGAAACTGAGCATACCCATTAACAGGATACTGGGGATCAAACCCAGGGCAAATCTGCTTTCAGTGTTAAACTTGTATATGCCTGAAAATACCACGAATTGCACGAATAACTCGAATAGCACACATATATCAGCCACACGATAAAAGAATTTAGAGTCAATAACTCACAGGGCAGCCAAAGGAGCTGCAATAGCTCAGCAGCTCACACAAGCCGGTGCCTATTCACGCCAGATGACATTGGGAACTTCCGGGTAGCTGACGTAGTTGTCGCTGCTGCACAACCTCATTGGTTAGTGAAACATTAGGCGGCGCTTCCAAGCGGAAGCTAGTAGCGCAATGGGGATGTTGTGAGTGCGGGAGATGAGATGTACAATACAAATATTACACTATAAAACCTTGTTTTTAAGGAATGCTGCTTTATTATATTCTCCGCGTCGTATTGGGAGCCGCTAGTAGCCGAGCAATGTGTCAATATGATGTTGGGTTTTAGGCCCGCGACCCGCCCCGCACATGCATGAGGTGGTTGAGTGATAATAATGTAACCTGTTAGCTGCTATTGCACCTGAAAATACCCGTGAGAACTAAGTGGCCGTCATACCTCTCAACAGTTTGGAAGTAAAAAGAGGGACAATTTATTTTTTTTGCAAGTAACGCGGCTAAAGTTTTGACCATGCCCATGTTTGTGGCCACACCCCCTAATTACCATGTTCCTTTTAAAAAAATTGGCAGATTATGAAAGTTTTAAAATATTTCTCCTGTTACAATTACTTATTTTCTTATCTCAAAAATGTTACAAAGTATCTTAGTTGCACTTGTCAGCTGTTCTAGGCTCTCTGCCAAAAGCCAATTAAGTTAGAAACTTTGTTTCTTTTTCTGGCTGCCCAGTGCAGAGAAAAGAGGGACTTTCCAGTACAAATGAGGGACAGTGGGTTGAGTTGTCAAAAGAGGGACTGTCCCTATAAAAAGGGGACAGTTGGGAGGTATGCGTCACTAGCAGAAATTCACCAGAAATCCAATCCGCGGGGACATTGACAATTCACTAACAGTTTGCACTCTCATCGCGAGGTGACTTTTTGCTCAGGTGAATGGCCGTTCCTTTGCAAGTTCACTAAATTGTGGATTTTACTGAGTGTTACCACTTTCGCCAGAGTTTACTTCGCCATCTCAAACCAGGCGACCTGAGAAGCCAGAGCTACATCCTCCTCAATCTTATGTCACTAGGGTTGCCACCTTTTCTTGAATAAAATACCGACCTTCCTATATATTTATCTTTTTTTCCTATTAATAACATTGGGATCAACCATCTAAAATACCGGTCAGGTGGCAACCCTATAGGTCAGTGATATTTTATCCTGTGTGACGGAACGTCATAAAAATTCTAAAAAAAAACCGCGAACGACTTTTCTTTTTTTATAGCGGGATTGCCTACAGAAGTCTGGACTATTAAAGATTTTTGTGTGAACGTTTTTTTTAACACATTTGAGGGGCATGGCACGTAGATTTTAGGGTGGACTCATATCTAGGGCATTAGAGTAGCTTTTATGCCTTTATTAAGGTCCCTTGGACAATTGTAATAAAAAGTGGCCACCTCAAGCATTTCCACCATCTCTAAAAAAAAGATGTTTATATGATTTTATTGACATATTGACCTTAGCGTAAGCCAACTACTGAAGTTTCACTACACACAAATGAATGCCAGCGCATATTCGTCCAGGATGCAACTTCGCATTTTAGTGAATCAGCTTAATGGTAACGAATTGGCGCCCACCTATTTTATAGAGAGTGTGAAAAATACATAGAGAAGTTAAAAGGGTTATTGACATAAGAAAGGACTTTTCCAGGCCCTATACATCTGCAGTCACAACAGAGAGTTATATGGCATGTGAAGTGAGGAAAGAGGCCTTAAAGTAGAGTACTGCGTAAGTCCATTTTTTGGAACCAGAGCCGTACCTGCAATCCACTACCTGAATCCCCGACCCGAACCCTTACTTAAAGGGATACTGTCATAGGAAAAAAAAAATTTCTCAAAATGCATCAGTTAATAGGGCTGCTTCAGCAGAATCCTGCTTCTGAAAAGAGCAAACACATTTTTTTATATTTCATTTTGAAATCTGACATGGGGCTAGA
>CM044441.1:41943936-41961175 GCA_024363595.1 Xenopus borealis | reverse complement strand
AGCTGTGGAATTTCCCTCTAGTGGCGGAACTTCACTCTTTGATGAATCTACCCCTTGATTCTTTGACACCAGTATAATAGTGTTCCTATACTCCTTATAATTTTCAAACCCTTTGTGGAGATCCAGAAGTTTTTACAAAAGCATTCAAAGCATAACAAGTATCTGTGGAATCACTCACCACAATAGAGACGTGGCCCAGGAACTCCTGCCCCAGGCCCAGGCCCCGATTTGTGGAAAGGCACCTAGGCCCGGGCCTAGGGCAGCAGGATTTTAGCGGGCGGTATGCTGCCCAACCCACACCCACATTTGTTCAGAAACAGAAGCAATCTCCATTGCTCCAGTCCCGATGATGGAAATTTGCCCAAATATAGGGTAGGGGACGGAGGTGATGAACGCCAGTGGGCCCTAGGGGCACCCACTATATAAATCCGGCCCTGCCTAGGCCCTCAGCTCAAGGGAGTGGACAATCCGCATATGGTACACTGGTAGACTCACGTATTGATCAGACCAGGAAAAATATAGTAGATTAAAAAAATGATAACGTTATTTATGCCTTGCACCAAATTTTTGTGCTTCATACCCAGAAGTAATTTCCCCTAGTTGCTAGGCAGAAGCCTGTGTATCTTAAATACATATCTTTGTTCTATGGCCCTAAGAGTTAATGACAACTTCATGTCATACTTATCATATAGTGATTGGAAAACAGTAGTTATTCCTCTTTGTCTCCATGTTCATATATTAAGTATACACTGTACATACAATATACATAGACTATGTACAGATTTGAGAATATACTTTGCCAGTGGGAGAAGATACATATACAATATAATACAAACAGCATTACCTATTAGGAAATGGCCACACTGTAAATTAAACTAACTTCAGAGGTTATCCAATACTCCCATATTCAATTATATTTCCCCTTGCAACCTGTCTGTGTATACATATACTTCTCTAGTGCTAGTTTCCCAATTTTTGTATGTGGGGGGGGGGGGGGGGGGGTGTGTGATTCCACTTCAGTGTAATTTGTCTATGGGCTAAAAACAGTGCTTGGCATAAGAATTCTACTGCTGCATGTGATTTCAGTACTTCTGGTATGATGTTTAGGACACACAGTTTGGGGTCTTTTAGGATGTCAATGCTAGTAATATCTGCTTGTTTCGTGAGTACCCTTTCCCAGTACCCAATTATTTCAGGGTATTCCCATAATGTACTGTATGCACTGCCTTCTACAGCGCTGACATTGGAGGGAGGCTTATGCAATCTGGACCTTGTGTAATATGTTCTGTGGACTATATACAGATGTATGAGTCTATATTTCAGGGGAACAGAATTGTTTTGGGAACTCTCAGTGCTCTTTCCTATTGGTAGTATGTGAAATGTCACAAGTCCTTGTCCCAATCAGTTCAGCTCTTGACAGGGACTCTCCCCAGCTTACAATCCATTAGTTATTTTTGTAGACGTCACACACTGTGCAGGTTTTTTGTTTTTTTTTGTTTTTTTTTTCCTGTGGTATTACACCAAGGTGTCAGCCATTGACAGTTCAGTAAGCAAAGGAGCCGCTCAGGTCTGCAAATGTTATTATACAGTCCCCAAACCACACTTATTCCAGGGGGTTGCGCTCTTTTTGCCAGGCTAGGGAAAAGGTTATTGCCCCAAATTGGGGTACAGGGGTGTAGTAGTTGGCCGGCAGATGAAACGTGCTTTAGCCCAGACCTTATTACACAAACTCATTTTGAACCAGGATAACTGAGCATTCAGGAAGTGCATCTACTCACATCAGCTGCTAGCCACGCACCCCCCCCCCCCAGTAACTAACAGTATTACCCCAACACGAGAATTAATAGCCCTTATGTCTGATGCACATGTTTATCTTTCACACAATACATTGATTATGTTCATCAATTATTAAAGAAATCAATCAAACTCAGATTTGCTAGATACTGTAAATATGAACACATTCTGAAGCACGTCCCAATAGCCATTCATTTCATTACCCATGGTAGTGAAATCTTCGTTGTCGAGGAATCCAAATCCTAATGCTGGCATAACTTTTTTGGTATCTTCCAGTAAAAGGATATAATAAAAACTAGGGTGTTATCCTTGTTACAAGGACTTACACTTAGGGGCACATTTACTAAGGGTCAAATTTCGAGGATTAAAAAAACCCTCAAATTTAGGTCGAATTAAAACCCCTCGAATTTCGAATTCTCGTGGTTTTAACGCAATTATCGGAAAAAAAAATTTGATCGATCGATAAAATCGTTCAAATATAAAAAAAATTTGATCGATTAATAAAATCGTTCAAATCGAATCACTTCAGTAGGTTTCTTTGTTGATTGAATTTTTTTTAAAGGGACAGTACTTCGAAAATCCAGGACCTATGGGGTACCCACTTGGTTTATCGTCATGAAAAAGACTTACTCACGTGGGGGCGGGTTCAATTATTCTAATTTCAAGTTGTGCCACTACCCACATTTCTTTTGGCAAAGGGGAAATACTTATTTCTTAATAGTTATTACTTATGTTATACTTAGGGGTTTTTTCAAGCTGCACTGTATTTTTACATTTCCAAAAATGTGCTTTCATATTACTGTTTGTCAAATGACCATTCATTTGGCTCACATTGTTATATGTTTAAGAAGAATATTCTAGGCTTCTGCCCTAAACCAACAAATATAATGTTATTAAAAGCAGAACAGTCAGCCAAAATGACATTACTTCTTCCTTTAATGACAAGAATGACAAGGCCATAACCTACAAACACCATGATCTCTTATAGTCATTGTGTCTCTTTCAAACTTGGCAGCATTAAAAGGATTTCCTGTGATTATATTTATAGCTGTTATTTTTAGTAGTTTTGGATTTATACTGAACTTGCCTTTGGTCCCTTGTTTTTTTCTTTTAATGTTTACACAAGGATACAATACAATTATGCAGCATTATTTCCAGTGCTGACATCTGCATACCTGGTTCCTGATCTGCAGCAATTGTGTGATTAAACAAGAGCAATTCATTTCTTGACCTGGCCAACAAATGTCCCAGCTTACCTTATGTTATTGGTTACATTGAATACTTTATAAAGCTTCTGTCACTTAAAACCATTCAAATAAATTACAGGTATAGGACCTGTTATCCAGGATATCTAGGACCTAGGGTTTTCCGGATAAGGATTCTTTCTGTAATTTGGATCTTCATACCATAAGTCTTCTAGAAAATCATTTAAACATTAAATAAACCCAATGTTTTTCCTCCAATAATGATTAAATATATCTAAGTTACCATCAAGTACAAGGCACTATTTTAACACTACACTGAAAAAGTAAACAAATGTATGTTTGAAATTGAGTCTATGGGAGATGACCTTCCCGTAATTTGGAGCTTTCTGGGTAACAGGTTTCCGGATAATTGATTCTATACCTGTAAATGGCTTTTGGTAAAACTGTCAACAACTCAGTTTTACTTCGGCACACCACTTACTGTTTCCTTTAAGGGTGCTTTCAACTCCTCAGGCTACTTCCAAGCCCAATTTACATAGTTAAAGTCCCATATGGAGGAAGCACACCAGTCCACGTCCGGACTGAGAATTAAAATAGGCCCTGGCATTTCAGGTACACAGAGGCCAAATCAGCCCAAACAGAGGCCCAAATAGCCCCCACCAGCCCACTAAATACTGACTTTCTAAGGGACCTTATAGCAGCCCCTCTGGTATTTGCCAGAACCCAGTACAGGCCTGTACCAGTCTGTTTGGCAAAGCCTTCAAAGCATTTATTTCAGCAGAGTCAGTGCTGACTCTGCTGAAATAAATGCTTTGAAGGCTTTGCCAAACAGACTGGTGTGCTTCCTCCATATGGGACTTTAATTTGTCCAGACAGTATAGAATGCAGGTCCTTCCACAATCTGCACCTATCAATGCACACGGTGGAGACAGAGTGTCAAGTGTCCTTATTTACATTTAAAATTAGCCTTCCAGGCTGCAACTGGCCAAATAGCAATCCAAAGGATATGATATCATCATTTTTAGTACTTTCCAGTGCAAGATCAGTAGTGCTCAAGTTATACATCTGTGAGAATGCAGGGAATGCAGGGCATGCAGCAGACAACAAAAATACATCTGAGCAGGCAAAAAACCAGGGAATGTGGCAGGCAATAACAAATTCAGTTGAGCAGGCAAGGTATCAGAGTATGCAGCAGACAATAGAAAGTTGGGTGGGCAAGAGATCAGGGCATCCTGGGTATGGGACACACAGTAGCAGTTTTGGACTCCAGTCCTTAGGAGGGATGTAAATGAGCTGGAGAGAGTGCAGAGGCTTGCAACTAAACTGGTTAGAGGGATGGAAGACTTAAATTATGAGGGGAGACTATAGACAAATATCAGGGGACCTTTTTACCCATAAAGAGGATCACTGCACCAGAGGCCACCCCTTCAGACTAGAAGAAAAGGACTTTCATTTGAAGCAGTGTAGGTGGTTCTTCACAGTCAGGACGGTGAGGTTGTGGAATGCACTGCCGGGTGATGTTGTGATGGCTGATTCTGTTGATACTTTCAAAAGGGGTTTGGATGATTTTTTGAACAGACATAATATCAAAGACTATTTTGATACTTAACTCTACAGTTAGTATAGCTATGGGCATATATGGTTTGTGTGAAAGAATGGAGGGGTTTGTGTGAGTGTGTGTATTCTGGGTTTTAACTTGGAGGGGTTTAACTTGATGGGCTTTGTCTTTTTTCAACCCAATTTAACTATATAACTAACTATGTAATAGAAAGTTAGGAAGGCAAGAGATCATGTATGGTTATGCAGGGCATGCAGCAGAAAACAGAACTTCATCTGGGCAAGCAATAGATCAGGGCATGTACGTAGTAGACATTAGAAAGTAATTTGGGCAGGCAATAGAAAGTCAGTTGGGCAGGCAAGAGATTGCAGCATGCAATATAAAGTTTGAGGGGCAGACAAGAGATCAGGGCATGGAGCACACAATAGAAAGTCAGTTAGACAGGCAAGAGATCAGGGCATGCAGCAGACAATAAAAAGTAAGTTAGGCAGGCAAGGGATTAGGGCATCCTGGCATGCTGTAGGCAGTAGAAAGTCAGTAAGGAAGGTAAGAGATCAGGGCATGCGGCAGGCAATAGAAAAATAGGAAGGCAAGAGATCAGGGCTTGTGGCAGGCAACAGAAAGTCAGTTAGGCAGGCAAGAGATCTGGGCATACGGCAGACAATAGAAAGTCAGTGAAGGAGGCACTAATAATATAGAAAGTCCATTGGGCAGGCAAGTGATCAGGGCATGCAGCAGGCAATAGAAAGTTGGTTAGGCAGGCAAGAGATCAGTGCATCCTGGGCATGCAGCAGACAATAGAAAGTCAGTTAGGCAGGCAAGAGATGTGGGCATGTGGCAGACAATAGAAAGTCGGTTAGGAAGGAAAGAGATAAGGGCATGTTACAGGCAATAGAAAGTGACAGCTAAGAAGGCAAGATATTAGGGCATGGCTGATGTCTTAACTGCCAAACTTGCTATTGTCTATTGCCTGTCCCTGATCTTCTGTTTTGCAAACAGTCATTCTGTTGTCTGTCACCTACCCTGATCTCTTGTCTGCCTAATGTACTCACTATCACTTGCATCTGCCTCTTGTATTTTCTTATTTCAGATAAAGAATGTGCCATAATTTGGATCATCATACCTTAAGTCTTCTAAAAAAAAAAAAAACAATAAATGACACAATAAATAATAAATAAACCCAACAGGATTGTTGTGGCTGAAACATAGATTAAAGCATTTCAGATACCATCAGGGTTAGTAGAAGATATAAGGTTACATCATTAATGTTCATTGTTTGTGGATATTATCATTTATATATAATTTGGTGTAGTGTAATTGCCTGTTAGTTTTTACAATCACTGCTCAGTTTAATTACTACTTGTCTAATGCCTGCAACATCACTTAGTTTAAGCAAAGATCTGATTCTGGGCTAAAATCATTTGTTTTTGGTTTTTTTAAAGGTTATTTTTATTATTTTACTGCATTAACAAAAGAAAAGTTTATAGGAAAGAAAGAAAGAAAGAAAGAAAGAGAGAAAAGAGCTGGAGAATAACCAGTCAATACACTGTTGTGGCTGGTGAGTCTAGCCAAGGAGCATTTGTTTTTATAATCGTTTGTAGAGTGGTTGAAATTAAGAAATAAACAAGCCCAGCTGTCATCATCCTAAAATGCAAGCAGTTTACCTTTACAATGATCTGTAATGCATCTCTTTATATCTCTGGATCTGGGTAACGTGCTTGAAATAACTCCAATGCATAAAAGGCAAACTAAATGTTACCTATATCAACCTAATTGGGTTCCAAAGTCAATCACTTGTTGTCTCACCCTCAAAAGTAAAAAACAAACAAACAAACATTGACACTATAAACCACAAGGCTGAAGTAGTTACAAAATCTAAAACATACATTATATTCTTAAAGGGCATTTAAAGGCAAAAAAAAAAAAATCTAATTTTTACTTTCTTTAATGAAAAAAAGAAATCTATCTCCAATATACTTGAATTAATATTTTTGGACCATTTTTATAAGAAACCTGACTATAGACAGTGAAATTCTCCTTTCATTTACTGCTGTGGATAGGAATTGTCAGACGGTCCCTAACTTGCTCTGCAGGGAAAAGATCATATTTACTTTCCAGCCATGCAGAACTCAAGCAGCTTTGTTGGTTTCCCTGTAGAGCGGTCAGCGACTGTGTAGATTTGTATTGGATTTTATTTTTGCCTTTACATCCCCTTTACGGTTTCCATCTCCAGCTGCAGGGACAAAGATCACGGAGCCAAATTTAAACAGATACACTGGGATTCTATTTGGAGCATTATTTTGCTGCAGCAACTGGTTCTGGAGGGTTGGAGAAAGTTTGTATTAAACAATACAACAACTATAAAATCCACATTAGATTACATGACTACACAGGACCTAATGCAGTCTGTATATTCTGATTATTAATCAGTCTTGTTGTATTGGCTTCTGGCAGTTATTATTTAACTTGTGCTGTTTTGATAATTTATGACGATCCCTAAGCAGCCGAGCTCACACTTTCCTTGTTCTTTAAAGGCATCATACCAATTAGTTAAAAACATCCCTATCCCAATAATACAAAATGAAGTACCCTGTTTGAAAAATGGTTTTCCGTGTGTTATCGAGTTCCTGAATCTGCTCACCCTACCTCTTATATCTTCATATAGAAAGAGAATGTTCTGCATTTTATTCTCAGACTTCCAAAGAACGAACTTTTTTTTTTAAACTTTAAAAAATATTTGTTCGAAATGAATAAGTTAATTTTAGTTTGTTACCAGTAGGTGGCAGAAGAAACATGCCAATTCACCAGTGCAATTTTGTTACAACAGTGCTATTTTTAGTATTTATTTATTGGCTGTCGGTCAGTCAAATGTTTCAACAGAAGGAAAAAATAAAAATGTCTTTATTCAAAGTTACATTAAAATAATCAAATCAAAAATTTGGATTTTTACTTTGAATACAGGAATACCTACAAGGATGAACTTCTATTCGTGCTACTATTATTTAACTGTGTGGTTGAGACCAAAGGGTGTATTTTCCAATTATTAATCATTTGTAATGCCTTTATATACTTTGTATATTCTCATTAATATACTGTATATATAATATATATATATATATATATAGTGTTCAATCCCTGAGAAAGGTCCTAATGAGGACCGAAACGTCGGACATTTATGACATACCAATAAAAGATTGAAGAATTTTATATGGGAGTGCTGGTTCTATGAAGCTATACAAGTATATATATATATATATATATATATATATATATATATATATATATATATATATATATATATATATATATATATATATATACTTGTAAGGAAGGATCAGCACTCACTGTATTTTTCGGTGAAAAAAAGTGATTCTTTTATTGCAAATACATCTAATGCCGTCGTTTCGGTTCCACCTGGGAAACTTTTTCAAGGTGGAACCGAAACGTCGGAATAAGATGTATTTGCAATAAAAGAATCACTTTTTTCACCGAAAAATACAGTGAGTGCTGATCCTTCCTTACAAGTTTATGCAACCTTGATCGTGCACTGCTGGACTTGTGATTGTTTAGAGTGCCGGCACTGTGGGAGAAACAACAATAATATATATATATATATATATATATATATATGCACCACTCCATATTGTCTTTTGTATTTTATGGTTTGTTTTTATACATTGCTTTACATTTTTGTATATTTACTTTTAATATGTTAAAGAATAGCTGATTCTATGCAACTTTTCAACTTAATTTTATTTTTTATAGTTTTTGAATTATTTTTCTTCTTCTTCTTCTGACTCTTTCAAATGGGGACCAGTGACCCCATAAAAACAAATTCTCTGTAAGGCTACATATTTATTGTTATTGCTAATTTCTATCACTCATCTTTCTATTCAGTCCCTCTCCTATTCATATTCCAGTCTCTTATTCATATCAATGCAGGGTCACTAGGGTGATTCACTTTAGAATACATTTTTAGTACTATATAATGAATGATATTCTGAGACAGCTTGCAGTTGGTTTTCATTATTTCAGGTTTTTGTGTTATTTAGATTTTTATTCAGCAGCTGTCCAGTTTGTAATTTCAGCAGTTTGCTAGGGTACAAATTACCCTAGCAACCATGCACTGATTTAATTAAGAGACTGGAATATGAATAGGAGAAGCATGAATATAAAGACGAATAATACAAATAGCAATACCAATAAATTAGTATGACTGTTACCTACATTACAATACATTACACATATTTAAAGGAAAACTATACCCCCCGAACAATGTAGGTCTCTATAAACAGATATTGCCTAAAACAACTCGTATGTAAAACCTTGCTTCATGTAAATAAACCATTTTCATAATAATATACTTTTTTAGTAGCATGTGCCATTGGGTAATCATAAATAGAAAATAGCCATTTTAAAAAATACGGGCCGCCTCCTGGGATCCTAGGATCCAACGGTGCACACAAACATACCAAACAAACTATAAAGTTAGGTCACACGAGCCAATTAACAGACAGAGTTGTGTCTTTTGCTTCAGCACTTCTTCCTGTTACAGTTAAAGTTTAAATATTTCTGGTCAGGTGATCTCTGAGGCAGCACACAGACTATCATGAAATTGTGGTTTAAGGCAAGAGATGTAAAAGGGCAATATTTACTTATATATATATTCCAGTTTGATAAGATTCTTTAATATGTCACTTGATTTGATATGAACTATCTGTTGCTCAAAAATTCATTTTCGGGGTATAGTTTTCCTTTAAGTACTGGAAGTTTTGTGTTTGGGTTTGATTGGTTTTAACTTTTTTTAAAGGAAAGCAGTTTGGGAAATGTAAGCTTGAGGCTTCATGTATTTAGTATATGGTGGATCTGTACATAGAATAGACATAAATATCACAGGGGGCATTATGTGTTATGTTTCCCATCCATGGTGAAATAGGACTTTGGAGAATACATTACCTGAAAGACAGAACCCATACCAGCCCAGCATGTAGTGCACTCAGATACACACATCTCATTAAAAGCATTTAATTCAACACTTCTACATTTTATTATGCCATAAGGTTTTTAATATACTTTTATAACTTAGAGTCAATTGGTCTCTTGGTGTGGCAGCAAAGATTTCCACCATAACACACGTAGAGCTTACCCTGATGCCTGGAGAATCATCCATATCTAACACTGTTCCAAGCTGTGTCAATTCCAGTTTTGCTAGTTGAGTATCCTGAGGCTTGTCATGTTGTAATTTGTAGCATGGTTGAGGGTTGGTCACTACATGAGAAATATTTGGGAGCATGTATTAATAGCTGAGTGGTCAGTGCCACCTGTTTCCTGATAACAAAAAAGAATATCTGGTCCAATATTTTCTCTCTGTGCCTCATCATGGATGGAGCTCTATGTCACAATCATATTTTCAAAATAAAGAATTCTGTTACAGAGCTGATCCATCCGTGAGTTCCAAAGATATATTTCCATTCTGGGACCAGTGATGTTGCTGTATAGTAATGATTATGGTCCTTGTGTTACAGATCTCAGATCTGCAGTTGTGTATATTTAATAAATAATGGTCTCCATTCCAGCAGTCAGTGCAATGAACATCAAGCCTTATCCAGATGCTTGACACACTGCAGGTAACAGTTTCCAGATCTGATTCCTTTGGTCACTGCAGGGATTCAGGTGCAACGATTTGCTGGCCCCACTGGCCATGGCCTCAATACACTTGCCAGTAGGAATGTGTGTGATTGAGCCAGCCTATAGGAATAGGAAAGATAAAGGCATAATCCAGACGTGCACATGCAGAAAAGAACCGTTCCAACCCATGCTTGCAACCTAATACAAGGCTAGTGAAGTATCATACAGTAGGGCTCAACTTCAAGGAAAGTGCTACAGATACCTGCATTCATTCCCCACAGCACCCAATCATTTTGAAAATCCCTTCACTAGCTTACTAGCTTCTTTTATAGAAAATCTCTTTAGTTGCTATCAAGCCCCATCACACTTGCTGTGAAACAGTTCTCCATGACTGCAGGGTCAGACTGTGGTGTTGGGGGGCCCACCAGTGCTGCCACCTCCAGGGGCCTCCACACTCCCTCAGGACCCACTGTTCTAGATGTGAGCTCCTGCAGAGGATATACCCTCCACCACAATCCCCCTTCGCTGCGCATCCCTTTAACGTCTTTCCTTTGCATAAGCAATCGGGGGGGGGGGTGTTCTGGCGGAGCACCTCTGGGTCAGCAGGGTCCATCAACTTTTTACCCGTTGGCCCTGCCCGACCCTGTGTGACTGCCGAACTGTGTTTTTGATTTTTTTTCCATTATCCTATTATTGCCCCATCATGCAACAGTTATTGTTTTCATGCCATGCTTGACTTCCTTATTAAAATATAAAAATTAATTGGGGAATTTAGCCCAGAAATATTCTTACTGTTGTCAAAATTCACATACCTGACTAAAGTGCCACAATTGGCTGACAGCAGGTTTGCTGGCCGTACAGTTTTCAAGTGAAATCTGCTCATCTCTCACAGTAAGGCAAAGGGGCACAGATATGAATCTGATTTCATTAACGTTGTTATACTCAAAAACCTAAAAGGTAATGTATTAGTTTAGTATACTACATTAGAGCAATAAACAAATTGCAAGTGTTGATGTGCAGGTTGATCCAAAGCTCTGCGGTGAACTGCGGGTGGCTCCTTTTGTGACCTCATCGGCAGGGCTGGTCAGCAGCAGCGCAAGTCTATTTAAGGAACCCAGAAGCGCAGGTGCGGGCAGGCTGCGAACTGAGGGAGGGCGGGTTAGAGGCGGGAGATGATCAGGAAAATCCCGACCCGCACATCACTAGTACACTCCACTGCTCCCAATGATTCCCTGTCTTGGAACCAGAGATGCATGAAGAAGTAGCGTACAAAGAAGTAGGGGCAGATTTACTAAAATTCAAATTCGAGGGTTAATAAACCCTCAAATTCTAATTTTGAATTTAAAGGGGAAGTGGTTGAATTCAAATGTTTTTTAACGCAATTGGAATGATCGAATATAAAAAATTTGCTCGATCTATTTAACCCCTTGATCAAATTTTTCATATTCGATCAAAAAGAACTTTAAAACACCTATGGGAGCTTCCCATAGGGTTTTAAAGCAATTCGGTAGGTCCAAGTTGGCAAACTGGCCTACTGAAATTTTTTTTTTTAAAGGGAAAGTACTTCGACCATCGAGTATTCAAATATTCGAATACAATTAAATTCGAATTATTCGAATCGGTCGAATTTTGAAAATTCGATGGTCAAAGTGACCTCATTTGCATATTCAAAATCTGAATTCAAATTTTTTTTAAAAATTCGATCGAATTTCAATCCTTCATGTGAATTTAGTAAATGGGCCTCGTAGTGTACAGTTCGAGAAGACTCGGGTACTGGTTGGGTGAAGAACCTACAATGGCAACATCTTGTGGGTTAAGGTTTTGTAGTTTAGGGTTGGATGTGGGTTGAGCTTTCCTGACCCGTATATCACTATGATATTCTATATTTGCTTAATACAGTACCTGATTGCCATGCTCATCACAACTGGAAAGTTCAACAGGTGTTACAGAAAGTCTTTCCTTAAATGTAGGCGTCATGCACAATCCAACTCCTGCATTGTACAGCTGCCAAACAGATGGACAGAACAGTAAAGAATGAATATTGCACTGCACACTGGATATAATTTGATCAAAAAGTTCCATTCATTGTCAAGATGCTTTGAGCTTATTCCTTGCTTTGAATATTTGCATTCTACTTTATCTATTGCTTAATTTAAGTGGTAGTTTGTTATTTCACATTGTACATAATACATACTGTAGGTCTTCTTTTTAAATATTTCACAGTGTTAAAGGGGTTCTTGACCTTTGAGTTAACTTTTATTATGATGTAGAGTGTGATGGTTTGAAACAATTTGCAATTGGTTTTCATTTTTTATTTGTGTTTATTTAGCTTTTTATTCAGCAGCTCTCCAGTCTGCAATTTCAGCAATACGGTTGCTAGGCTCCAACTGTCCTGTTTTGAGTGGGACAGTCCCGCTTTTGACAGCTCAACCAACAATCCCGCTATTGTACTGGAATGTCCCGATTTTTCTGCTCTGAACTGGAAAAACTATATTTCTCTGCACTGAACAGCCAAAAATGATACAGTGTTTCTAACTTAATTGGCTCTTGGCAGAGAACCCAGAGTAGATACTTAAGATACATTTGTAACAGTTTTGTTACAGTCACAGCTTAAAGGACAATTCACCTTCATTAGTAAAACTGTAATAAAAAATAAAAACTACAGAAATTGTTCAAACTTTCATAACCTGCCAAATTTTGTAAAATGGGCATGGTAATTAGGGGATGTGGCTGCAAAAAGGGGCGTGGGCAATATTTTTTGCTGCGCAGAGCCTCCCAACATTTCCAAAATGTTGGTTGGTATGGCTACGACCCAAATCCCAAATGGCTACGACCATGTACTGATTTGAATAAGTGACTGGAATATGAATAGAAGCGGATCTGAATAAAAAGAGAATAAGTACAAAGAAGCAATAACAATTTTGTAGCCTTACATGTGTTTTTAGATGGGGGTCAGTAAACCAGGAAAGAGTCAGAAGAAGAAGGCAAATAAAGTTGCCTAGAATTGGCCATTCTATAACATACTATGGGGCAAATTCACTAAGATGCGCAAATTCGCTAGTGTTGGCTTCGCTAGCGTTCGCCGCACTTCGCCATGTGGATTTTGGCCAGCACTACGCAAATTCACTAAAGTGCAAATTTACGCTCAGGTCGACAAACGGTAGCGTAGTTGCACTAGTGTTACTTCGCTAGACAGAGCGCTGTTACGCTAGCGAAGCCTAATTTGCATACGGCGGGAACTTTAACTTGTTACAGCCATTACATTCCACTACACAAGCCCAGGAAACCTTTAATAAAATAAATAAAGTTGTCCTATTGTCCCTAAACATGTGCCCACTATATAGTTGTGTTGCCATATGTTAGGAAATGTAGTGGGGAAGGAGGGTAACCCCCCCAAAAAAATATTGATCTTTTTCAGACTATCACCCTCCTATGCTAAAATATGCCGGCGTTTTTTTGGGACTCAGAACCTCCTATCTATTGTACTGAACTTCGCCTGGTCTGACTGTAAGTGCTAACGTAGAGGAAAATGCTCATCTTAGTGAATTTGCGAAGTTACGATCCTTGGTCAGTGTGCAACTTCAGCCTGGCGTAATGGTGCAAAGTTGTGCAAGTCTATCTACTTCGCCAGAGTCCTTGTTACTGAATTTGCGAAGTTGTGAAATGACGTCCCGCTGGAGAATTAGCGCTAGCGTTAGATACTTCGCGCTTTAGTGAATTTGCCCCTAAAAGTTAATTTAAAAGTGAACCACACCTTTAAGAAACCATAAGGATTAAAAGCATGTTTCATGGCAGAGTTGTTCAACCCAAATGCTGCTGAGTACAGCTTCCACCAGACAGAAATATAACTAAATAAACTGAAATGTGCTGGGTGCTGTATTCTGCAAGGGTATTAGCAAAAAAGTCATAAAACTGTAAAATTCGGAAGAAATTAGACAGCAAATGCCTAAGTGGTCTACAGTCGTGGTGTTTTGCTTAACCTTCATACAATATCATTTTTACAATTATCTACTTTGATTTGTTTAATCTCCTCATAAAATTTATTCTTAAAGGAACATCTTGATTAAAAAAAAAAAAAAAAAGCGGCTCACTTAAAGGGGACCTGTCACCCTAAGAAATAACTCCAAAGTCTATTTTATGATGCTATGTCTGGCATAGAGGAGAGACAGTCAATATATAATGGACAGCTGAGATTTCTAAATGAGTTTATAATAGGTATGAGGTATGGATGTTTTAATAAAAAAAAGAACTTGGGTTTCATGTTTAATTTGGACAATTTTGGTCAAAAGGGACATTTATTATACAGCTTTTTATGTCAGGGTGACAGGTCCCCTTTAATACAAGGGGAAAGATCCTCAAATGGGATCTCCTCCTTATCAGGCTACACTAATTTTCCTGTGTATATATCTATGCAATTGTCACTGCAGGCATTGAACACACTATCAAACACTTTAATAGTACTGTCTGTGTAAGAAATGCAGCATAAATAATGCAGGTTTTTTAAAGATAAGTTACTTCCATTTAGAAAATAGGTAGGCAGTAGGCTAGGTATGGGATCTATTATGCAAAATGCTTGGGACCTGGGGGTTTCCTCGTTTTCCTATGGATATTTCCATTATTTGGATCTCCATACGTTAAATCTGCTAAAAATCATTTAAACATTAAATAAACACGAGTAATGTTTTGCCACCAAAATTGATTTGTGTAGATTAGATATGATCAAGTACATGGTACTGTTTTATTATTTTGTGTATAAAGCTACTAGAAAATGTCCTCCCATTTAAATGGTCTTGATAATGGGTTTCTTCCCTGCAGTGGTTAAATTACTGAAAAAACAGGAGCACACAAATCTTCTAATATTAACATTATTCTTTTACTGTACTAAATTGTACTAAATTGTGGCAAAAACAACAAATCATAATTAAAATGGTTACTTGTCCAGAGGATCCCAATGTAGATGCTGATGTGTTGATTTCTGGATGTACATTCGCTAAATACCATTGGAAACGCTTACATCCCAATCTTTGTCGGAGCTGTTCATGTTCATTGATATCAGACTCGTCAATCTAAAACAGGACAAAGAGTAATACACATCTATATGAAAAATTCTTAGTAACTGTGTACAACTGACATGGGGAACTTCCCTGAAGAAATGCAAGGGTTTTCTGGACAAGCTATTTACACAATATATGATTACAGGATATGGGTAATTATTACTATTAGGCTGGGTGAAAGCTCACATCTGCTCTTTAGCATAACATGTTTTCTTGTTTTTCTAAAGAGCTGTTTACTGTTTTGTTCCTTTTGTTTTTTTATTTTTTGCAAACATTAAAATTACGAAAGGCTTTTGCTCATGTACATTAAGGGGCAGATTTATTATGCAGTGTAAAAATTAGCAACACATCGCTTGGTTTTGCTGCATAAAA
Source organism: Xenopus borealis (assembly GCA_024363595.1). NCBI lineage: Eukaryota > Metazoa > Chordata > Amphibia > Anura > Pipidae > Xenopus > Xenopus borealis. The sequence continues at coordinate 41,945,564 of CM044441.1, read as the reverse complement.
AACAAAGCAATATAAGTAGCACCTACTATGTCCTATTTCTCTCCTGAAATTGTAATGATTCTAGACACTTGTAGATAGTTATTGATGGTCCCAAAAATATTATTATCATTATCCATTTCATATCTGTCAGCTAGGCATGAAGCAGCACAAAAATACACAGTACACACAGAATAGAGCTGTTACAATATAAGTAATTAATACAGATAATTACTACATGGCAGCATAGAAACCAGTGCAACTAGCATCAGAATTTAGTAATCAGCCCTGTAGCATCAGCCTATATTACGTGCCAACCTCATTTTCTGCTTGATAAGGTCTAAGCCCTAAGCTCATCTTCTCAACAGCTGCTCAGATGGCCTGGATCATTGCTGCTTTTGAGAAGCTGAAACATTAGGCTGGTGCAATAAGTTTAGTATATAAAATATGGCAATTTTAGTCATATTAATTTTTTAGCTCTTAGTTCTCCTTTAAACAGACTTGCAGCACAATGATGAACACATGACCTCATTTGTGCCTAATTTACATCTGGAAAAGGATATTTAAACTTCTTTAATATAACTAGTGTATCATCCTGGAGAAAGGTCCCAAGGGGTAGTAGCAATAGATACTGTATTATATCTTGAAAATAAAGACATTCGTTGATCACAGGTAGAGTGCTGATCTGTTCAGTTTTATATATATCATGTTGATCAAGCACCTTACATTGAAACAGACACTTTGGTACTGACATCAATCTATCATGTAGCTATACAGATAGATATTAAGCAAGAAGTTTATTAATAATAATAATAATTATATATAATGATAACTGTAACATAACTTTACCTTGCTCATTAATAAGGTATTTCCAATGTTCCTATAGAAGATTGCCTTGTATGAGTCCATCCATAGCTCAGCAGTTCGGACTTTGCTGCTTAATAAAGCCTCGTTTTGAACAGAGTTGTACATAGTGTGATTCTGATACACATGACCGACTCGTGAACATGGCACGATTTCTACTGAACCACCACAAAGCCACACCTGTAGATACATGAACAAGAGCAAGATCTGGTATAAATTATAAAATATCTCTACAATTAGAGATGTCTTCAAGAACATTTGTAGTCTTCAGTACACTGCACTCAGTGTATCGCACAGGTATGGTATACTGTATGTTTCCAGAAACCCATTATCCAGAAAGCTCTGAATGATAGAAATTCATTATCTCTGTAATAATAAAACAGTAGCTTGTTCTTGATCCAAAAAAAAAAAATATAATTAATAAATATTGGAAGCAAAACCAGCCTATTGGGGTATTTAATGTTTAAATGATGTTTTAGTAAATGTAAGGTATTGAAGATCCAAATTACAGAAAGATCTGTTATCCGGAAACAACATGGCAGCCCCAACCCTATCACTCTCAACTTAGTGAACTTATAAAACTTACCCGAATTGATAGTTCTGTGGTTTCAACTCCCCAGAAATTCATACCAGTACCAAATCCACCAATATTTTGGAAGTAATGCCGATCAGTTGCAAGCACATTTCCTGGTATTACTGGACTTCTAGAGACAGATCATAGAATATTCTCAGTATATATATATATTTATTTACATATAATGTGTGTGTATATATATATATATATATAT
>CM044441.1:41895489-41941420 GCA_024363595.1 Xenopus borealis | reverse complement strand
CCTTTTTTTACATTTTTGGCTTTTTTGCTTAAATCCTGTGAGTGCCATCACCTTTGGCTTTATATATATATATATAACCCACCAGTGCTTTGAGCACCTCATTATTTTCTTTAATGGCAAATAAATCTCCTTCTAATTTATACCTAAAGGGGTTGTGCGCCTTTATATGAACTTTTAGTATGATGTAGAGCGTGATATTCTGAGGCAATTTGTAGTTGTTTTTCATGTTTAACTATTTGTGTTTTTTTATTCAGCAGCTTTCCAGTTTGCCATTTGAGCAATCTGATTGCTAGGGCCCAAATTACCCTAGCGACCATGCACTGATTTAAATATGAGACTGGAATATGAATAGGAGAGGCCTGAATACAAAGAGAAATAATCAAAAGAAGCAATAACAATACAGTAGCCTTACAGAGCATTTGTTTTTAGATGGGTCAGTGACCCCCTATTTCAAAGCTGAAAGAGGCAAAAGGGAAAGACAAATAACTCAAAAACGATAAACTATAGATAATGAAGACCGAAGACCAAAAGAAAATTGACATTCTATAACATACTAAAAGTTACCTCAAAGATGAACCACCCCTTGAAGCGTTTCATATGTGGTCATTGTAAAAGAGATGCCTGAGAAGCTTTATACTGCTTCTTGGCTGTCTAACAAGTGCAAATCAGAAACAGGGGGATCAGCAGCAGGCAAATTGACTATTAAATTAGAAGAAAATAAACCCATTTGGCCACTTACATGGAAATACATTCATCTGATCTTTATTATAATCAAAATTTAACTCAAACGCTGACACATTAATATAGTATAGAATATATTATGTTAATCTCCATGTGAGCACCAAATCAAATTTATTTTATTCTTGATTATTTCAAATTACCTGAATGGAATGATGGGGGATTGGCGTACCTTCTCCTCATGTTCTGGCAGAAGGACCCAGTGAAAATCAAGTTTCCAATCAAACACTCCTCGTCGTTGCACTGATGTGTGATAATATTCAAATGTCTTCCAGTCAATAGTGTCTATAACAGGAGACACTATCCGATTCCTGTTTAGAAAAAAAATATATATATATGTGTGTGTATATATATATATATATATATATATATATATATATATATGGACAAGTTCCTGTAAGCTTTTTCAAATCCAGAGAAAAGAAAAACATATTCTTTGTAATCATTCTAATTATTTCTAGGATTAGAAATCTAGATGGCCCCTGTGAACATTGCTGGAGGGGACCTGCATGAAGGGGTAAGTAGGAACTTAGGGGCAATAGCCTGGGGAGAGAGGTAGGCCGGGAGGAGGAGGGAGGGGAGCCTATGGGGGGGGGGTTGGAGTTAGTGCCTGGGGGTTGAATTCCCCTTTAAGTCTACTAGAAAATCATATAAACATTAAGGGGGTTCTTTATTAAAGTTCAAGTTGTGTTTTCCATGAAATTTCAAGGTTATTTTTTTGGTCAATAACCACATTTTCAGGTTGTGAAAAAAAACTAAAAGTTTTCTTGTTTTTGAAAAAAATAGAATTTTTTTAGAGCTTTATTATACCCGACCCTGAAAATAACTTGAATCCAAAAATACACCATCTAAAACCTGTCGAGGTCATGTAGAAATCAATGGCAGAGGTCTTGAACCATATGAAGATGTTAACAGCTTTCATGATGTTTCAGTTTTTTTTCAAAAACTCGATCAGTTCGACTGATTCAAGGGTTTTTTTTCACAGAAAACTTCATTCATTTGAGTTTTCGGGCTTCACAACTCAAACTCACCTAAACAAGTTTTTTCCATACAAGTTTTTGTGTAAATAAACCATTTGAGGTAGAAAAAAACTCTAACATTCGACCTTTGATAAATGAACCCCTAAATAAACCCAATAGGCTGGTTTTGCTGTCAATAAGGATTAATTATATCTTAGTTTGGATCATGTCCAACATCCTGTATGTTTAATAGGCCTACAAAGTTTACAAAGATACTTGCCCTAGTTACATTATCCACTAGTACATGACTATACAGTATATATAAACGTATCAAGGTCAGCCAGGAAATGTTTGATCTTTCCATGATATATTGCTGGTTGTACTGAACCTAAAAATTAACTTCAAATCACCTTTTTTATAGTCTCTCTTTAGATCTAACCCTGTAATCAGTGGGCCATTAGAGTAGCTTGAGTTTAAACCAGCTTTTTCAACATATCTTATCTTTGGGAAACAAATGTTTGTTAAACTCCTAATTGTCTACAAAACCAGAGTCACCAGATTGCTTCCCAGAATGCCATGGGTCTCATATATTATCAGTGTCTGCAGCACTATGAATTGTGCAACATAAGATGCATATGTATGTCTATACTACTTTGTGTCTGCAGCCAATACACCTGTTGCACCTTGTAGTATTGAGATGGTGCAAGGTATAATGTGCAAAGTGCTAAGCCTCAAGTTGACTCATTATACCTGTGTGCAAAATAGTATGACAAATACAAATCATGCAATTAAAGGGAGTGTAGCTATACACCAGGTCATAGTACATTGTATAGTTCCTGCCATATCAAGTACAAGGTCCAAACAGCCCCCCCCCACACCATTTACTAATGAACTCTTTTGCACTGGATTGCTGTGGTTGCAATCATGCTATAATTTCGAGGGGGAAAAAGGCAGCCTACTCATAAAGTCTCCAATTCACAATATCAGCCACCACATTGTAAATCGGCAGATCCTATGTTAAAAGGAGCCATGGCCTCTTTACTTCCTGCTGTTTGTGGCCATTCGTATGTTCTCCGTCTGTTTGGCTAGTAAATCAGGAAGAGAGTGTACCTAGGAACAACGTTCATCAAGCAAAAGTACAAGCATTTCTGTCATGTGACCTGACTGACTACTTAGAGGACGGATAAGTTAAAGGAACAGTAGCACCAAAAAATGAAAGCATTGTAAAATAATTCAAATATAATATACTGTTTATATGCACTGGAAAAAGTTATGTGTTTGTCTTTTTTTTAGAAAGACTACTATAGTTTATGTAGATAGACTACTGTGTAGCCATGTGGGCAGCCATTCAAGCTAAAAGAGGAGAAAAGGCACAGGCTACAGATAAGCTCTGCAATAGAATACAGTGGGATTTTACAGTGTGCATCTGGTATCTGCTATGTAACCTGTACTTTGAATGGCTGCCCCCATGGCTACACAGCAGCTTGTTTATATACGTCTTTCTGAAATACATGAAACGAAACATGAAAGGTTTTACATTGAATGCAATAAGGCATAGATGAGAACAAAAGCCTCACTTTACCTGTTATTCATAATTCTGCTCAGTAATGGCTCTAACCAGCCCGGGTGGCACTCACAATGAGAGTCCATAAAGATAAGAACCTCCCCTGTTGCTCTTGCTGCTCCCAGCATTCGGCCTCCAATACCACCAAGCCTCTTGTTACTCCTTATCAACTTCACTCCACCAATCCTGGAGATATACTCACTAAGGGCGGACTTTAGATGTTCTGCATTAATAACAGAAACAATTATTTCTAGGTACATATATTATATATTTTGCTTTCAAGAACAAGACAGTTTATCTTCTGATGCCTGCTGCAACATACTCTTTAGATGCTTTGGCCATTTACCTTTACTACGTTTCCTTTACACTGACTCAGTATTTCTTTAGACCATCTACTGCTTCTCTAAAATCATTTCTAAACTGAACACAGGCTAGAGTTCTGCACAGAACCATTTTTTGAAACCAGGACCCGCAACCCACATTGTTACCCGATTGGACCCACTACCCGACACGCAACTCCTTTATCCGCAACCCGCTACCCACTGTTAAACAGTGATATTGCTGCAAACCAAAAGTGACATCTTCAAAAGTTTTTAAAATATAGATAATATAAGATAAGAAATATAGATGAGACCAGCAACCTGCAAATCCATATCTATGCTGGCCCTAGTAAATCCTACCTGAAACCAGACATGCTGCAGGATTTTAACACAGGCCTTTGCATTCCATTATTTGGAACACATACACACCATTTCCAAAGGCAAATGGAAAGCTAGGTATCTGCAAATATTTCTGCACAGCATCCATGTAGTTGCCACTGCACATGGCACATATTTAGAAAAATACACCAAAATATTATCATTTACAATAGGTTTGAAAGAAAATGGAAACGGTTAATGACATTTCCACAGTATTTTCCATTTTCACCCTGGCATAGGTTTCTTGGAAACTGTCTACAACTTAAACCATTTTTTTGGCATCAATGAATAGGCAAGAGTTTTAACAGGATCATAAAAACCACATAGCAAGGGATATGGCTGGCAAGGAACCGGCACCACCTATGGTCACAAAACCTTATGAACTTCATGACCTGTTGGCTTTTGAGGCATCACACATGGAAACTCTAGGGTAAAAAAAAGGCAAAATATTTGCAAACTTGTTTTTAAAGAAAGCCATTTCAATCTACAAAGAACATTTTCTAACATTTTCGCTTGTTTCTCAAGAAAAAAGGTTCCCTCGAAATATCTCTGATAAATGATTACCATATGTGGTGTTCCTAAAAAAGATTCAGTGAAGAGTATGAGATGTTTCCTTTTATTTAAGGATCACTGTTTTTGTTGTAGCAAATGATCTACTAGGGAGAAACATTATTTTATTATTACAGGGAAAAGGCAAATAATGGCAGATTGCCTTTCCATAATTCAAAGCCTTCTGGATAACGGGTTTCTGGATAACTGATATCTTACCTGTGCTCCAATGAGCAGGACCCTCTCTCCACTGCATGTTAACATGACTATTTTTGCCCGGCTATTCAAGTTATATGTTCCTCTTCTTGTGACACAACCAGCTACCTGTAACATACTTGCAACTTCCTCTGGTGTTCTCACTATAAAGAATCAGTAAACAGCCTTCAAATATTCACCTACCTGTTGAAACTTGAAGCTTGTAAAAGCCATTCCATCCCTCACCATGGAACATAACATACATTTTGCTTCTTTTGTAATAAAGCCATTTAATCAGGCAGTTCTTTGTAAATACAAAGGGTGTTAATTAGTGGCTTTACTTAAGAAATGTGTCATTACAATGCTTATTAATACCATAGGCCTGAAAAGAGGTCTTCGTTCAAGACCATTATTATCTCCTCCACAGTTCTAGCTGAGGCAGGCATCTTGGATTTCACTGACTCCTCCTACCTATATCTTCACAGCCAACTGCAGCTCTGAAATCTCACACATGCTCAGTTGAAATTTCTTGGTTGCCTAATAAAACTTCTAAGCGATTTTTAAATCTGCCAAACTTCTGTGTTAGTGCTGCCACCTTCTGGAAGTTAGTGTGTGCCCTTCATTTGCATAATGACATCACCAGCAGGGGATAAGATAGGGAAATCTTGTGATACTTCTAGTGGAGGAGTTTACTAAAGCTAGGCATTCTGGGTAGAATTCTCAGGGCAGTGTAACAATCTGAGCATGTTCATGAACTCATTTGCATGTTATAGTCACAGTATGGACTCCCTCAATGAAAGAACATATTTGACAAAGTTTGGGATTTTTTAAAAAAACTGCTGGATTTTTTTTTCTCCAAAAAACTGTATATGTAGTTTCATTAAACATGTTTAGGTTGTACTGGTCAGGTTATTAATATGTGTTTGATTTTGGCTGTGATTGGTGCCCTTTAAGTCTACTAAAAAAATAATTTAAACATTATATAAACCCTATAGAATAGTTATTAAGTATTAAGTGATATCTATAACAACACGTCAGACATTAAGGGGCAGATGTACTAAATTCACGTGAAGGATGCAAAGTTCGATTGAAGTTCGAACGTAGGAATTCTTCTTTTGGTTGAATATGTGAATTTTGGCATATTCGATCATTGAATAGGGAATGGTCGAACGATCGAATACATTCGAATCGAGTCGAATGGACGAATATTGCATCATTCGATCAGCGAAGGATTTTATTTTTTAAGTTTCTTCAATTGCCTATTTCACCAGATTGGACCTACCGAATTGCTATAGAAGCCTATGGGAGCACTCCCATAGGCTTCTGAGACTAAGTCCTGATCGAATAGGATTCCTACGATCGAAGTGTTTGATCGTTCGAATCGTACAAATCATTCGAACGATCGAATGATTTCTTCGTTCAGTCGAATGATGTATTCAATCGTCGAATGATCGAATATCGAATAAAAGGTAGCCTAGAACTATTCGATTAACATTCGAAAATCGAATGCTAATCGAATATCAAATAGAAACAAATTATTTTTGGGGAATAATAGTAAATTTGCCCCTAACTGTTGATGGATACCTTGATGGCTTAGGTCATCTACAAGGATTATTTCCTTCAGGAACGTTCTTGGTGAATTGTCCAGTACACTGTGAATAGTTCTTAAAAGCGTAGACCAGGCTTCATTGTGAAAAGAGATAATAACACTGGCTGTGGGAAGCTTCTCACCATAATTCTGCTGAAGGCATCTGTGCAGAGTGCAAAACAACAATTAGCCACATACAATCATAAGCAAAGAGTTTCTTTCCTTTTTCCTCGCTGGATGTCTGCTACAAACCGTGTACAGGTATGGGACCTATAATCCAGAATGCTCAGGACCTGAGTCTTTCCTTAATTTGGATCTTCCTACCTTAAGTCTACTAGAAAATCACGTAAACATTAAATAAACCCGATAGGCTAGTTCTGTTTCCAATGAGGATTAATGATATCTTAGTTGGGATCAAGTACAAGTTACTGTTTTATTATTACAGAGAAAAAGGAAATCATTTCTAAAATCTGGATTATTTGCTTAAAATGCAGTCTATGGTAGACGGCCTTTCCATAATTCGGAATTTTATGTATAACGGGTTTCCTGATAACAGATCCCATACCTGTACTACCTTGAGCTGAGAGAACTTCATATAATGAAAGCAAAACTCTTTCCCAGTTGCTCCCTATCTTTGTAATATTTGTCTTATACATTCTTCAAACTTAATACTTGCTTGTTGTCTATATACAGGTTTTGAAATTGTCATAAATTTGGATCCGATCTGAAATTATCTGTGTACATTACAAGTCCACATGAGCTTAAAACACAAGCATTATATATTATGGGGGTTATGTAATATATAACCAATCAGCAGGTAGGATTTACTGGTCACCTGCTTAAAAGTAAACATCTTATTGGTTGCTATGGGTTGCTACTGGGCAAACATATTGCCTTTTATTACACATGGGGGTTTGTGTTTAAGGCCATGTCTGTGTTCTTGTGTGTTTCAATTTTTAAATTAGAGTAATTTTGTTCCCTATTCAGCAGTATGCTGTACAGAATATATAAATACAGTTTACAGGTCTCTCCAGTATATGTTAGAACTTTTAACTTTATGGATTAAAGCTCAACTTTTATCTTACCGGTTGGCTGCAGGAGTGCATGCGATTATTTAGATTGGTTCTACGCTTACTACGGGCTTGGGCAGGCCCGGACTGGCAATATGTGGGTTAGGGCAAATGCCAGATGGGCTGCTATAAGGTCCCATAGAAAGTCAGTATTTAGTGGGCTGGTGGGGACTGTTTGGGCCTCTATGTGAGCTGATTGGGCCTCTGCGTACCTGAAATGCCAGGGCCTATTTTGATTCTCAGTCCAGTCCTGGGCTTGGGGCACAGCACCCAGGCCACAGACCTGGCTTGGTGAGTTGCAATATCTACTGACATACATCTTGTATTGGAATCTTTACAGATTCGTGATTTAGCACAGGACCCGGGGTATCTACACCCGGGACACCTTCCCTTTTGGGTGAGCTATAGGGTTGTTAAAATAAAAGAAAGGTTTTTTGCTATGATAAAAAGCATTTTTTGTTTAATTGGTACAAGGGCTAGAGCCAACAAAACAATTTATCTTTATTATTATCCCTTAACCTTTTTTTGTGCTACCTATCAGAATCTGCAGCACCAGCATAAATACCATACCAAAGTGCAGTATTGCAGTATATTGCAATTCCTGGCTTCTCTTTGATCTGTGCCACACTGAGGGAGTTATTTATCAAATTGAATGAAGTTATAACTCAAATGTTTTATCATTTAAGAAAAAATTTGAATGGAAAAAAACTCTAATCAGTGACTTTGGGTTTCATGTTTTTTTTTTTTTAAACAGAAAATGTAAGTTTTTGACCAAAAAATACTCTAAAAAAAACTTGCATTTTTTTGGGAAAACCCCCTGAATGTTAAAGAGAGATCTGTCAGTGACTCACAACATGAATTTATTGGTTGCAGCCTAAAAAAATGTTAGGTTGAAGGGAGTTGCAAATGGCTATACCTTTTGGCTCTAGGAGTACAATCCTAGTAGTTCATTGGATAATTATAATAGCAAAACCTTCTGTGTATTGCAAGTTGTGCTTATCAACATAATTTTTTTATTGTGTGGTTTGTATGAGAGGCTTCCTTTTTTATGTGAATTGATAACTCCTGTAGGATACTTTCCCTGAGAACACATGCTGTATTTTATAAGATGCATTATATTTTACTTCATTCTATCCCAGGGTCGGAACTAGGAGTAGGCAGAAGAGGCACCTGCCTAGGGCGCAAACAAAGGGGGGCGCTGGGGAGGTACCTGCCTTCTGCCTACCCCATGTTTGCTGCTCTCCCATCCCGGCACTCTGTCCCCATGACCGGCACTTTGTCCCCTCCGTCACTCACTGTCCCCCCCTCTGGCAATCTGCCCATGCGTATGCTCACCACTCCAGGGACATTTGCGCAGAGCACACACACAATGCGCACAGCACACGCGTACAGAGGGGGGGCGGGAGTAGCGCAGTGGCGCCTAGGGTGCCAGGTCCATTTGGCCTGGCACTGTTCTATCCAAACCAGCATTTTTAAGGAGCAGGAATATGATGTTTAGGATTAGTGGCCAATTTATTTATGACTGTTAACTCCCCCCCCCCCTTTTTTTTTTTGGTCCAGTGTTTTGTCATTTCTATAACACAATAGGGGTAATTTATCAACACTGGCCAACCAGTAGCAACCAATCAAATTGCTGCTTTCATTGTTCTACTTGCAGCTGGCTTTAAAAAGCTAATCACTGATTGGTTGCTATAGCAATTCACCCAACATCCTAACTGGCTCTCAATCTGCCCTCACATTCTATCCTGCTTTGGTTAATAGGGTAAGGGAGGGCAACCCAAAAATATAGTATTCTCTACTTGAAAGTGATACTAACACTAAAACACTACTTTTTAAAATATGAATGTACATTAAAAGTTACCTATAAGTCATGTTGATCGTTTAAGTAATTGTTAGTTGAAGTTTCTAAACCTGACTGTTTTGCCAACCTGACTGTCCCATCTCAGCCTGTACAGTTTCTAATGCTAATGGACTCCTACTGCACAAATATGGCAGCCCCTTCATACAGGAACATGGGGCATCAGACAGGTAATGTAAAAGTATTGTGCAAATTCTTTATGGCATAATTATAAGTCGCTTTCAAAAGCAATATTATAGCAGATGTAAAAAAAAAAGAGTTTAATTTCTGGTATCAGTATCTCTTTAAGGAAACCCCACTAAAGTGCAGACTGGGAATAGAAGTTGATATCTTTTATAACTAATACCAAGGAAACACTGGGAGTACTCACAATGGGTGGCGACCATCAGGGATTGTCCGGTGCAAAGGAATATTTTTGCTGATTTCTTCATCAAAGCCATTTGGGTTATGTTCACTCCGCAGTACCACGGAAGGTGAAGCCTCCTCATTCTTCCGCTTGAGTTGCTTCACTATCCTGTACATTTTTCTTGGTACCTTGTCAAAGTTCCTCTCTGGACCAGACATGCCTATGGCAATGAGCCCCTCCTCTCTAAGTGAGGATAGAGGAGAGAGCAATTCCACTTTAAAGTGATTGCTCTCCTCGGCTCTCTCCTGTGCTAAGTCTTCACCTGCCCATCCAAATCCATGTCCACCTCCTTCATAGTAATTCTGAACATCTTGGAGTTTGTCCTCACTCTGGGCTTCTGGATTGAGTATCGCCACAATCACCAGCACCAACAACAGCCCAAACATGAGCATGGCTACCTGCAGCTGGCATAGAAACAATCGGCACCTCTTCCTCAGTAACATGATGTGCGTTGCAGAATGAGACACACATGATATTAGTAAATGTCTTCATTCCAGATCAGTTGTCCTGACTGCCTCACATCTACTTTTCCCACGCAGGTCTTTTTCCTCTCTTCTAGCGCTAGCTGTTTATATCTTCTCCTATTTCCCATCCAGATGCCTGCAGAGAAATCCCTTCATGCTGGTGGAAAAGTGAATTGACACCAAAGTGCTGTTTTTTTTTCCCAGCATAGGAATAAAAGCGATAAATGTCAAAAATAGTTGTCAGGAGCGGTAAATTACAAATAAAAAGATCTTTTCCTCTTCCTTGGGTGATGGCTTTACTGCTGGAGCCCGAGCAGCCAGTTACAGCTGCATAAGGAAAGGGAAAGACGCCCAGATGTAGCTGAGCCTCAGCCTCGCTCTGTTGTGACACTGATCTCAGTTCTTCAGAACAGATGTAAATAAGTAGTGGTTGCCTCCCCTTCACACATAACCTCAGTGCTGCCAGACTTCACTGAGCACTGCATATTTCCCTGGTCCTAATGCCCTCTAAGTTCCCTGGATTCTAGCTTACTGTTTTATGATATCCAATACCATGTAATCATCCCAGAACTAATGAAATGACATAGTTTCACACTTAGTTTCCTCTGAATAAATATAAAGTCCTGAATAGCAGCCTTCTGAATGTTTGCTTTTTTTTCAGCGTATGAACATATATATATGTGAGTGGCAGCAGCATTAGAAATATATTACTATACGTTGTAGTGGGGAACTCAAGCCAGTGGTTTCTTCCTTTCTGTACAAATAGGTGCAGGCATGGGACCTTTAAACCAGAACACAACAAAACAGTTTTGCTTTTAATAAGGATTACTATAATTATTTGTGATGTGCGGGTCAGGATTTTCCTGAACAGCACCCGCCCTTCCTCCACCTGCGCCAGCCTGTACCCGCCTACCAGCTTCCCTTATAGACCCGCACTGACCTGCCCAGCTGAAAAGGGTCGGGGCAAGCAGGCGCGCTTCTATAAAAGAAGAAGTTGGAAGCCGGCAGTGTAAGGTGCAAATAGAATTGCGAGGTCAGCCTAAACCTGCCGACCCGCGGGTTTCGGGCTGGCCCACACATCACTATTAATTATATATTTGTTAGGATAAAGGACAAGGTACTGTTTTATTATTATTATTATTATTATAATAAAAAGGAAAACATTTGAGTTATTCGATTAAAACGTCCTTCCCAAAAATCTGAGATTTTTGGTTAATGGGTTTCCAGATAATGAATCTCATACCTGTATTTCCAATGCTATGCCAACAATATACAAATGGTAGCCCTCCAGATGTTGCTGACCGACAACTCCCAGTGTCCTACATATGCCTTTGGCACATGTAGCTGGGGTTCAGTTGCTTAACTATAAAATAAGTAGACCCTGCAGTCGCAGAGTGGGGTTCTGGGGAAAGGGGGGTTTAGATCTTCCTATGTAGCTTGCAAATTCCCCTCCCCAGCTCCTTTATAATTAAATATCCTCTTGTGGTTGCACAATCAGGCAGGCACTACTTCTTTAAATATTCGTGTGCAGCCACATGACCGGAGATAGGTCCAGGTCAGGTTTAGCAAGGGACCAGGCCAGGATTTTCAGGGGGACCAACACTCACTTGGTATTACACTGCAGTGGTTTTTAGTTCAACAACAATAGGAGGGCAACAGGCTCCACTGCCAGTGTGATATACTGATCACCCTAATTTGCAACCAGTAAGAATGTATTCAGGGTTGTATTTAGGTCCGATGCTGCTCTATCATCAGACCTAAACACCCCCCCCTACATTGCGGAAGTGACGTCAGCGTGCCATGCACATGACGTCACTTCTGCTCACCAAGCTTGCCCCGTAGCGGAAGTGACGTCACGTGCACAGCGGTGACTCTGCCCCTTTACCCCTCACCCCCCCCAGCTCCGTCACCAGATTTCAATAAGAAATCCGTGGCGGGTGGGTGAGGGAATTTAAAAAAAAAATTTTTTTTTAAAGTGCAGCACTTGTTAAGGCACTCGAGGGCCGCTCCCACAATCCTGCTGCCCTAGGCGCAGGCCCTTGGGCGCCTATATAGAAATACGGCCCTGAATGTATTGTGACCTGTGGTTATAAAAGGGTTAAAGGGGTGAAACAAAATGTTAATGGAAATATTTCCATTACAAAACCATTTCTGCCTTTTCCCTGGTCTCACAATGGAATTTATGATTCATCAACCTTACTAAAATTCCCCTGAACTTTCATAAAGAAAAAATAACACACACACACACACACATATTTATGATAACATGGAAAACAGAAGGAAAATCATATGTGATAATTTTTTAGGGAGATTTGGGGATTACAAAAACAGGCCATCTCCCATAGAAGCAAATAATTCTAATTATCTTAAATGATTTTGTTTTTCTCTGTAATAATAAAACAGTATACTAGATCCTAAGTTGCATAAATCCATGTTGGTGGCGAATAAGTAGATTTAAAGTATAGAGATCCACATTATAGAAACACCTCTTATCTGGAAAAACCCAGGACGCAAGCATTCCAGACATCAAAAATATCTTATTTACACTTTTTTTAACATTTGAAGCTCTTGCCACATTAGTTTTAGGCTAAGTCCAGACGGGGAGATTCGGGGGCGATCCGTCGCCTGGCGACTTCTCGCCGTGACAGATCGCCCCCGAATCTCCCCGAATAGCTAGGCAACGGATCGCCCCCGAATCTCCCCGTCTGGACTAGCCCTTAGGGTGGGCTCATGACCTAGAACAAGAGGATCTCTGTCTTCATTTTGCTTACTTGGACATTTTTAAAAATAACTGGCCACTTGCATTCATATGACCTTAACACACCCACTAAATTTAAAGTGACTGAAGTCTAAGTAAGTTAACAAAGTTTAGCTAGTAAGAAACTAACGCTAGAGAAAATTCGTTATGAATTTTTTGCACCAATGAATCATTGGTGACGAATATTTTTTTCTGCTGAGTTGCAGGAAGTATGGTGGAGACTTCCAAAGAGAAAATTTGCAGTTAAGTAAATGTGCCCCATGGTGTATTAGTGTCTAATAAGTCAGGCAAATCTCTTGCTGGGAGGACACCAAATGGGCCTCTCTTGCAGATGCCAAAAATATATATATAGTTCAACAACGTTACTTTCTTGGTTTCACTGGATCAAGAAGAGATCTTCTGTTTTACACTTGGGGGCAGATTTACTAAGCTCGGGTGAAGGATTCGAATGCAAATTTTTTTTTTGGGATAATTTGACCATCAATTTTCAAAATTCGATCGAATCGAATGATTCAAATGAATCATTCGATAGAATCGAATGATTCTAATAAATCGTACGATTTGACGGTCGAGGTACTTTCCCTTTAAATTTTTTTTCGATTGCCTAGTTTGCCAGATTAAACCTACCGAGTTGCTGTACTTGCCTATGGGAAGCTCACATAGGCTTTTTCTGCAGTTTTCTTGATCGAATAGAAATTATTCGATATCTCGATAAAATTGTACGAATCGTACGATTTGTATAATTTTTTCAAGAAATCGGATGATTTAGTATGAGTTTTTCGTGAAATTGGATGATTTTATTCGGTCATTCGATTTTTCAAAAAAATCTAATAGTGGTAAAATCCTCTGAATTCAATTCATCAGATTTTATCTCAACCTAAATTTGAGGGTCAAATTCGAGGGTTTTTAACCCTCGAAATTCGACCCTTGATAAATCTGCCCCTTAATGCACTGATACCTTGTAAAAATATATAACACTTGCTATAAATGGAAGTTTTTATATATACTCTCCATGACCTGCACCAACCAATAGAAGCCTGTGAGTATATCATGGTGAGGATATATTGCCTTCAGGTTGTTAGACATGCCATTATTATTTTGTTGCATGCCACCTTACCCATATTACAGTCAAACCAGCAGAAAAGAGGATAGTAGTTGGCTTCTTCTTTTATGTAGCACCATCACATTTTACACAATGCTTTGCAAAGATTATACACCATCTTACAGCTGAAGGTTCCTATCACATTCACATGCACACAGCATGACCAGTTTTACTTTGTGGGTTTTAAACAGAAATGAAAGGAATCAGTGTGCATGGTGAAGTGAATGATATGTGCAGAACAAGTGTAGCTTAGGTAGAACAGGGGCATTCTGGTTGTGGCCAAGATGCAAATAGATATCTTCAGATCTGGGTTGGCGTGTTAGTAGATGGCTGCCCAATTGATGGCCTCCAGCTGATGTAGCAACACAAGCCGGGCCAGTGCCCAAAGCACTACACTTTTTTTTTGGGGGGGGAGGGTTAAACAGAAACAGAACTTTGATAAAAACCTATAACTCTTAAGGTGGACATAAACCGAGAGATCCTCTCGTTTGGCCAAATGAACGGATCTCTCTCCGATATGCCCATATCGATATCGGGCTGGTCCAATCATGGGCCCAATGATTGGATTAGAATCAGCCAGATATCGATCGGGGAAGCCCATCGGAGGGCCCCACTCACAACCCGATAAACTGCCAACTCAGTCTGTCGGCAGCTTTTATCTGCCCGTGTATGGCCACCATTATTCACCAAATTTCTTGTAAAATCCACTCCATTTAGGTAAGGAATTTGGGTTTGCCTTTACCTGGGATGCTGCCTGTATCATATGCAGAGCTTGCTGTAGCTGCTGGGATATAAAACCTACCAGCTTTTCTTTCTAACAGTTTCTTCCACAGTCAGTACCAGAGAATGAGGGGAACACGGAAGATAGTGTAGCAAATTATTAAGGTGGGCCAGAGATATGGTGCAACAGTAGGGTTGTAGCTTTTCTGTCTACCTACCACTAGTTCAAGGTCCTGGAGGGTCATTGGTGTCCAGATATGAACTCCTGACAAAAATGTTGAGAGCTTTACAATGTATTTATAAGTCTACATATCAGATGTACTCCTGTCAATCATCACGCATTTAGTGGAAGATTTACTAGGGTTGAATTTCGAATAAAAAAAAAATTTAGAAATTTGATCATTAGGCATTTTTGGTCAAAAATGTATCAAATAGATCTGTTTTCGATCAAATAAAAATTTGAAAGAATTGTGCCAAAAATTTCAAAAACACTCCTTAAAGGTTCCAGGAGGTCCCCCCATAGGCTAAAATAGCAATTCGCTTTAAGGTGGTTCGAATTTTTTTAAAAAGACAGTACTTTGAAATTTGAAAATTCTAATTTTTTCAGTTCGATTTGAATTTTAGGCTATTCGAAAGTCGAAGTAGCCAAAAATTACTTTGAAATTCAAATGTTTCATTAAAATTTTCACTTCGACACTTAGGGGCAGATTTACTAAGGGTCAAATTGTCGAGGGGTTTTAGCCCTCGAATTCGACTGGCGAATGTTTGGCGAATATTTCGAATATTGAATAAAATATTTGCCGGTTTTGAGCGCATTTTCAAATATTCGCCAGAATCGACCCTACGAAAAGTCGCAGAAAAAATGCTCGAATATTTGACAATCGTACAAATCAAACGTTCGAAGCATTCAATCGTACATTTGAAATTCGGCAAAAGACTTCTATGGGGCCATAGGCTTCTATTGCAATTCGGTAGGTTCAATCTGGCGAAGTAGGCAGTCGAATAAAAATTTAAAGGGCAAGCTCTTCGACTGGCGAATAGTCGAGCGCTCGAATATATTTTTATTCAATCTATTAGATGCACCCAAATATTCTATATTCGATGTTCGTCAAATACTTAATTTGCATGTTTTCTCTAATTCAAGTTTTCCAGTGAATTTTAACATTTAACAGTGATTTTAACATTCAGATTTGAAGAAATAACCCCCTTAATGTGCCTATATATATATATATATATATATATATATATATATATATATATATATATATATATATATATATATATATATGTTTATAAAATAATGCTGCTCTGCTCAACACTGCAGGCAAATAGACCCTATGGTCAAGTTCAGAACACTTCTACACCACTACTTACCATATGTCATTTCTACTTTTACTTTTACTGGTACTGATACAAATATGTGATTTAGAAATAAAAGTGATGGCAGATTGAAGCTCAATTATCACCCTTAGGTGCACATTTTGTTGAAATTCACTGCAAAGTATGGTATAGCCCAATTCTATTGTTCAGATTATGGGATGTGATTTTGGAGTAAACAAATGGCAGATTGAAGCTGAGCACATTTGAAAAGCCTCAGTGTATTTTAACTGGTACTGTGGAATGGTGCAGTCTGATTGGTCAGATGGGTTAGAGTGAATCATTCAATTTCTATAAAAATATAGTTACATAGACAAATGACCAGTACAGGTATGGGATCTGTTATCTGGAAAGCTCCCAATTACAAGAAGGCCATCTGCTATAGACTCAATTTTAAGATAATAATTCTTTTCTTTTTCTCTGTAATTATAAAACACATCTGATGGAAACTATTCTGCATATTGTTGACAAAAAAATCTAATTGGATAAATGTAATGTTTAAATGTTTCTTGATCCAGATTACAAAAAAAACACGTATCCAGAAACCCGCTAGTCCTTATTATTTTGGCTAATACAGCTTACACCCATTATTATTTTACCAACCATAATGCAGATTGTGTATATGAACACATTTCCCTAAATTTCCCAGACATAATCATTTACACTTTTACTAAATAATAAATACTCGACTCCATTTCAGAAAGAAATTATTCTTAACACTTGTGCGTTATTCAGCCTTAACAGATGCCATATTTGACCCAGCAGGGGAAAGGGAAGAGACCTTTTGTTAGAATTATGAAGTGCATAACTCCAGACTGTAATATATTGTAAATTATGTCAGCACTACCAGGCTACCCAGATGGCTTTTGTTGGCTCCTTTATTCAATGGAATTTAGCTTCTCTTATGACAGCCAATCAGAAGGCCGGGGCTAGCTTTGTTCTGTAATCACAGGATTATAGTAACATTTCACTTAACCATAAAGACAAATGAAAATTTTAGAATAATCAATTAAAAGCTGCCATGAGTCATTCTTACGGAAACTGGCATTCACAATGGAAAAAATGGAAAGTGCGGATCAACATTACAAGAAACCATTCACCCTTCCGAAAAAATATGGTAAAATAGTAATACTGTTGTGGGTATGATTATTTTAATGCATTTATAAATCTGACCAAGCTATTTCTGGGGTAGGAGCTATGAAGTCAAAAACATATTTTCTGCAGGATATTTTAAGTCTTTCTAATTAAAAACAAAAAATGGATCTCAGTGTTCTTCCACAGGGCTCAATATATTCTGCAACACTCAACAGAGATTAAACATTCATCGTATCAGACTCTGCCCAGTGGATCTAAGGTTCTTATCACATTAACTTTAGGGTCAAGTTCATCAGAAGCCAGTTCACTGGCCTGTATGACTTTGGGGTAAACAGATATCATCATTACATTCTGAAATTATATTAAATCCACTGAGAAAGTTTATTTATAGGAAATGTAAACCCTTTTGCAATCTACATGATTTTTATTTCCTAGTTTTAAGGGATGAGAAACAACAGCAGGACCTGCTGTTCTTTTTGGCCAACCAAAAGCAGAAAATTAAACTAGTCACAAGAGGAAATATTCTGGACGCCTTAGAACTGACCAGAGTAACGTCAGGTTATTCTACTCTGCTCAGTAATTTAATTTTCATAAGACTCCTTTTCTCAGTAACTTAATTTTCTGCTGACTGTGTACAATTGGCCAAAATGAACAGCAGGTGGCACTGTTTTTTCAAATGAATTATATTAGTAGTCTAAAAACTGCTAATATCGAAAACTGAGAAGGGAATGCTGTGCAATTTTACATTCATTTGTTAGGTGGTTTACACTTCTTTAAATGTATGATAGTACAATTTAATTAAAGAACTAATTTTGGGTGGCATAAGCTTTAAAGCATTTTTTATATTCCTGACTGTCCCATTTTCCTATTGTGATTCTGTTTTTTTTAAATTGTCTTATATGTGTGTTGCTTGTGTAGTTCATGGACACCCTGTGTATATAAATGTTCTTAGAATTTTTATTTCTCTAATGGAATATATAGGTTTGTCAGAACTAGCAAAAACGAAAGGCTGATGGGAAAAGGGCTTCACACAGGCTTCACAGCAGAAATTTCAGCAACATCTGAGCTGTTTACTTAAAGCGGTATTAATTGGTAATACATAAAGAAGTTTGCATGCTATTACATAGCTCACCGTGGCCATCAACCCTATTTAAATGCAAAAGAATCCTTTAGAGAGAATCTCACCAAACCTGTCTAAATCTACTCTGTTCTTTGTTTTTACAACCGGGAAACTTTACAACACAGAACAACTAAACAGGAATCTGTTCTACCTTGTAATGTTTCATTACAGTGTAATATGATGGATCAAACAACACAGAATAACCTCTGTATATACGCACATAACACAAGATGACTGACATAGCAGCAGTAGCAGCATTAGGCTAAGGCCAGACGGGGAGATTCGGGGGCATTTTGTCGCCTGGCGACTTCTCGCCGCGACTTGTAGCCCCCGAACCTCCCCGAATAGCCAAGTAAGCAAGCGCACCGGCGTTGCTTGAAAACGCCGGCGCGTATCCACACGGAGCGGCGCGCTTTTTGAAAATGCTCCAAATTGCCTGGCGAGGCAATTTGGAGTGATTTCAAAAAGCGCCCCGCTCCGTGTGGATACGCGCCGGCGTTTTCAAGCAACGCCGGTGCGCTTGCTTACTTGGCTATTCGGGGAGGTTCGGGGGCTACAAGTCGCGGCGAGAAGTCGCCAGGCGACAAAATGCCCCCGAATCTCCCCGTCTGGCCTAGCCCTTACTGTCTATGAGTTAACTTGTAGACCACAATTGCTAAGGTGGAATACTATAATGGAGCAACCCTTATGCTGCAGATAAATATAAATTAATACAATTTGGTTTTCTGCTTTCAGCATTGGACTGGGGGGGGGGGGTCCAGGGCCCACCAGGAATGATGCCTTAGCCCCCCCCCACATATATACACCCCTGCCTTCCAGTACTTGGAGCCGCAGAAATCAGGGGGCAGCACCCAGTATTTCAGCATGTCTGGGTTGGAGGGGCCCACCAGGTTTTTTTCACCTGCTGGCCCAGTCTGACCCTGTCTCCTTTAGAGACCTAGCAGACAAGAGAGGCATTATTATGAAGGCTATCTATTGGGAAGATAATTGGTAGTGTGTAATGTATTTTGTTCTGAAACATTTTCATGGATTTCATCCTGAAATGCTGTATTCTATCTGGTGACATAGAGGACGGCCAAGAAAAGAAGGCATTTAGCCTATGGTATACAAGCTAGGCAATATATGTTTATTTGCAAAGATGAAAGACAACAACCTGGTAAATTCCTAGTAAAAGAAGAAACTCTGGCTTTTAGCTTTGATTACATGTTAGCAGTAAAGCACACCTGGATCTCTCCATGGTCTGGCTTTGGCAGCTAGAGAAGGAGACAAAATGCAAATGGATTTATTTTGGGTTGATTTGCACTTAGCATTGTTGGATATGTCACACTTAGCATGCATGTACCACATTAATATAAGGTAAGGCTGTCAAGAAAAGTGAGCTAGAGAAAAAGTGATGGCAAAGTTTAACCAAGATAAATCTACAAAAATGTGATAAATAAAAAGTAAGTAAGCCATGGCTGCTTAGGAAACAGCTCAGATCTGTACAGTATATGTTAAAGAGATGTTAAATGGGAACTTTCATGATTTTCACTATACATACAGAAGTCATTCTCTATACATAATCTAGGAAAATGGATTTTGTGCTACTATGGACCACTACTAACTCTGACAGGTAAAATGAGAACCCACTATGAAAGAGGTGTACCAGGAGGCATAGCCTCTGAGAAATTGTCTCTCTATTGCCATGAAAGCCCTTAGGCCCATACCTCTTCCTCTCCATAAATACATGTTGGATGAATAAAAAAAGGTTGACTTTAACACAGAGTGAATTTCTCCTGTCCACCTACTTTGAAGAGGGATCCGTGTGTCCCCATGTATTCTAATGAACCTCAGCTGTTAATGTAGCCAGAATGGTCTAGTGATCCCTACAAGCTCCACAAAACCACATCCCTCAGTGACTGTTCTAAACCATGTGGATGGCCGTTGGGGGTTCCACCTGCAAACTACTGCATGATGTTTAGGGTTGCCACCTTTTAGATATAAACTTACCATCCAGGGGGAGCTGAATGGGCAGAGCCAAATATGATGATCATTTCATAAAGCAATGGGATTTACCCGTGATTCTGGAGCACCCAAACAAAGAAGAGGCAAGATCAGGAGTAGGCAGGTATTAGCATTTTACTTCCTAGGAAGGGGAAATATTAGCTGTGTGGCCACCCAATTATGCTTAGCTTTGCATAAAATTGTCATTTGTTCCTTATTTTGCAATAATAATGTCAATTATTTATTTTGAATAATGTAGTGTGATAGAATCTAGGGCAGAAGCCATACACCTATAGTCCCTGAGGCAACTACGACCCTTTAGGGCTAGTCCAGACGGGGAGATTCGGGGGCATTTTATCGCCTGGCGACTTCTCGCCGCGACTTGTAGCCCCCGAACCTCCCCGAATAGCCACTTCACTAAGCGCACCGGCGTTGCTTGAAAACGCCGGCGCGTATCCACACGGAGCGGCGCGCTTTTTAAAATTGCTCCAAATTGCCTCGCCAGGCAATTTGGAGCAATTTTAAAAAGCGCGCCGCTCCGCAGCTTGAACATATAGATGTTCAAGCTGTAATTGCAAAAATTACCCAGACGCAGAATTTGTTGTATTTAACAGCTTTATTAGCAGACAGGGTAGAGAAACATACACAAATTTGGGCCCCATGGAATGTGTATCTACAGTCATAAATGGAAAAATACATTGATATAAGTCATACTGAATGAAGTTGTACTGATGAGAACCATTTGAAGAATTTTGTACTGAAAATTATGTTTGTATTATTCTATGTCTATGCATATGTTTTTGAAAAATAAAAGAGATTTCAAAAAAAAGAATCTAGGGCAGAAACAGGAAATACACAAGCCTTATTGGCTGTGATTAGTAGAGAAAAAGTAGTTACAAGTGAAGGAAAGCTTTGGCATCAAGGAAATTAAGGTTGTCAAGTCAAATTGTTCAATAAAAATAAACTGTTCTTATTGAAGAAATCCATTCCTTCAATTTAGTACCTGTTACACCCTCACTTGCACCTCACAAACAAGTATAAATGCTTCCTAGTAATAGCAAAATACCAAGTATTCATGCTTATTTGTGCTCTCCTATACTCAGGACAGAGTCCTGCAGTGGGCTGGATACTCGTGGGTACCCACAAATACCCGCACATCAGTCAGGGTTCAGGATAAAAAAAACACATATCCTGATTGTGGGTGGACTCCCTGTTACCAGGGGCGATCCTGCGCACAGTGCCGACCTGAGGCGGCCTTGATTTTGCCGCCCCCCCGTCAAAAGTGAGCGTCGGAAGGGGTAGGGGGGTCCACAGCGCTAGTGCAGAGTGCGCAAGCGAGCACGCTGCACTAGAAGAGCCGAATTTCCAGGTTGAAAACCGGAAATTCAGCTCTTAGTTACCAGGAGCGGCATTTTTGCCGCCCCTGGTAACTAGGGGGGTGCTGCCGCCTCAACTCGCCGCCTCAACTCGCCTCATTGACGGAGCACCCCTGCCTGGTACCCATCTGGGAGATAAAGGACAGCTTGAAAACCTAAAAAAACTAAGCAATGCTGGTGCACTGGTCAGGGTCATATTGGGGAAGTGTAAGTCTGGGTCAGGTGCAGGTCTGTAAAAGCAGAATCATGAAAGACTCAGGTATCAGGCTGTGTGACATATCAGTGAAACTTCTAGAAAATCCATCTAAAAGTGCTGCACTGATTTAACTTTAATGAAATGACATGCCATCCGTTTGCAGTCAGTGCAGGCCAGCAGTCTGCATTTATTAGAAGTGGCCCAGATTTTTCTCCTGATTCTCACTTTGCACTCCTTTACTTAATAACCCCTCTTGTGTTAAACAGTAATTTGATATTAGCCATAATGGTCAGTGTGTGAACAGAAAAAGCACATCATGAGTGCACAAGACTAAATAAAAGCTTTAGTTTTCCCAGGCTCTATATAAAATATCATTAGAGCTTGGCCCTTTACCACTTGAATATCAGGATACCTTTAAATGTAACCTTATGACACTATGGCACATTGTGCTGTCGACCACTTTGGCAGTCACGGGATATATTTGGACTGAAACCGGCAACAGGGTGTTCCGCCAGTGGTGTTGAATTTTAGTTCAAAACTTTCTTGGAGGAGGGGAAAATATCTTTTATAAATGTTCTCCAGAGGGAGAAGCCTGGATGCGCCCCAAACGTAATCATAATGGACAAAAGCATCTTTCACGCATGATGTGTACATTTATTCAGAAAATAGCAATCACATTTGGGGTTTGTTTCTGTTTTTTCATTTTCTTACTCTTTAAAAATAAGGTTTTGCTCTAGCAGGGAAAAATATTTGTGCAAAAGCTTTATTCTCTAAAACAATGCAGAATACAAAAGTGACTCATTGCTAGGCATATGCATGAGAAATTAAAGGGGGAAATCTACCATATTTTCTTCCCATGTGCACTAAGGCTAATAGCACCTGGGGAGTTGTGCCTTCTGTGTGTGGAGACTAGTGATGTTAAAATGTATTCTCTTTTAATGCATAATGCCCCGTCTGCCCGTCACCGTTCCTAACTAGGAATAAACAAAATATTTTGCCGCATTTTGCTGCAGAAAAACACCAATAGACTCTAGTGCATAGTAAAAAAATGTTGCATGGTTTAAAAATCATCTTGGTTTGAAAATGTTAAGGTGAAAAACGTCCATTCACTTCAATGTGTTGGTGAAGCAAAAGGGGTCATCACTACCCAGTAGCCTTAAAGGAAAAGTCCTCCATCTAACACATTCAAAATTGGTGTCAGGTAGACCTCACAACTCACATTTTGGCACTATCGCTATTGGGCTTGCCCAATATCTTAAGGTGGCCATACACAAGGAGATCCGCTCATTTGCCAATATCACCAAACAAGCGGATCTCTCCCCATGTACCCACAATGAAGCCCAACAATCGGATCAGAATGGTGGCCAAGCTGACGGTCGGATCACAGGACTGCATCAATGAAAAGATGCAGCTGTGTTCCGATGGGATTTTCTAATCTGCCCGATTGGCATCTGCCCGACTTTGGCCAGATATTGATCGTAAATGCCTGTCGGATCATTGCACACACGTGCCAATACACTGCGGACTTGGTCTGTCGGCAGCTTTTATTGGCCTGTGTATGGGGGGCCTTAACTACTAAATTGTGAGAAAATCTAGTTTTAGGTAACAAGGGTTTTGCATTAGCACTGACTTTGCTATAGCTTTGCGACCCAACAGCAGTTTGTATAGTTTTGAGCAAATAATACTATGCTAATTCTTGGTTCCATGATGATACAACCTTTTCTCCTATGTCAACCCACAGTACATTACTGCATCTAATGCATGCCAAGGGAAATTTAAATATGAGGCAGACAAAGTATGGACCAACTTGGGAATTTGGAAATATCTTAAATTATCTCCATTGTCTTTGTACATTCGCTTTTAAGAATAACATAATTCCCCGTTAGCCAGAATGCTTTGAATTACATAGACTCTATTTTATCTAAATAATCAATTTTTAAAAACTATTTTCTTTTTTCTGTAATAATAAAGCAGGCCCTTGTACTTGATCCCAACTAAGATAAAATCCATCCTTATTGGAAGCAAAACCAGCCTATTGGGTTTATGATGCACTGAATCTAGTATTTTGGATTCTGCCAGACTCCTGAATCCTTTGTGATAGAGTTACCGCCCACATGGACTTTTCCATTTTACTAATGGGTGCAGGCGTCACTTTGCTAGAAAGAGATAGACACTAGCGGTGATTGATTCGCACTATCGCCAGTCATCTTTTCACTCTGGTGAATGGATGTTTCTCTGCAAATTCACTAAAATGTGGATTTTACTGAGCAGTACCTCTTTCGCTTGACTTGCCTTTGCCAGGTCAGACCAGGCACAGTGCAATGGAGTGCATAGAACTTCAGTTATTTACATCATATTTATTGAGTGGAAAAAAAAGCATCAAAGTTCAAAAACACAGGGTGATAGGCTGCAAAACTCCTAAAAAAACATTTTTGTGTAACTGGTTTTCCCCATACATTTTATAACATATGGGACATTAATTGTACAGTGGGCTCATGTGTAGGGCCAGTGCCGGATTTAATGGGTGGGCACCCTGAGGCCACTGGTCCTGGTGCCTGGCCCCGCGGTCCTAGCGCCTGCCCACACACCGCCTACGCTCCTACACTGGAGCGCTCCCCATTGCTCCCTGGGAGGCAGCCTAATAATCTGACGCCCTAGGCCTGGGTCTTTGTGGCCTTGCCACAAATCCGGGCCTGTGTAGGGCATTATAATAACTCTATTGTCTTTATTAAGATTCCTTGGACAGGTGTAATTCACAGTGGAAATGTAATGTATTTGCTGGAATAAATAACATAAAGAATTCCATTCAACTTTAAATTGCCCGCCATAATTAAGCACAAGACCTCTAGTGAATTTGTGCTAGGCAGAAATGAACGCTAGCACATCTTTGCTTTGATTTGCTCGCATTGCCATAGTAACGCTAGTGAAAATTTGCCATGAAACTGATGAAACTACTTATTTTATTAAATTAGCGTTGTCTTGGTGAATTTTCACCTGCCAAAGTGTTTCGCTGGGTGTGAATCAAACGCTGGCAAAATTTTGCCGGTTATTAAATCTGCCCCAAGTGTTGTCTTGTACCCAATATATTTTAAAAGAACAAACAGATTTTTCTATATTTAATTTTGCTGTGGGGCTAGACATTTTCTTAGTTCCAAGGTTTTCCCTTTAATATAATTATTTAATTCTTTCTTGTATTGATCAATACTAAATAGGTACAGTACTATACACAGAATGGCTCATTTGGGAAACAAGGGGCATATGTAGGTCTTCTGTGAATACAGCACTGCCAGCGCCAGTAGAGACAATAAGTGGAAGCTCTTGGACAGATTTTTTATTTTGTTTCAAGGTGCAGAGAGCATGTCAGCATATAAATCAGCCATAGACTCTTTCTTCCACAATTCACAGGGATCTGACCCAGGAGTCAACATGAAATCTGCCCTAGTCTATCTAAATCAGCCAGTTACCCACATTCTCCATATTAAATTAACATAAGGCCCCATAAAACCCCATGTGGTGGGGCACTGCATGATTCTTGTGTTGTTCTCTAACTTCTTTAGCATATTGTTTCATTCCTTCTTTTGCTCATATTATGGATGCCGTGCAGAATGTAGGTGGAAAAAAGGAAACGGTTTCCAGTCTTTCTTACATAACATGTCTCTGTTTCTCTGAAATTTCAACAATATTTATCTTGGATTTGGAACTGGATGCACGCCCACTGATGAAAGGTCAAGATGTATAAAAGGAAACTCATGCTAAACTAAGATTTAGATGCTAAATGCTAAAACTCAGATTATTTAATATAATCTTGAAAACATTTACATTGGAGTATACAGTTTTTCTTTGGGTATAGAAGCAGATAATACTGGAAGGAAAGGCCTGTAAACTAGGCAAAATGGCATGCAGCATTTTAATGAAAAACAAGTCCTGTGCTTTCAGGATGAAGTAGCTTAGAGTATAAAAACTAGCACTCTGTGAAACTTACAGATGTGAATATAACTGCTATGAATGATAAGGGAGCTGGATGCTTGACATTTTCCCTGTCTCCTAAAATTATAATACCTCTACTTATTATACTGGCCATATAGAAAAACTGAAATTGGAGTAAGGAGAGAACTCATACAGATATGGGTACAACATTCTCCAGTTTCAAAACCCTAACCAAACTAAGAGTCAAACTCAGGACCTCAGTGCGGCATGGCAGAAGTACTAAGCACTGACCCACAGTGAATGTAATATTATAAGACAGTGAGCAATCCAAGCCATGTTTGTGTGGCCTAAGCATGTTACAGCTAAGTGAGCATGAGTAAAAAAGCAAGTTTTTGCCCTACACACATTCCTATAGGAATAAAAACCCCTGGCTTATGCAATTTCTAGCTATAATAGCTTCACAAACTGGAAAACAAACAGGCTAGAAGATGCTTAGAATTGCTTCATGTACCATTAACCTTAAACAGAGTCCATTTTTAAGCTCCGGGAGCAGCTAGTAGTTTTATTTGCAAGCTGGCAACATTTCTAAAATAGGCCTCTCTATGGCATATTAAAGGTTAGTTAAAAGCTGCAAAGTAATGAGATGTGGAGGATAAGTCTTAGATTGATGCAGTTATAGGCCAACAGGCCTATAGCTAGAAAATAAAGTCAGATCAGATGAAAGGCCTGCTGCAATTCAGCAAGAAAAGGTTATTTCACAGTTTATCATGTGAAAACTCATGGACAAGATTCAATTTGAGGAGAAAAAATGTTTCTCTTAATTCAGTTCCAGTTTATTCCCATCAACTTCAATAGAATTTTCAAGTGATAAACTGTGAGATGAGCTTTTCTGAATTGAATCTTAAACTGAAACTCGTCCATGATTTTTCACATGATAAACCTTTTTCTCACTAAACTAAATTCCGAAGTCGGAAGTGTAGTTTGTTCATGCAGCTACATCCAACATTCAAAGTATTTCAATGGGGAAAAAAGTTGACCAGAAACCATCAGATTTTATCTTGTTGTATCATCCATGTAGCGTCTGATGGTTTTTTTTTTTTTTTTTTTAACGGATAAGATTTTTGTGTCAGTCCCATTATATTTTGACCCATGCAACTACATCCGACTTGTAGGATGCATATTGTCATTACAACACCTAAAACTGTTACAAAGTGGAAAATATGGCAGTTTACAAAGAAAAATAAGTAGTGCCCTTATCCCTGCATCTTCTGGGTCAAAGCTGTTTACTGAATCTTTAGTAAAGTGTCTTCAGTCAATGGATTATGTGTTTATCCAACATTCCAGTCTAAGGGCAGAACTACATGGACAATTCACGTCTGTTTTCGTTGGATGCAACGCTGGGGGCAAAAACGGATGTGACGAGTTGGATGCGCAACGAACAAGGGCAGGTAATAGGAAGAAGGATGGTGTTGCAGGGTTGCTCTAACGCAACACGACTGTCGTATGAAAATGCTGCGAGCTGTGTCTTCATCCGACTTTCTATTATTTACCTTGTTTTCCGCCGCATGTGACTCTTCGCATGCGTTTTTGAGTCGCATCCACTGAAAATGGACATGAATCGTCCGTGTAGTTTTGCCCTTAAAAAGTAATGTGCCAACTGATATCAGCATCATAGATACCTAATTCATGTTTTCAAGTCAGATAAATGGTTACAGTACTCTGTGCCACCAAATATGGGTGTGGACCCTGTTTCTTCCAGATACAAATATACTGTTGACCGATATCTTTGGTTGAAGCAGGAATTGACTCACTTGTGTAAGAATGTGTCCCTTCCTATTGAAGCGATAATGAGTACTTCTTCCACACACACATGTAACAAATATGTTTGGAGTCAGTTCTCATCATTGCACTTGTTGATGAAATAGACCATTTATTATACTTTATTGAAAAACATCCCACATTTTCAGCACTGTAAAATGTGCAACGACAATGGCTAGAGCAAACAACATGTCAGAAAGAGCACAGTGAAACAACATGTTATTTTCAAGTGATGCCACTTTTATACAAGAAATATCAGTTGCTACTTAGAGATTGCTACTGTAGTTTCTGCTACAGAATTCTTCCGCTTATGTGATCAGCTACTATTTTGATTAATAAATAAACTTAATTGAATGAATTGTTTTTGGTTGGGGAGAACAAACAAATCACATTAAGTAGTGTATTTAAATTATGTAAGGGTGGATTTTTATTTGAAACGCAGTAATAGAAATAGTAACTTTAGTAATGAATCCTTAATAAAAAAGGTACTGAGGTTACCATATACGTTTCCCAATCTTTCCATGTTTGTCCAAATGCTTTTTTGTTTACATAGAATTGTCCAAATGTTTTTTTGTTTACATGTCATATTATAAAGTTTGTTTTAGCACAGGTAATTCTTATTTATTTACTTTTACTTGTCTCTTGGAACGCACACTGACACCCTGGTATTGATCGCTGTAGTACTCTCAGAGAGACATACAGTGATCAAAACACCAGTCCCAAACAACATTTGCTCACAAATCTGGTGAAGCAGCCCTATGACACACAAGTGAGTTTGTAACTGGGTTGGTAACTAAGTCCCACATATCTGGAACAGTCCCAGTGACATAAAAAAAGATCAGATGGACCCAAGTGCAGGTTTTGTACCTGCTCCTCACCATGGGCCTTTTCCTTCCTCCCATCCTAACCCTTTATGTGCCTCACCCTCTGGAGACACGCAGACATCCATCCTCAATCTTGTACCATCCAAGATCTTGTGCCATCTGGTGGGCCCCACGGCGTGTAGGTCCTAACACTTTAAAATAAAGTTGTATTAGACCTTATTCTGTGTGAAGTCACACACATTTGTAGTGAACTCTCCTACTCACTGCTGTCCCTTACTAGAACACAATCTCCTGGGGCTTTACCACACAAACATTAATCATCTTGATGGGAGGACTGCTCTTGTTAACTAACCTAGCAAGCCTAACCAAGGACATTCAGGCTTGGGCTGGGGAAGCACCTGCTTCTGAAATGCCCCCTTGGTGTAAGGGCAAGGACTTAAGGGAGCAGGTTATTTTTAAACGTTTCCAACTGTATGGAGTGCTGCTATCAAACAACAAAGTTGTTAGTTACCAGGGATGCTCTTAATCCCAGATTTCATTCCAGATTCAGTCGGGTTCTGTTTGAGATTCGTCTGAGCAATTTTTATCAGGCTTTGGATTTGATCAAATCCAAGAGCCTGGCTGAATTTAATCCAACCTCTATATCAGTGGTCCTCAATCTTGGCCCTCCAGCTGTTAAGGAACTACAAGTCCCACATGCCTGACTATGGCTGTCAGACTCCATCATTGCATTGTGGGACTTGTAGTTCCTTAACAGCTGGAGGGCCAAGTTTGAGGACCACTGCTCTATATAATTGACAACATTTACATTATGCATCTGGTATTTGTGCCCTCGCCCAGCCGCAACCCCCCTCTACCTCTGGACCCCTCCGCTCCCCTCCCACCACATATCTTATCTTGTTTCTGCTGTGATCGGGGCAGGTGGAGGGAAGGGTGCAGCTCCCAGTGTGGGGTGTTGGTCTGGGTCAGTGGGCCCCACATCTTTTCACAGTGACCCACCAGCCAGTCCAACCCTGCCCGTGAAGGCAATTTTTGTTGGGCATGAGGCTTCAGATTTGATTCGGCTGAATTTATACCCTATGATTTGGGGATTCACAGGAACCCTGAAAAGTGGGTTTGGTGCATCCCTACAAGTTACATGAAGCAATAACATAAATTCAAAACTATGATTGACCCCTGTTATAAACTAACATATTTGTTCCTAAGCTATCTCCTCTTAAAAAAATGAATATGCCATGTGTCAGTATAGGAAGCAGACGGTGGCAGGAAGAGTGCTTTTAACACCTTGGATCTTCCAAAGAAGAACACAGTGTTCACTTTCCCTTGTTTTCCAGAATATGTAAAACAAATTTCATGGACTTGCAGTGAACTTGTACCATCAGTAGAAAGACAATTCACTCGATTAACAGACAGTTTGTTAACATAGCTTTCTTTCACTGAAGCTTACATCTTGCAATTAGTTTCCCTAGTGAGACAGGAATAACTATGGTCTGAAACAACCTTTGACGTTCAGCCATCAGCATCATTTTTTTAGCATGACATTGTGAAACACATTTGTTTTGATTATGTTCATCAGTTGCATAGTTAGGTCATAATTCCAAAATGCATTTCCAACAGGAACATTCTGAAGGTACAGTATCTTGCATGTAAACAACTGAGCGAAATACAGTAACTTCTAATTCCTTTTATCCTGTTACTAAAAGCAAATATTTCTTATTGTAAGACTTTGCGTCCCATAAAAGGACTGACCCACACTACTGTTTGGCCGAGAATTTATTGTATCAAGGTCAGCAGGAAAAGGTTTATCCTTTCTCACATACTGAAGCTAAATGGAAGCCAAGGCAAAGTGCTATTTCCTTGATTTATGAAATGTCAAGCAGACAACAAGACAGAAACATTGGAAAGAAATGGAAGGCTGGAGAGAAAGAACAAAATACACAGAGGATCTCACATAATGTACGGATTGTTGTATGAAGAGATGTTTCACACGAAGATCAGAATATTAGTGGAGGATAAGCCATTATAAAGTACTTTTCAGATTCTTCTTCTTTTATTTTCTGTATACTTGCAATCCAAGATGGTCATTTAATTAATTATTTGGCACATCACTCCCAAGAGGCTGAGAAAGCTATTATGCCATGAACTCTGCAGACCAGCACCCCTAGTGGTTGGCAAAGCTATTTTTAAAAAAACCTCTATACAAAGGCTATATCAATGGGTGGTGGGAAGATGCCTTATGTGCAGGTCCAAACTGTGGGTTCTGGCAAATGCCAGAGGGGCTGCTATAAGGTGCATAGAAAGTCAGTATTTAGTGGGCTGGTTGGCCTCTGTGTACCTGAAATTCCAGGGCCTATTTTGAGTCACAGTCCAGATCTGCAAATAAGGGGGTTTGTAATAAAAGGCGCTAAATTTGCCCAGGAACAGTAACCCATAGCAACCTATCAGCAGGTAGCATTTATTGGTCATCTGTGAAAAAAAAACAAACATCTTGTAAAGTGCTCTGAAAATTCTCTCCGTGAAGATTTGCACTAGTGGCTGCAAGATTAATATTTAAAGGAGAAACAAGCACGTAATTTAAAAAAAAACACTAGCTCCTACCATTTACTTACCCCTCTGTGCAGATTCTGTCCGGCGGAGTTCACGGACGGCATCTTCAGCCACTTCAGTAGTCTTTGGAATAAGACCAGAGCTTCAGAAATTTGTATGAGTTTTGGCGCATTTGCGAAACAGAAGCTTGTCCAACAGCAGATGCACCAATACGCTGGTCTCATTCCAAAGATTACCGAAGAGAAGAAGATAGCTGCCATGAACTCCGCTGGACAGAATCTGCATGGAGGGGTAAGTAAAGAGCTCCTTTAAGGCAGTATCTATAGCCTTCATTAAAACATTACCATCCACTTATCACTAATGACTGGTGTTGTGTCAATAAGGTCTCTGGAAAATTCTAAACATCTTTGTCTGACCATGGGACTTTACGGGGCAAATTCACTAAGCGCTGAAAATGCAATAGCGTTGGCTCCGCCGACGTTCGCCGCACTTCACATCATTGAATTTTTGCCAGCCCACTGAAAATTCACTAAAATGCAAATTTGCGCTCAGGGCGGTGAATGTTAGCGAAGTTGCGCTACCGTTACTTCGCCAGGAAAAGCGTATTTACGCTAGCAATGCCTAATTTGCATACGGTGTGAAGTTAAATGTATAATAGAAGTATATGTTACAGTCAATACATTACACTACACAAGGAAACCTTAAATAAATAAAATAAAAATGTCCTATTGCCCTAAACATGTGCCCCCTGTATAGTTGAGTTGCCATATGTTAGGAAATGTAGGGGGGGAAGGAGGGTAACCCCAAAAAAATTACACTATTTTTCAGACTATCACCGTAAAAAAAAGTAAGACACCAACTTTTCTTTCAAACTCCTATCTAATGTATTGAACCTCGCCAGGTCTCACCTAGAGAAGTAAAGTCTAGCGCAAGAGGTAATGTTCAGTAAAATGGTCATCTTAGTGAATTAATGTAGTTATGTCCCTTCGTCAGTGCGAAACGTCGCCTGGTGTAAAGGTGAAATTTGCGCTAGTCTATCTACTTCGCTAGCGAATTTTCACCAGGGACACTATTAGTAAATTGGCGAAGTTGCAAAATGACGTCACACTGATGAATAAGCGCTAGCTTTAGACGCTTTGCGCTTTAGTGAATTTGCCCCTACATGCACCCAAGCTGTGCTTTAGCTAAATACAAGTAGTTCAAAAGCACTCGTGGGCATACACCTAACCATCTGCTCATTTGGCAACAGATTTATGCCTGATATGGCAACCCACAAGGACAAATTAAGCTGATTTGATGGATTTGACCCAGGCTTATGATCAGCTTATAATATTGGTCTATGTATGTATGTATGTATGTATGTATAACTTTATTTGTAAAGCACTGTTAAGGAGCCACAGTGCTGTACAGTGCATAAAAGTACAATATATATAAAAGTATACATGGGGGAGACAAATCACATAATAAATATATACAGAATCATAGGACAAAGAGGTTAAGTGCTATGTGGAAAATTTTTTTGAGGGTCATTTTTGATCGAATACAACCGTTTCCAAAAATCCTTTGATTTCTCAGAACTTAGAAAAAGTTCTGTGAGGTTCCCCATAGGCTAAAATGGCAATTCGGGAGCTTAAGAAATGGCGAATTTTCCTGAAGCGAAAATTCACCCTTTAGTAAATTTGCCCCTTAGTCTGCAGAGACTGACTGACCATCTTATGTTAGCCTGTGTATATCCACCATTACTTATAGCTGTACTTAGCCTGTGAAATTTAAGAATGGTTATAGTATATGGCCAAAGACTTGTATATTCCCAGGTATTACTTTGCTATATTTCTAGATTGTTAAAGGGAAACATACTTTTTTCAAAACGCATACGTTAATAGTGCTGCTCCAGCAGAATTCTGCACTGAAATCCATTTCTCAAAAGTGCAAACAGATTTTGTTATATTCAATTTTGAAATCATAAGATTTTGTCAATTTCCCAACTGCCCCATGTCATGTGACTTGTGCCAGCACTTTAGGAGGGAACAGTTTTCTGGCAGGCTGTTGTCTTTCCTTTTCAATGTAACTGTATAGTACGCAGTGGGACATGGGTTTTTACTATTGAGTGCTGTTCTACCAGGCAGCTGTTATCTTGTGTTAGGGAGCTGTTATCTGGTTACCTTCCCATTGTTCTGTTGTTAGGCTGCTGGGTGGGGGAAAGGGAGGGGGTGATATCACTCCAACTTGCAGTACAGCAGTAAAGAGTGACTGAAGTTTATCAGAGCACAAGTCACATGACTTGGGGCAGCTAGGAAATTGACAATATGTCTAGCCCCGTGTCAGATTTCAAAATGAAATATAAAAAAAATCTGTTTGCTCTTTTGAGAAATGGATTTCAGTGCAGAAGTCTGCTGGAGCAACACTATTAACAGATGCATTTTGAAAAAAAAAATTTTTTTCCCATGACAGTATCTCTTTAACTTTCATTTTATTTTATATTGCCTGCATCCATAAAATATGCATTTGTGTGTTAGCAATGAGTCCATTCTAATTTCGGTGAATACATACCAGATTTTACTACCTCTAACTAGGAGCACCTGCTTTCCTTTTATATGCTGTATTCTATTACAAAGGCTTATTAGTGATGTCATTGCTATGGTTAGGCGCAGTAGAATCAGGAGAGTCATGGAAACCAAGTAAACAATGGCTTTTTAACTTGGAAAACGTAATGTTGCTTTTAGCTACAAAATGATTCCTTCAAATTGCGAGCTCGCCATTTAAGCTTCATTTATTAAAATGAGACCCCATTTGATCTTTAAGCATTCTCATTTGACTTTTAAATCATCTGAACCTGCTTTCATCATTCACTTATTGGAGCAGGAACCAGCTGGAACAATTTGTAGCAAAAACCACTTTAAATCTTGCTGATGGCTGGAATAGTGTATTATAGGTTTTTGCTTAACATTTATTTTTTTTATTTTTTTTAATAACAACACTATTTAAAAAAAAAAAAAATGAACATGGATAAGAAGCCAGCGGTTAAATTACTACTACATAATAAAATTCTACGGCTGTTTCTTGGGTCTCTTTGTAACACTAACGCAAGCTCAACAGAAAGCATAAAACATGCAACCTATAGTCTTAAATACTAATTATCTCCTGGGGATCTGAAAGACCATTTTTATTCTTCTGACCCCTGTGGCTTCTGTTTATCTGGTCATAAGAATCTGCATCCCACCATGTTCCTGGGTGCTGGTTTTCTCTATTAGGACTGCCTACCTTCTGCAGGCCCTGATCAATATCTAATGGGGGCTTGGTTAGATCTTATTTAGGCTGAGGACTGGATCACATTCTTAATGTGGTCTTCTCTGAGATCTTCTCACTGTTCCAAGGGTTGAATAACAGGATTAGCCTGCAGGGGCGATCCGAGGCTCCATGCCGCACGAGGCGGCCTTGAACTTGCCGCACCCGCTTCCCCATTTCGCTCAAAAGTGAGTGCCAGGCAGGGGTAGGGGAAGTCCATGGCGCTCGTGCGCGCTCTGCACTAGAGGAGCCGAATTTCCGCGTTGAAAACCCGGAAATTCAGCTCTTAGTTACCAGGAGCGGCATTTTTGCCTCCCTTGTAACCAGTGGGGCGCTGCCGCCTGGGGCGAGTGCCTCAAGTCGCCTCATTGGCGGAGCGCCCCTGTTGACCACTTGTTGACCATACACAGGTAGGGTTGCCACCTGGCCGGTATTTTACCGGCCTGACCAGAAAAAATTATGGTTGATCCCAATGCTATTAATTGGGGAAAAAGATAAATATATAGGAAGGCCGGTATTTTTTTCAGAAAAGGCGGCAACCCTATACACAAGGCAAAAATCTGCTAGTGTGGTGGATTGGCCAAAGCAGGAGATATTGCTGCTACATGTTGCTATTCTTCTTGCCTTGGTTGAGATATTTAGTGTAAACAACAACACTAACAAAAGTAGTTTATTTTCTTTCCATTTAGCTTGCTTTTGTTCTAGCCCTGTATTTAGAATACTTGTGCTAGGGGCAACATAAAGCCTATTGTCAATAACTCTTTCTGTACAGCAGAGTAAATTTACTTATGTCAGCGACTAAACATGTAGAAAACGTTTGCAAAGACTCACACTGTAGGATATTTTTTTTGGCTTAGTAGTTAGGATTTTCTGCTGCTCTTATATGCGCATGTACATTTTTTTTTATAAATGTACATAAAATAACTTCAAAAGGCCTTGCAATTTATAAAATTGGGACACCCTTTTTTTAATATTCTCAGTTTGTACACCTCCATTTTAACATCAGTAGTAAAAGGCCTTGATATGGGATGTGTCACCACTCCCATCAGAATGTCTGTTTTCAGTCATCAGCAGAACATTACCAGACTCATTCTATTTGTTTAAGAACATTTTTGAACATCTCTTTTCATGAAAGCATGTTAATCTGTGACAGTACTCTTTCCAAGCAGTCAATGGTTTCCTCATATTTTGTCTTTTAAAAATTCCAACTCCCTGACTTCACTTCCCATAATGCAGCTGTGAAAAAGTCAGGACAGAGAAAAGCACAGCTATCAGTAAACAATGAAGTCTATCACATTTTTATTTTAGCACAGTACTGCCCTGACAAAACTACGCACCTACACCCATTATGTACTGCCAGTTTCAAGATTTTAGCAGATTACAGTAGAGGTTTCCTTCTCTTTTCTTAGTTCCACATTTGTAATACATCTTAAGAAAAACACTTCTGTTAGATAATAAATGATGCTAAGAATCCCCAAATGCTTACAATTTCTGGAGGACTGAAGTAGAGATGTAGGTAAGTCAAAGAAGAGCTGCAGCTATGTAGGTCAATAAGTACGTAATGGAAAAGAATGGCCTCTTGGCACATGATTTTGGAACCCTTAAGAAAAATTTGATTGAATGATTATTTTTGAAATACAGAGACAGAATGCCATTCCTAACTTCTAACCAAGTCATTTCCCTGCCATTTCCATAATCAACATAATTTCTTACTACAAAACACTTTGGGTTCCTGAATCAGGAAAGGTTAAAATCAGCATCTCGCAGCATCGACAGATTTTTATCTCCTGTCAAGTTCAAGTTAATGAAGGACAAAGAAATGTGGCTTTCTGAACACGCACACACATACTGTAAAAATAGCCTACAAAACGTGTAAGGGTCCATTTGTACCTGTTTCTTTGAAAGAGCATCTAGATAGTATCACAAGCCTGAGGAGCCCCAAACTGACAGATCAGTATTACCCAGAGCAACCGAGTTGCTGCTAGTGCCACTAGAGAGAAGCAACAAACCTCTAGTTCTTTATTCACATAAGATTTTAAGGAGTATCTTTACTGAAGTAAACAGTTCACTCTTTTGTTTACTATGGTCCCAAACTGTGATGACCCCAGTCTATGAAAATAAGCCCCATATCTCAGCAATTCCACTGCTCCAATTCGAGCTACATAAACACCTTAAAATAGGAAATACATTTGTTCACGCACTTTATACTAAAAACAGACTGAAAGAAGTATCGCCAAATTCAGCGCTCAAATTAGGTACTGAAAGGGGTTGTTCACCTTTGAGTTAACTTTTAGTATAATGTAGAGAGGGATATTCTGAGACAATTTGCAATTGGTTTTGATTTTTTATTGTTTGTGGTTTTATAGTTATTTAGCTCTTTATTCAGTAGTTCTGCGGTTTGCAGTGTCAGCAATCTGGTTGCTAGGGTACAAATTACCCTAGCAACCCTGCATTGATTTGAATAAGAGACTGGAATATGAATAGGGGATGGACTGAATAGAATGATAAGTAATAAAAAGTGGCAATAACAATACATTTGTAGCCTTACAGAGCATTTGTTTTTAGAGGGTGTTAGTGTCCCCCATTTGAAAGCTGCAAAAAACAGAAGAAAATGGCAAAACTATGAAAAATTAATAATGAAGACCAATTGAAAAGTTTCTTAGAATTGGTCCTTCTAAAATATACTAAAAGTTTACTTGAAGGTGAACCACCCCTTTAATGAGATGCTGTCACCGAAAAATAACCTTTTTTTATATACATCATAACATTATCTTTGAACGCTATTTATAATTTTGCCATAAAATATTTTCCTGAAGCTTTTACATTACCTTTCTTACCCCCATGTTCCTCTATGAGGGGGCTGCCATATTTATGCAGAAGAAACTCTAACTGACAGACTGAGATGGGACAGTCAGGTTGGCAAAACAGTCAGGTTTAGGAACTTCAAGTAATAATTGCTTACAAAAGCAGAACTATCTGCAAAAAAAACATCAACGTGACTACTGTATATGTAACTTTTATTGTAGATTAATATTTTGAAAAGAACATTTTTACAGTATCACTTTAACCAGTACTACCTCTGAGAGTATCTTTCCCTGCTTTGACATGTATTGAGTCTGCTCAGTATTCACTTATTATCCAAAAATATCCCAGACAGAGATTCAGCTCTTGCTTTAAACTCATTTTGCTCTTTCCTTTAAGTTTTCTTTCAATAGTCATGATCATGAAGCCCATGTGATTTCCACATTCTGGCAGGATCAACATCTGACATACGCTCATAATCTTGTGGTGAAAAAAAGGTTTCTTTCATTCCCTTACACTTTGGCTGAAACACACAAAATCCATATGTATTACTTTAGGGCCAGAGAACAATCTACTTTCTGATAGTTTCACACCAGGAGACTTTTCACCACCTTTTTCATCAGATTTCAGTGACTCTTTAGCCTCTGACATAAGCTTAATTTAGGCTTGCTGGGACCTTTCTCTTAGCTGCTTTGTTACTTGCTGTTAGCCCAGTATGGATTAGTTTGGAAGTCATGTCTTTGCAAAGTCTGTAATCCTGCTGAGCAACACCTCTGGAATAGCCACTAGTTATTTACATTTAAACGGACACTATCACCATGTATTCAGAGTTACTTTAATTCAGTTGTATATTTATATCCCAAACCATTCCTCCAAATACAGAGTCAGATGGGCCTGCAAGAGAACTAGAGGATCTCTTGGTGGGCCTCAACCCTAGTGGGTCCCAGCTGTGTAATTCCCATCTGTACTGTCTTATTTACATTAAGTCTAAAAACATCTATTTAGCAATACAATGCAGCTTCAATGTCAGTTTCCCAAGTCTGATGCTTGCATGATGCTGCCATTTACTTTTGCTTGTAAGAAGCTCTTGATATTAAAGGAAACATATAGGATAAATGAAAAGACCCAATTTTGTAGGCAATTATAAGTAATATATGATGTGCTTTTACATGGTGCTAAAAATTAATATTATCTTTAAAAATAGCCCCTTTATTGGAGCTCCCTATAGATGTTCTCTGGTCCCTGTCTGTGTTTCAAATGAGGGGTGGGTGTGTCCTAACAGTCCCTGCCAGAAGCACAGTAGGAGGAGGACAGCCAATCACAGCCCTGCAGTCACACAAGCACAGACAGGCTTCAGTTCCCTATCAGGTCCTGCTAGCTGCTGATTGGTTTCTGTCCTACAGTGCAGTGAGCTGAGAGCCGCCAGCTACCCTGCACAGCCTGGGAATTCAGGCCTGAAATCAGCCTGAAACACTACTTTTTAAAGCACAATTCTTCGATATCTAAATGAGTATAATGCACTGGTACCTTCTTATTTTTTACACAATATGTCTCCTTTAAGTGATTAGTTAGTTTTACACAGGAAAGGGTTGAACTTGATGAGAATGTCTATTTTTATCTTCATCTTAACTTCTATTTAATAAGCAAATTTCGTCTATAATATACAGTGAATAATGTACCCTCTATTGCAAAATATACATGGGTAATATAAGCTACCGAGTACCATGACCATATAAAGGCATAAGGTTGAAAGCCAAGTACTTTCATTGCAAGTCATAGAACTCAGAGGCGAATAATACAGTGAATAAAGTACACCCTATTGTAAAATATAAAGATATTATAAGTCACAGAGGAGTTCTATGACCATATAAAAGCATGAGGTTACTTCTAATATCCTCATATTTTCCAACAAGGGGTGCTGTATTTATTATAATACACACGTTTTAGTGACTCATGACAAAAATGACATCACTACTCATCGTTTATAACTGATGACATCACTAGTCACCGTTTATACAGGATATCCGTGGCTTTTGTGTATTATATCCTTATATTTTACAACAGGGTGTACGTTACTACAATACACAAGTTTCAGCTAATCATGTGACACAAAATGCATTACTAACACCAATTATAATTTGCTATCTGTTGCTATCTCAATGCCAGCGGCATCATACAAGTTCAGTATGCTTTTGGCTTATGCTTTGGGATTAGGCATACCTCCTAACAATTTCGGAAAGAGAACAAAGGACAAAAAGAGTCACAATGTGCATTACTATGTTCATTTTACAAAATTTGCAGGTTTTGAAAGTTTCAACATTTCAGCAATTCTGTATTTTTTTTTTACATTATAACAATTTTGTTGAATTCTTATACAGAATACCTGTTTCTATGCTTCCATGTAATGTGTCTCTGAATTCATTACTAAATGGCCTTGTATTGTACATTTTATACAGTGCATACCATGAGTCCATCCCTAAGTTCAGGTAAATGGTAGCAGCTCTGAATCAGCAGAAGTGTATAATGGGGCTACTGGGGAAATCTTAAAAGGTACAGACCTTCATTGTGGTGGTTTTTCTCTAGAGTCTAAAAACATAAAAGTTGCACAGTCTATATTGGCCACATTAATAAACAGGCAAGAGGACAAAGGCCTTACACGTCTCAGGCTCTTATGTCCTTAATCATAAGCTATAGTCATTTTGGAGTATGTGCTGCTGTTTGATTTTTGTGGACTGTGCAGCCTCTCCAAATATGAATGTCGACCTGGGAGCTGCTACCTTTTCTATTGCAGCTTAAAAATAAACTCTGGAGAACCACAGTGAATTCACTGTATTTTTATTTCTCACTACCTTTTCTATTGCTTATTCCCCTAAAAACATAACACAATAGGATATCAAGTGTTGGTACTATTCCTTTAAAACCCTGCCATATCCTATCCAATTCTCTACACAGCTATATGTTCAAATACAAGCACGACTTTTGTTGAGAAAGCGGTAAATATAATCCCAAGTGGCAATTTAACATCTGGGCAATGCTTACAAGCAGGATTTCTGCACATTGATGCATTTCTGTTTGACAGAATGACAGTATCCAAAGAAAAAAACACATCAAACAGTAAATGGTTCATTGTCTGGTGCTATAAGTTAAGCATTTGATCATCCCCAAAATGTTTGTTACAGAGCTGGAAGTAGAAAAACAGATGATGGCGAGGTGCATGTCTCGCACTGAGCCACTTTCTCAGCACTGCAAAATATGGAATACATTAGTCAGTAAAATAAAGTATCAGATATTATCCTGGGAATAAAACTCCTACACCTAATAAAAGCTTTCTGATGGCACTAAGTTACTGAATCCAATAAATGACTCATAGGTTCTTGTTTTAATTACTTAAAAAAAGTGAAACAAATTATAGAGATTTTTTTTTGGAGCTGAAGTCAGACTTAAGTTCGTTGTACCGCCATGTTTACCGCTATGTTTATTCCATCTGGGTGGGACGTTATGATGAAGGATATAGAAATTCTCAGTTCTGTATGTCAGTTCATTGTGAGACGTGCCAACAGCTGGGAATTTAAGGGCAGTGTTTGACTTTAACAAGGCTTTCCTGGCATTACAGGAAGACAAATCCCTTTTGTAATCACACATTTTCCATTGACATAATATTATCACACCTTGATTCTCTCAGAGAAAACATGGCAGGCTTTCTCTTTATTATATGTATAACCAGACCTCCAGTCGGGACTCATTTCAGAAATGCTGGAGCTAAACGCAAACAGAGGTTACATTTGGCACTAATGTTATAGAAATGTTAAAATAAGCAAATGTGCACTTAATATATTAAACAAGTCACAGGCTTCCAGACTTTTTTGGTTTAGCCCCCCTTTGAGACCCCCTAAGCTCATATATAATGCATTCTGGCTAGCTGGTGCTTCCATGAAATTCAGGGTAGTTTAGGTGTCTCCAGTAAGGTTTGTCCTATTGGATAAAGGAGCATCTGGACACGCAACGCCAAGGATATATTTCAATACAGGGTTCATTTACTAACCCAAGAGCTAAGTAAAAAAGATGATGTCAGGCAAATTACCATGTCCATTACCCACAAGGCAGCATAATTGCCTCCCATGATTTGTGGTTTGCTGCTTCAATTGGGGAGTAAGTTGAGTTATCACTGAAATATTAGATGCTATTATGATGCATTTGTATGTGCAAAATGCAAAGGAAAGCCTAGAAGTAGCTTCCTTGCACCCTCAAGGCACAAGTATGTTGTGGTACAAGTTTTGCAGGTTTTTCTCTGCAATAATTAAACAGTAGCTTAATCCTTATTGGAAGCAAAACCAGCCGTTGGGTTTATAAACGTTTACATTTTTTTAGTAGATTTAAACTATGAAGGTCCAAATTATGGAAGAATCTGTTATCCGAAAAAACCCCAATTCCCGAGCATTCTGGATAATAGGTCCCATACTTGTGTACAGTATGTATTTATATATGTAACAAAACTGTCAAGCTAGCATTCCACAAAGGCAAATGTCTTTGTCTTCCCTGATGGTCACAATATTATGTGATCAAAACATTAGAACAGAAAATAAACCCGTTTTTGTTGTTTTATGGAACATCTCCAATGT
Organism: Xenopus borealis; assembly: GCA_024363595.1. Lineage (NCBI taxonomy): Eukaryota > Metazoa > Chordata > Amphibia > Anura > Pipidae > Xenopus > Xenopus borealis. The sequence goes on along the minus strand of CM044441.1, from coordinate 41,899,782 downwards.
ATGTATTATTGATGTACAGGCCGGGCAGGAAGCCATGGGTTCAGGCCAATTTCTGCACACCAGAAGCCGGACAGGTTCGGGTTGAGCTGTTTCTTCTGCACTTCACACCATTGACCTTACTTGGAGCTTTTTATAGATTTGTGCCTGCATGTGCCACCTCCATGACAGCAGAGCCAAGTGGGACATGCATGGATTTATAAATGTCAGTTAGGGTTGGGTGCGGATGGTGGAAGGGCGGGTTCGGGTTGGGGCCGACTTTTTCTTGACACATCACTAATATGTATGTATGTAGTATGGATGCTCTAAACATATTTTATTTCATAAAGCTAAATAAAAACTTTCTTATAAAATATTATGAGTAATACCATACCAATTCCATACCCAAATTTGCATATTCACATTTGGCCAAAATCATATAATTTTTGGTCCACTATTATTATACACACATGAAGAACTAGCTGGAGCCCAGGCCCAGATTTGTGGAAACGCCACCTAATCCCGGGCCTAGGGTGACAGGATTTTAGGGGCGGCATGCTTCCCAGCCACACCCACATTGGTTCAGAAACACTGGGGATACGCAGGAGATACTATAGTTTTTTTAATTTCCCATGCACCAATCCCCATTGCTCTGGTCCTGATGATGACAATTTGCTAATAAAGGGTAAAGAACAGCAGTGGGCCTAGAGGCACCAGCAACACAAATCCGGCCCTGCTGGAGCCACTGTGCAAGGCTAAGCATTTTCCTATTTTCTAAATCCAAAGGTTTTCAGTCAAATTGTTTAAAATACTGCTGTTTAAAATATTTCCGGCACAGATAAATCTGGGTCCAGCTCAATCCTTCTCTTCTAAACATGTCATTCTTTCCATTTCACAGCCAATGTTTCCCTTTTTTCCTGGACCATAGTAACGTGCTGAACATTAACATTCAGGACACATTCATGAAATGCATATTCACGCTGGTGGCAAATAGCCGGCAAAATGGTACTAATTCACTTAACACATAATGTGAATAGTTTCAGAACACACACAAAGAAATGCCACCCACACAGTATCATTCATAGGACGAGCTCCATTTCCAAAGTATAGAATTCCAGCATTTCTGCCGCTTGCAAACCTCTACAGAGGGGGGAAACCATCAAAGGAGTCTTCATTTATTTCACAGCAGATTCAGCAGTAAAACAATTGCTAAAAAAAGCAACAGAGATTTCATCAACATACTGTAAATATTAATTTATCTGTTAGTATTTTACTGTATTATTTTGCAACAACCTGTTTAGTTTGACCAGTTATCTATTAAAACCTGCTCTGGCCCAGTTCAGTCTTCTGAATTCTTATGCTGTTGTTTTATCCCCGCTGCAGACAAATACTTTTTTATTTTTTTCATTTCAAGGGAGAAGGGCTTTTGACCCTTGGTATGTGTAAAACCTTTTTGTAGCAAGCACATAAATTGGTTTTTCACAGACCTATTCCCTATTATTAAATTAATAGTTACAATTCTTGCTCTGCTTCAATGTGAAGCAGAAACAGCAAACAGCATGGGGCTGCAATTTTAGTTTATAATAATGTTATGCAAAGATTTTTGTCAGCCAGTGTAATCTGCTTTTTTTTTGCACCCTAGTATCACTCAATCATTTATTCACGACAACAGACAAGAACGGATTAATGTTGGAGTTAAAAGAAGAGCAAATTAAGACCCCCACTGACAGTAATTACACCCATTGCCTGTCTGCAAGGCAAGCAAGAAATATCATACCTGCAAGAGTTAAAATGCAGCATCTCCAATATTAGTTAACATGCCCCTTTGTGTTTGTTTTTTTGTATTTGCTTCTTCATCATAAATGAGGCCTGCACTACGGGGCAGCTTTGCTAAGATCGGGTGAAGGATTCAAATGCAAAAAATTAGATTTTCGGATATTCTTTTGGGCTAATTCGACCATCGAATTTGCTAAATTCGATTGAATCGAATGATTCAAATGAATCATTCAATAGAATCGAATGATTCGAATAAATCGTACGAAAATCGTTTGACCATTCGATGGTCGAAGAATGATTAGAATAAATTGTACGAAAATCGTTTGACCATTCGATGGTCGAAGAATGATTCGAATAAATCGTACGAAAATTGTTTGACCATTCGATGGTCGAAGTACTTGCCCTTTAAAAATTTTTGTGATTGCCTACTTCGCCAGATTAAACCTACAGAGTTTCTATATTTGCCTATGGGAAGCTCCCATTTTTTTAATCGATTTTTTTCATGAAATCGAATGAATTTGTACGACTTTCTTGTGAAATCGTATTTTCGCTAGTCAATCGTTCGATAGCTCGAATACCTGTAAAAGCCTACGAATTCGACCCTTGATAAATCTGCCCCTACGTGGGATGATGATTTTCATTGGGTAACCAGTCAGAAACTGCAATAATTCCCTCCCCCCGCCAAAGCAATTTTTTATATTGAAAATGAAGGAACATCCCCCCAAAATGCATAATCTAAAAATAATATACAGTATATAGTATTCTTCCGTGATCTAGTTTATCCAGGTGCTTTTTGGTCTTGATGCTTGTGTTGCTATTTATCATTCAGTGAGGCATAGCTCAAGAACTGTCTGAAAACATAAAATCTAGAGCCTCAACAGTCATGTCCTTGACAGTCAAGCAGTTCACACGACTTTAAGGATTTATCAAAGGTTGTGTTTTAGAGGTTTGTAAGGTTTTTTATACCTCAAAAGTACGCACAACTTGAATGTTTTCTAATTTCAATCGAGTTTTTGGCAACAAAAAAACTCAAATCGATCCAATTAATTGAGTTTTCCAGTGAAAACCGCTGAAAGAACTTGAACATCATTAAGGCTATTAATTTCTTTAAATGGTCAGTCTATGGGAGACTTTTCTGCCATTGACTTCTACATGACCATGACAGGTTTTAGCTGGAATATTTTCAAATTCAAGCAATTTTCAGATTTGGGGTATAATAACAATTTTATAATAAGAGAATTTGAGTTTGGACCGAAAAATACCCTTGAAAATCAATTTGACCTTTGATATATAACCCCTTAAAGGTTCAGTTGAGTCCTAAGAATTCAGCTATTGGGGTAAATGTAGATGAAGTAGACCTAGAGACTGCTGGGGTCCCAGTGGGGCACTGACTGATGGTTTCAATAAACATTTACTTCTGCCACTGAAATAGTCCAGAAAAATCCTGCCAGAGGTGTTGGTATTTTAATCCTGGAATTGGTGGAGGCCTGTTATAAAGTGTATTTATAGGTTAATGTACTCCCAATCAGCAGGTAGCATCTACTTATCTGTTGCTTGAAAAATAATATCTGCTCCAAATTTATAAATAGTAAATTGTCCCCATTTCTTTTTGCTATGTTTCTGTGAATTAAAACTGTTCACCAAACATTTTATATCAATATTACCTATTACCTTTAGTTGTTCATATTATATATATAAGGCCGCCACAGGGCCCCATACAGCAAAATCTTCTGGGCCCCCAAGTCCCCGCCCACCCCAGATATTGCCACTAAACCTCCACACCAGCACTAAAAATGGTAAACCCCCTCACTCACAAGTTATAAAAAAAACATTTGTGGTCCGGTCCCCCTTATAATTAAAAAAGAAATTGCCGGCCGGGTCCCACATAAATTTTTTAAAAACTCGGGTCTCCCTAAAAGTTAAAAAAAAAATCATTGGTGGTCAGGCCCCCCCCCATAAGGTAAAAAAAAAACTATTGGCACCAGAGCCCTGATAAAAGTTTTATTAAAAAAAAAAAAAAAAAAGTGTTCAGGGCTCCCCCATTATTTAAAAATTGTGTCAAGGCCCCCTTGTGGACAGGGCTCACTACTAGTTTAAAAAAAAAACACAAAAAAAAACATTGTTAGCATGGTTTATAGAGGATTACAATAATACATTGGTGGCCAGGAGTTTAAAAAATAAAAAAACACACTTCAGTAGAACTGAACTTGTGGCTTCAGGACTTCAACTTTGCCTATTTTCATGGTTTCAGGTCTTTTCGCCGCTTTGAAAAGTGTGACACAGCCACATATATATAGTTCCAGCAAGTAGGAGGTCACAACCATAAGGATATGTAATGCCTGGTTGCCAGTCTTAACGACACACCAAGTATATTTCCACGTAGACATAAAATAAAATAAAGTTCAGGTTTATTTAAAGACCTTTTAATTTTTAATATCTTAAATAAACCTGCACCTTATTTGATTTATATGTCTACGTGGAAATATCCTTGTTGTGCCATCATTGGTATATATATATATATATATATATATATATATATAT
>CM044441.1:41862076-41893508 GCA_024363595.1 Xenopus borealis | reverse complement strand
TCTCCGGACTGGCTCTGTGGAATGGAGTACCTGACTACCAAACTTAAACAGAGAATCTGTACTCTGATTAAAGGTAACTCCCTTCCTGGAGTCTATCTTAGCACATGGGAAGAAATTAAAGGCTAGAGTGACCTTTTTCCACCTTTTCCCAGTCACTCTACCACAATATATATATAGATAGATAGATAGATAGATAGATAGATAGATATATCAATATGATAACTCCCATTACAAGCTGGGTGTGTATCGAGAGAATGACCTAGGCACATTATGTGCAATTTTTTACATAAATTAAAAATAAATAGAATTATAAATAAAAGTATAATTGGGCTTTGTTTGATTCACTTAAATGTCTCCTCCTGTAACATATTATTATGAACGATCTGCAAAATATTTACTGATGTGGAAGGTTATTCAATTCCCAAAGATGCTGCCATCTGGACAACAGATTAGATGAAGCCCAAAGAGGACCAGACAAACACATCACTTTAAATATTCCTAACATTTAACGTTTAAGTTATTTTAAGACCAATCTTTATTTTAACCACAGTCACATGTAATCTTTCAAATAAAAAGAACTACAGTCTGTATTGCATCTGCTCCTAATTTGAAATCTCTGCCCCAGAAAATATTTGTCCCTTATATGTATATGTTCCATCTAAACTGACCGATTGCACAGAAATATTTCACTCACACAACATACAAAGCATTGTGGGAATTGGAGTCTTGGACAGAAGGGAGTTGACTTGCTGCATTGTTTCCGTGGTGCTTGCAGTGGAGATGAGCAGTGCAGTGTATACTAAAGGACAGGTGCTGCTGCCAGTAACAACTACATTTATAAATAAAGCAAAAAGCTGATAAATTGTATTTAGTTTATATTGGAAAGTTGCTTCAAATTACATTTTCTTTTACTTACTTTATTATTTGGTTTCAATTACCATTTTATCCTGTCCCTGCTGCACAAAATGACATTTGTTCCCATTGAAATAGATTTAACATTAACAGCAGTTTATTAACCCCCTTGTTGACAGAGTAGAATCTGTGGGGCAGATTCACTAAAGGGCAAAGTGGCCGTCGCCAACCAAAATTCGCCAGAAATCTTATTTGCAGGTAGATCGGCAATTTACTAACAGGCGTAAAGGACAAGTAAAGAGACCATTGCTAGTGTAGTTTCACGCCCTATGGCAAGACAAATTTCCACTATGGCAAACGATTGTTAATCTGCAAATTCACTCAAGTGCGAATTTTACAGAATGCTACCTCTTTCACCACCTTAGACCAGGCGAACTGGTAAGATGAAGCTACATCCTCCTCAGTCTTATGTCAGTGACATCATATCCTGTAATGCAAAAAGTCATAAAAGTTAAAAAAAACTCTTCAAAAGTTCTAACTATAAAAAATTCTTGTGTTAATTTTTAATCATTTGAGAGCATGCCAGGTTTGTTTTATGGTGGGCTCGTGTCTAGGGCATTAGAGGATCTCTTGTCTTTATTTTGCTTCTTTGAACATGTGTAATAATAAGTGGCCACTTCAAGCATTTGCACAACATCTCTAATAAAGACATATAGATATGCTCCCGCCCTTTTCAAATTGACCTAAGAGTACTAACGAATTTTCACTAGGCAGAAATAAATACTAGTGAAAGTTCGCTATGAAATGCTCATAGCGCTACCGAAACTTAGGCAGCACAAAGACACAACTTCACATTTCAGTGAATTTACGCTTGCCGAAGTGGCACAAAGTATGGCAGAGCCAAATTTTGTGAATTTGCCCCTGTATTAGCAGGGAAAGGTTTAAGTATAGTTGCCTTTAAATGCACAAATCATTTATCTTCATAAGATTGTTCACAGGTCTTAAAAAAACAATGTATGGCTCTGGATTTAAAAAAAAAAAAAAAAAGTACAGATTTAATTTAAGATTATTTTCCATAGCATAATAACAATATACTTAATTCCATGGTGTCCAATTTGAAAGCTTGAAGTTATTTCCGATATAAAGACACAGGGCACGATTACTTCTTTTTTTTTTTTAAAGGTAAGTTTTATTTTGCTTTAACACATTAACATAGACAATACATTACATTGCAGACAATTTCACATGTGTTCAGATAGCTTTATGAGAGCACGTGGTAACTATGAACATGAGATGACAGTCATTGCCAACAGGTTCAGAATGACACTTCAGGAATTTTATTCTGGATCAGAGGTTTGGTTTAGTGGGGTCCACCTACAGTGTTTGAACGGTCTCAGCAGCCACTTACAGCTAGTTAGGGGGGTATTACCAGCTTGATCTAGCTATGGGGGGTTTGGGTCTATCTCGCACCATGGGCCCCAGATTTTATCAAATTTGGCTGGAGCTCCTCTGACTTCATACCTAAGTTTGTAAAGGGGTATTATCTTATTGACTAGTTGTATCCAAGCTCTAAGACAGGGTGGAGTGTTGCCCATCCAGTGTAGAGCTATAGTTTTTTTCACGTAGAATAATAGGATTCTATAGCGGAGCTGCGGATATTTAGCCGGTATGGTTTCCTCTAGTACTCCTAGCAGGCAGACAGTTGGGTTTATTATTCTGGGGAAATCCAGATTATCCGCTAGGTAATTTACCACTTGTGTCCAGAAACCTAGGACATATTGGCATTCCCATATTAGGTGGAAAAAGTCAGCAGCTGGTATTTAACACCTGGGGCAGAAATCCGAGGTAGTTCGACCCATTTGTCTGAGACGAGTAGGAGTGATATACACATGGTGCATGATTTTATATTGTATAAGCTTATCTTTTAAAGAGATAAGGCCCAAGTATATATTCTCTGTTGCTTCCTCCCAATTTTCTTGTTCTAAACCCACAATTTTATTAGCCCACCATTCCAGTGCTATAGCAAAAGGTTTTGGGCCAGACAGGAGTAGATTTTGATATATACGGGACATTAGTTTCACGATTACTTCTTTAGTCTCATTATTTGCTGTTGTGTTACAGATGAAAAGAAGGGCATTGTAAATTGGCATTGCTGGTGAATGCATGGAAACAGTGCTGAATGTGTTGGTGATTAAATGGACAGGAGCTGATGTGCTGTGTAACTAACACTTTTAATAAAGAAAAAAAGTAGCACAGACTTCTGCAGATTAGTACAAATGAGGGCAAGCAGTGAAACAAGTTCTTGAGATGGGCCGAATTTGAAGCATGGGAGGCCACCAGGAAATAGGCCGAAGGATTAGGGCAGGCAGAAGCCATGCAGAGTCAAGAAACCAAGGTCAAGCCAGAGAGTCAGAACCAGAGGGAACAAAGTCAGGGCAAGGACAGGACAGAAACATGCTCACCAGATCAGGGACATGATCAGGAACATGGTCACAGAATCAGGAATAAGCTCTTCAGGGCTTGGAGTTGGTAGAATGGCAATGATCCAGCATTGGTGAGACAGGGAAGCCCTTTAACAAGCAATTGCCTGCAACTGGACTGGGGCTGTGTATGAGGAGGGACAGACACAGAGGCAGCATCACAGAAGCAACTTTTTTAGAGTCAGGCCAATACCACACTGTCTAATGTGGATCAAGCAGGAGGAGCCATTGCATTTCCCTTGTAGTGCCCTGTGGAACCTATGCATCTTTCTTGACGGCAACATTTTCTTTTAGGTGAAGTCATAATCATGGAGCCGACAAATGAAGTGCACATGTGCCAAAACCAATCCTGCTCCTGGATGAGAAAGCTCGTACCTTGATACATCTTGCTACAATAACAGCGCAGGTATGCACGGTGCACGCATAGTGGTGGGACGCCTTTAGAGGAGGCTCAAGTTTGATCAACTGCGCAGACTCGATTGTCTTGATCTTAGTGCATGTTGGGTATTTCTATTCTGCAATTCAGCAGTTTGTTTACTACAGTGCTGCAGATCAGATGAATGGCTAGAGATAGAGTGGACATTAAACAAAGGATGACAACATAGGATGTATGCCCCTCAAAGAATATTTATTTATTATTACACTTGCCTTGTCCTTAGAATTTTAAAACATATTTCATTTTTTCTGTAATAAAAAAATAATACAAATCCTTATTGCAGGCATAACAATCCTATTGGGTTTAATTCACGTTTAAATTATTTTTTTAGTAGTCAAAGTATGGAGATCCAAGTTAAAGAAAGATCCTTTATCCAGAAAACCCCAGGTCCAGAGCATTCTGGATAACCGGTCCCATACCTGTACTACGTTTGTACCTGGCACTTTGCAGATGGCTCTTTATGTGTTTTACTGTGGAGGAAAAAAGTTTATAATAATATTATTATAGTTTGACCTGTAAGAATATTTTTTTTCCTAGTGATTCTTCAAATTGGTGTTGCAAAGGGTACCAGGGTGTGGAAAGAACAAGAACTGCTGCTTTATAGTGGTATCATTACTCAGCTTCAATCAAGTGAGCAACCATAATGGTCCTTGATACTTTTCAATATTTTTCAGGTGGGCAGCAATTTGTGTCTTTTTTTAAAATCTCCCTCATGCGTAGAGCTGGTGCATTCTTTTTATCATACACTAGCCAATAGCAAAGCAAACCAGCTTGCAATCATGTACAAATTCACTGAGCGCAAGTGCAAAACACTGCAGTGGTAGCGAAGTTGAGCAACCATTGCCATTATTTGGAAAAGCTACACATGCTCATTTGCAACTAGCAGCGCCAATTTAGTCTTCTCTGATGTTCTAGAATATGCAATGATACATATCAGCCTGGACCTGCAGGTAATTCCAGGGTTATTTTAATGTGTTGAGTCTAAATTGATTATAAATCCTGTCAAGCATACATGCAAGAGAAAAGTGTACCACAAATGATGTGCAATTTACCAAAATAGATGCTAATTTATATATGTATGCTATTGTGTTAATTATTACATTACTTTGAAGAAAAAAAAATACACTCTTTTATAAACTGGCTTTGTAATTCACTTTTATAAATCTTTATTATTCTGCATAAGGGTTAAATTATCTCTATATATCTGCCTTTATATAAATGGGAGAAGTAATGACTCTTCTGAGGCAATGCAAGTAAAAATAAAATAGTTCTCTCTTTTGGTTATGTGATGTCACCCAAAATCCAGAACCAATGCTAGGCTCCCTGGTCTTGGCTCTTGCTTCTGCCTATAACAGCCGCCTTTCACCTTGGGAGGAGCCCTCGGCTAATTGGATGCCGCCAGGTCTTATTTAAGAGAGGAGGCAAGCTAAGGGTTCTGGATGAGCAGAAGGGCACGATCGCCAGCAAAGTCTTTTTGGGCAAAAGGTCACAGTTCAAGGAGCAGGCATAAAACGTAGTCAAAACCAGGCCGGGTCAGTGCAGGCAGAATACAGGCAGGGGTCAAAGCCAGGAGATCAATCAAGACAGGCACGGGTCAGAATACAAATGTTAGAATAGTCGGTTACCAGGCAGAGGTCTGGATTGCATAAATCAGGAATAGTCAGGCAGGCAAGGGTCAAGACAGGAATCAGAACACAGGAATACTCAGGATAGCACCCAGGAACTCTCACAAGATGAACCTACAACTGGCAATGAGTTCAGAAACAAAGTCCCCTTAAATATCTTTAAATTTGGTGCCATTGCGCACTCGCGTCACAATGCCAGTGCAAATGCGCCTATAAAAACCTCTGTGCGTGCACTAGGAAACCGGCCCACAAAGGGGAGAGGAGCAACATGGTGACCCACTAGACCACCAGGGTGAGTTGTCACATGTGAACATGAAAATTGTGCCAAGAACAGAAACAAGCCAAGGTTTAGCAATTTTTTAAACAAATTAAGGAACAGTGTAACCCGCCCATTGACTAACATTTTTGCCTATACTATACTGAGAACATTTTTTCCCTATTACATATCTATTTACCCAATTTAATTTTTACACTGAATAGTTCCTTTAAGAATGCAACTGAATTAATGTGCTAAAACAGAGTTAAAATTGAGCATTAATTCCATTTATAATAGGTACAGTACTTGCAGTGAAAAAATAGTTTCTACAAGCCTAATGTCTCACTTGTACCCTAGCTTTTAGTTTGTAAACTCTTGCATGCAGGCTGTTCTAATCCAATTGTACTCTTTAAACCCTTTTTTGTTATTCACATTTATTCCCCGTTTGTTATATACTATGTCGGCACTATATACATAAATGATGATAATAGACTTTTCTTGCACTTACAGGAAATGTATATTGCAGTCCTCCAGTCTCCTTTGATGAGTAGGGCACACATTAATGCTAGTGAATCATAGAATTACTGCCAGGCTGGTTCTGCTGGTTGTGTTAACAGCCACAAGTGATGTGTGGGTCAGGAAAAACTCAACCTGCACCTGACCGTTACCTGCACAATCTTATCTAGAACCTGAACCTTACCCACAAAATGTAGCCATTGTAGGACCCACAACTGACCTGAAATGCTTCTTCTCAATTTGTACGTCAGTTCTATGCATGAGTCTGATACCAATACAGGAGACCTTCAGGTGCAGAGGAGGAGTGATCTTCCTTAGTCTGACCTACATCCAACCCTAACCCACAATGGTTGGCTAAACCTGAACCTGTCAAACTGGTGGTCAACCCACACATCACTAATAGCCAATACTGATTTGTTAAAAGGAAATTGTGTGCTAATGTTGTTTACTGCAACACTGAAAGTAATACCTGATGCCTGTAAATGCACACGTAATTAGACAAGTTCACACATGTGGCCTGTGAGCATGGGATCTCCCTCATTTTACTTAGGAAGATTCAACAAGACAAATACTTTGATCTAAACCCACAATTAGTGTTTGGACCTTTAATTTACAATAACAATATATGCCAAGGGCTAGTTACTAATTCTGGTGGCTCATCCATCCATACTATAACTATATGCCAGAACAGTATTTTAGTGTAGCAAATAATTGGTTTTGCAGCTGCAGACAAAATATAATATCATAATTTGCTTTGCCTTACTTCAAATAATCCTTCAAACACAAGCAGAAAATTGAATTGATCTGTACTGCAAAATATGATTTCCTGAAGCCAGCTGCCAGGACTGCATTTTTCGTTTCTTTTTTTCTGTAGTTGATCCAGTAACGGGAAGATACTGAAGCCTGGTCCAGGAAAATGTCCTCATATGTGTGCACGATGGGATAGGGAGCTTGGAGAAGAGTAAAGTCAATCTACCAGCTACTTTGAGAGGGAAATTGCCAAACATTTCAAAGTATTGTCTGTTTCTCAAATTAAGAACATTCTGCAAATGAATTTTTAAAGCGCTACTATGAAAACGTAATTTGTGCTTAGTACTGTAGAATACAATTCTTATGTTTTATGGTATCTCTCTATATAGAATATGATTTAATTTAAGAGGTTTTGCTGCTGCTATACAGTTTCCATGATTTTTTCTTTTTAGCCAACCCTATCACAATTGATGTCTGTCTGACCCTGTTGGTGGTAACCCATGTGACATGGTGTCCCATGCTACCTTTCTAAAGTAACACATACCACAGTCCTTTCTTTGGGAATTCTTTGCCAACGTAGCAGAGTAAACAGGAGGTTCACAATGCACTTGTGATTAACTCATTAACTAATTTATTTTCAGCCACAAGTGATTCAGCACAATTGTTTAACATGTATTCTCCTCACTCTTGACATTTGGGAACTCCCAGACTACTTGGTCCCAGCCTCCAGCTTACTTCCCAGGCCCTCCTTGCCTGTCAGAGACACCGCTCCTTCTTGCAGACTTTCAACAGTGGGGGGTATACTAGGCCCTACATATCCTAGTCCCTATAATCTCCTGGGTGACTACCGCTGAGACACTGGTCCCTTACTTCCTCCATGTTGGAGCCTCATTTTCTCATACTCCCTGTTACTACCACTCACCTGCAGTGAGCGCCAACCAATTATATGCTACCACTATCTCACCTACTTGCTCCTGTTAGTTACCTTTCTGAGGTGGCCTACCTCAAGCTCCCTGGCTTCATACAATATCCCTTTTCTTATCAGTCAACACGGAATTGTCACACTATTCTCCCCCTTATATAGTGTCACTAACGGCACCCTAAATCCAGAACTCAAGCTGAGCTCCCTGGTCTCGGTTCTCACTTCTGCCTATAACCACCGCCTTTCACCTCGGGAGGAGCCCTTGGCTAACTGGATTCCGCCAGGTCTTATTTGAGAGAGGAGCAAAGCTATTTATTCTGGACGAGCAAAGGGGCACGATTGTCTCACCAAGGATACGGGATGGAAGAACGCCACTTAGGAAGGCAGGCCAGACAACAGTGTGCAACAGGCAAGCCGGGCTAGCACAAGCAGAGCAGAACAGGCAGGCAAGGGTCAAAACACAGAAGATCAATCAGGAATCAATATTGAATAGAACCTGGAACAAGCTGAACTGAACCGAACAACCGGCAGTTTGCTTAACACTGAATTCCCCTTTTAAACTGTTTGAATTTGCACAATGACGTAATCACGCCAGCGCAACTGAGCCTACGAAACCCGGAAGTGAGCGCGGCGAGCACCATAGAGGAAACCAGCACAGAAGGAGACAGGACACGTGCGGCAGGCATCCCGGCTGGGGGCTCTGCCAGACACTAGACTACCAGGGGTAGCCACTGGACCACCAGGGTAAACTTTATTCCTTACATATACAGTAGCTTCTCCTGGGGCATTTCCCTCCTCAACCAAAATTAACAGTAATTACAGTAGAGAAATGTGTCACTCCTTACACTCATGCTCCTTGCTGGATACTTGTCACAAAACATGGGTCCAAGCAGAGGTTGTCTTCAAGCTCCCGTTGCAGGTCCAACCAATGGTCAGGAATATTGTAACTCCTAACAAGGTTACACATATAGGAAAAAACATTGATGTATCTAGTAATTCAGTCTTTGTTCAAAGAATATAGTCAGGAAATATATTTTATCCCATATCTATTCTCAAATCAGTAGCATTTCAGGTATATACTGTAGTATATCTACAACGCTAATAGACATTCTCCCCCCTTCCCCAGGGTTACAAGCCCCACAGCTGTATAACCACTGTTTAATGGCAATGGTACACTGAGCATTTTGATCAGTGTTACTCATTTTACTTACTAGAAATCCAGTTAGGATTATACAGTGTCTGGTATCAGACTTAATGGAAGCATAAATTCTCCAAAGCCAATGAAAGTAAGCAAAGAGAAGACTGTCCTTCCACATTTACAAAAAGGCACATTTATGAAGAAGATGCTCACTTTTGTTGGTTTAATGTAAGTAAATATAGATATAAATATAGATTATTATTTCTTTCCCTGATGAAGAATAACAATTGTAGAATGTATTTTCACTGTAGATTTTATTTATGCTAACCCTAAATCTATTAAAATCCCAACATGTACTAATTTGTAAGAGGGAAGGCAGTGTGCAGTGTGCAAAAAACAAGCACACTCCACTGTTTCCTTGCACTTAGCACATTGCCTTTGACCTAAGCAATATTTCCCGTGGTCACAATGATGCATGTGCCATAGGCCTGAAAAAATGTTTGTATGTGAAATAAATTTTACCCTTGCTGTTTTAGGAACCCTTGAAGTACATGTGAGCTTTTATTTTAAAAACACCTAGAATTACCTTAATTACCTTAAACATCCTCCAGAATAACATACCTTTCTGGATGCATTCAGTTTTATTTTGATTCTTTATTACAGCCAGTTCAACTGCAGCCCTTTAAAATACTTCTTTGTCTAGTGTGAACCTCCGCCCAAAGACCTCAATGATGTATGTAGTGGGCATGCTCACTGCCTCTGCGTTTTCATTGCTCAACTTGAAATCTAACCTTTTTACATAAAGCTGGTTATACCTCAAAAATGTATTCCTGAGAACTGGATAAAATGACTAATATGCTTTGTTAATAGCATATAGGTTTACAAGAAATGGTGTTGCGAATAATTCCAATCAATAAAAGAGAGGTGCCACAGCCATTTAGCAGGAAATGTGTACAACTGCAAAAAACCCTAGTAGTAAACAGAGCTGCAAGATATTACAAGATAAGGTCAGGAGAAGCCATAATGAGAAACCAGAAATGCAAATAAAAGGCATCCCCCCTGCCATGCCGGTGTGTGCACCACATGTGTGCATGCCTGTGACGATGTGTTTTGTGCAGACGAGCAGGCGAGCGGCGCCGCAGTTTGACAAGTGCGCACAAACTGTTTTTTGCCGCGACTTCCGACAAAGGTGGTCGAGGCATTAAGAGGCACATGTGGGTGCGGACCTGGGCTAGCCCAGAAGAGCCAGGAGCCCACCTACAAAAGGGCTCTAAAATAATGCAATGAAGTTTGAAGAAATAATATGAAGATAATGTATGAAGTAATGGCACATTTCTATGCCCATCAGACTACTCTGATATTGCTACACTACTATTAGAAATGATGCTGTAGTGCATGTGTCACCATGCATTAACTGGCACATTAGGGGACACAGGTGGATCAACTGGCATAGTTTTGTACAAAAGAAGTTAATTTTAGTAGCACTCTTCAATTTAAAATCTTTCATGTAATTGCTGTGACTGTCTGTGCACAATTCTCTTTCATAATATGCACTAGTGACACAATGGGTTAATAAAGCAGATTCTGTTTAAGGTACCATTCATCTTCCAGTCATGGACTAATTCATCTGTTCTTTCAAAGCCCAGAGATATTTACCATTTTTTCCAGTCTACGCTGTTACTTCTTAATTTGTCTGCACATTTCAGAGTGTGGACAAATACTTGGCAAATTGGTATTACTGTGAACATGTTCTTCAATAAACTGAAGTCTGAGATACAGTTCTGTCTGTTGGATCTCCAATAGGTCTGGCAACATTCCTTCCCATTACATAAGAAAGTAAGTGTTGGGCAACAGGGGAGGTAGAGAAGGAATTATTTCTTTAAGCTCTGCCGAGTGGGACCAAAGAAGAGCACAGCTGCCCAAAAGCACTCACACTTCATTTGCTTTTCTTTCATTTATTTTTTCTTTTTCTTTCAAGTTAACTCCTTAAGGTACTATTTTGTACATTTTATACAGATGTAGATTTATTATGCATTTGAATTTATACTCATACTTGTTATTTATTTAAGTACAGAAGCTGTCATTTACTAAGCTCTTTTCCTCTCTGTAATGATTCACAGGAGGGAAAACTCCTAAAGCGAATTGGATAGATAAAGATGATGGCCAGATTATGTCATTCATATGAGATAGGAAAGTAAATGTCCAATAAATTATCTGTACAGGCATCATGGTGCATCAACAGTGGTTTTGGCTTTAACAGATGGTCTTGTCTGTTTATATGCGGTCACTCAGCAAAGTAGGAAATGCTCAGTAAAAGCTAATTCTAACAATATCAGTTTTATGTTTATGGCAGTCAAACCACTGTAATGACAATACATCTGAACTGTAATCTTTTGGCCTTTGTATGTGTACAGTGAGGCGAAGGATGCATTAATATTTCCATTAGACAAAGCCACATGGAAAAAATATATACTTGCACCTCTCTCCCACAACGTAAAATAGAAAATATAAAAATTATAAGATCTTTTACAAGAGCAAACGGCAAAAATTGAGTCATTCAACTTTAATTGCAGCAAAATGCCTATGATTCTTTGTTAAATGGCAAGGAAATCCAGTTAATGCTAAAAGTTCACAAAGCATTTCTTGTGGAATAGTTCTTACCAATAAGTTCCATTTTTGCACTAATCTCTCCTTGCATTCTCTCCATCCCTCATTTCCAGCCCAGCTGGCGATTGACACTTCTGCAGTCTATGTTGTTGTGGTTGTTGTAAATGTGCCTTACTATTTCTGCTCCCTCAAATTATGGTGCTGTAATGCAATGCACAGAGAACAGAGTTCAGGTAGAGACAGGTGGGTCTGATAAGTAATTGCACGAAAGAGCATCGAGCAGATGTATACTTTATAGGGATGCACCAAATCCAGGATTCGGTTCGGGATTCGGCCTTTTTCAGCAGGATTCGGGTTCGGACAAATCCTTCTGCCTGGCTGAACCGAATCCGAATCCTAATTTGCATATGCAAATTAGGGCCAGGGAGGGAAATCACATGATTTTTTGGCACAAAACAAGGAAGTAAAAAATGTTTTCCCCTTCCCACCCATAATTTGCATATGCAAATTAGGGTTCGGATTCGGTTTGGTATTCAGCCAAATCTTTCGGGAAGGATTCGGGGGTTCGGCCGAATCCAAAATAGTGGATTCGGTGCATCCCTAATATTTTACTGCAGTGGAGAGTTTCAAGGTAAGATATTGTGGGTTTCTTTGTTCCTTTAAAATTGCATATTAGAGTTAGAAGAGAGAAAATCGGATCTAACAAGCTAACCGCCCCAATGAAAAAGAAATCTCTATAGATTAATGGAAACTGGGCATCCAGAACTTTCTGCCAATATCAACAAGACATAATTTTTACTGATCCCAGAATACCAGAAGGAAACATATCATTTAACAAAAGAAATTTGTATTATGAACAGAGCAATTAATCAGCATATATATATATTTTATTCCTGACATGTTCCATAAGTAGAATATCCACTGGGAAAAGCAGGAGCTGGTGCACTTTCTTCTGTTGCTACAACACAATTTCTCCTAAGGAAATATCAGTTTCCTCTGTTCATCTGTAAATGTCAATGGGTCCAGTATATAGTAATACTGAGGTTGAAACAAACATAATAAAACAGTTTAACACTGCTACGTACTAAAAAGGGGCAATTTAGCAAATTATTTGAATTTCATATTTGTGTCTAGGATGTCACAGGTCTGGTTTTCACCCAGACAGCCCTCCTGAAAACTGCCTGTACTCATTTCTAAATTAAAAAATCCAGGCAGTGCTTTAAAAAGAGAGGTGCGGTGATCAGCCAATCAGTGATTGCCATGTTATAAATTTGAGCATCACCCACCCCATGATGTCATCTGCCCACCATGACATCACCAAGTCTGCCTCCTGCCCAGTGCATCTTGGCAGAACCCTAATTGTGTCTATCTCTAATTTTAATGGCTTTTTAATTCAGTGAAAAATTATTTTATAAAGCTGTACTGTTTAAAAAAATTAAAATAAATAAACAAATAATAATAAGAGGCAGATTAATCAAATGTCCTACTGGATAGTTTGTACATGGACAGGATGTCCTGTGCTACCAGTATTGTTTTGATTATAATAAATATTTTGTATTATTCTAGGTGAACTTGATCTAAGCAATTCTACAATTAATTTTAATATTTTGAAAACACAATAACAGATGTATCTTTAAATCAAATTCCTAGTGCTGCTGACCTGAATGCAAATAACTATTTCCATAGCTTTAACTCAATGGAATGCTGCTGGGGCCTGGCTCCACTAAATTGTTCAGTAGCAATATAGTTGTCATCAAAGTATATGGCTGGACTGTTTTTTCAAAGAACCTACACAGTAGGTCACACCATTAAATTTGGTAGCTCTGCATTGCTTTAAAGTCACCTAAATGATTTTCCTTACATAGTCATGCAATCTCACTTTCATGTTAGCTAAACAGTCTAAAAATGCCATCTATAATCCTGTATAATTATCAGAGCTGTAGGATGCATATTCCACCAGTAAACAGGAGTTATAAGACTCTAAAACAGGGCCAGAGGGGAATGTATATTATTGAACCCTAAGTATTTAATACATTATTGTACTGTTTATTATTTAGTAGATAAAGCCATTATACAGCAATTACTATTGTGTGAAACACCCTGATAAAAATGTCATAAAAAGCAGTCAGTAGGGCCTTTGTGCAGGCATCATGTGCGCCTCCTGTTGGACAGCCCTACCATCTACAATTCTAGTATGGCAGGACTGAATCATTTCTTAATAGTAGAAATATTTTCTTAAAACCGTCTGTATGGAATATAAAGAAGCTAGAAGTCAAGCCTAAATCACAAACTGGCTTCTGTGAGCAAAACTCCTAAATCCAGCTCCTTCCAGGAATTATGACCACAGAAGACAAATAGGAAAGAAAAAGCAGCAATCTAAGTAATACTCACTATTTCCTGTTAGTGCTCTTGCTCTTTCTTAACATCCTTCCTGATATGCCATGTGTGCTTTCAAAAGGAATATGGGGTTTAGCAAGCTGAGACCACAAAGTAAAGGGAAAGTGAAGGTATCTTTTAATTTCAATAAAATCTAAAATAAATGCATAGATAATGTGAATGGGGAACTGTAACAAAATACATACTTCTATATAAAAGATAAGTGTCTAGCATTCTCAAAAATCAATAGGTTTTACTTTGCCAACTGAAATGAAAGTACAGGTATGGGATCCATTTTCCATTAACCCATTATCCTGAAAGCTCCAAATTATGTGAAGGCTGTTAAAGGAGAAGGAAACTCAAAAATTAAATTAATATATAGTTATTGGCAAGCTAATCATCTTTTAGCTAATATAAATCATTAATGCATTACTTTTCTATGTTTTTTTTATGCTCTGATCGTTTTTAATAATATTAACTACATGTAGAAAAATGCCTACCCTCTCTCCTGTGCAGAAATCGCTTGAAATGGGGCACAGGCATGCGCAGTAGGTATCAGCAGTGCCCTGCGCATGCTCTGTGTAATGTAATCTTTGCCGTGCAGACTTCACTGATGTCGGTCACGTGACATATGCAAACGTCATCGTTGACCTCCATCCTCCCTCCCACATTATGCATTCACCAATCGGGAGACATCTTCCCCGTAGCTCAGCTCCTGCGCTCGCTCTAAATCTGATTTACAGTTACACAGCCTACACAGCCAGCCAGCGAGCGAGCGAGCGCAGGAGCTGTTAATAAATCAAGCGAGCGGTTCAGCCTTTCTGTCTGAGGTCTGTAAATTCTTTCTGTCTGAGGTCTGTAAATTGTGACGCGTCGTGGGGTCATACAGGAGGCGCATGCGCACTGATGGAGAGAAGAGAGGGGAAGTGACGCGCTGAATTTAGAAATGGCGGCGCCAAAGCTTAAACAGCGCCGCAACTTTGGGAGTAAAGGACACGGCTGGCAAACTTCAATGGCAAGTTTTAATGCGACGGTTCAGGAGGGGAGGTGGTGGGGGACACTGGAAACTAATTACCGAAAATTTCCTTTCCTTCTCCTTTAAGGCAGGGGTGTCCAACCTCTTGTTTTCCCTGGGCCACATTGGAAATAGAAAAATTGTCTGGGGCCACACATGAAATACACAAACACTTTTGATTTGTAAAAGTAAAGAAAAGAACTACAATACTAGTTGGATAAACAGATAGAGCTATACACTGGAATATGGGACACCTGGATATGAAATACTTACTATTATTATTACTACTAAATGGGCAATGGGCAGAGTCCTCCCTCCTGCCTACTCCTATATCCTTTGCAACATAACCTTTCCTTGGGTACCAAACATTTCCAGCTGGGCCGCATTCATATCCATCCTGGGCCACATTTTAAAAGATTTACTAGTAGACTCATCCAAATTACATAAAAATTGTTATCAGAAAACCCCAGGTCCTGAGCATACTGGATAACAGGTCCTATACCTGTACATGGAATTGTGTAAGCAATTTTTTGGGGATAAAGCTATGTTCAAAGTAAGTCAAACTGCCATTATAGTTTTTACATCCACCAGGAAGCTGTTAATGTCCACCTATGACACAGCTGTACAATTCATTACATAGCACTGACATCATAAACAATCACTGAATAGGAAGGATCTTGCACCAACATTTTTTAAATTTGGCAGTTGCCCTGATGGGGATCTCTAAAGAAAGTAATTGGTCTTCTGCCTCCTGATTGACCTGATACAATGAGTAATTATGCTGCTAAGGGAGGACCAGCTGCTACTGCTGCTATGTATTAAAGAGATACTGACATCAGAAAATAACATTTTTTACTATCTATCATAACATTGTCTTTGAATGCTATTTATAATTTTGCCATAAAAGTATTTGCCTGATGCTTTTACATTACTTTTCTTACTCCCATGTTCCTCTATGAGGGGGCTTCCATATTTGTGCAGCAGCAGTCTGTTTGCATTAGAAGCTCTAACTAACAGGTTAAAGCGGAATTAAACCCCGCCAGTGCTACACTCCTCCACCCGGGCTATTGCCCCTAACTTGTATGTTACCCCAAAGTGCAGGTCCCTTCGTGCAGGGTCACATGCTTAGAAGACATTGTGGCCTAAGATGGTGCCCGTGAACCTGCGCAAATGGACCTGCGTTTTGGGTTTATATTCAAGTAAGCCACCAGTAGGGTTGAATTCACCTTTAAGGAGGGATAGTCAGGCAACAAAAATTGTCCCTTAACTCAAAGGTCATAAAAAGTAAAATTTTATTCATGATTACATATTAAAAAACAATTTCGTACATACTGACACCATGACAATCCACAGAAATAAGAGAAACTGGGCCCATTAAACAGAGCCCAATTAGAATAAGTTACACTGATGATAACTCAAGGATTTATCAAGCATACAGCCCATACAAGAGCTTACAGGCTTCTTTATAAAACATAATTGTGCTTAGTAGGTATTCATAGTCCTTTATGGAAATAAACCTTTAAGTACTCAAAGATTAGTGCTACACACAATGATTCATAAGTAATTTCTTAAAAATATAATTATTCAGTAACATTTTCTAATTTGTTACCTATACCACAATCTTTCACTGCTTCACTGAGGGGAAAAATATACTAAGTTGCAGCTTTTACTTACCCTTGACCATCCCTGTTTGGGCAACCTCTATGAAAACAGTTTGGCTTTCTGCAGAATGACATTTCAAACAAACAATGGTTGAAGGTAAGTCTGCTCCTAATGGGCAGGTTTATGAATTTTTTGTGATTGTGCTTTTCTCTAGGGATGCAATTAAGCCACTATTTTGGGATCTGGCTGAACCCCTGAATCCTCTGGGAACGAATCCCAACCCAAAACTGAACCCTAATTTGCATATGCAAATTAAGAGAAGGAAGGGAAAAAGAGAACTGTGCACACAGGGTGTGCTTAAACAATTATTTACTTCTTTGTTTTGTGATGAAAAGTCACATTATTTGAATGATTCATATTTGGTTGCACCAGACATGAGGATTCAGATAAATCTTAGCCAAATTGTGTTTTTTCCTTACACAAAATAAAACTCTTGCCTCTTAAACCTGCCTCAATTTTTATTGAGGCAAGGCTACAGCCTCAAAAAAACCTGGGAAAAAAATAAACCCTACAGTAAACTGGAAACACAAAAATCCATAAATCTGCCATATGGGTATTACCCACTGATTTTATTGTCCTCTGCTGGTACATAGCAGCCTCATGAAATCGCATATATGCTGATGGACTTTCACATGGACTGAAATTTAGACCATTGTGTCTTACAATCTCAACCTCTGTATTATACTTTATTATGCAAGCAAATATATTGCAAATTGTTTCATACTATGGGGCTGCGGCACTTATTATACTCTATTTTTCAAGATTAATTACTTGATTGTTGGTGAATCATTTACATGTGATATTAACCTGCTCATATTTATTGATTTCTCCCAGTGGGACTTTGCACTTGAGCATACATACATACAGTTGTGCTCATAAGTTTACATACCCTGACAGAATTCATGATTTCTTAACCATTTTTCAGAGAATATGAATGATAACACAAAAACTTTTCGTTCACTCATGGTTAGTGAAGTCATTTATTGTCAAAAAACTACACAAACTACCCAAATGACCCTGATCAAAAGTTTACATACCCGGGTGATTTGGCCTGATAACAAGTCTTTTGGGGTAGTTGTGGATGAGGCTCTTTATCTTCTCAGACGGTAAAGCTGCCCATACTTCCTGGTGAAAAGCCTCCAGTTCCCATACATTCTTGGGCTGTCTTGCATGAACTGCACATTTGAGGTCTCCCCAGAGTGGATCAATGATATTGAGGTCAGGAGACTGAGATGGCCACTCCAGAACCTTCACTTTATTTTGCTGTAGCCAATGACAGGTTGACTTAGCCTTGTGGTTTGGATCATTGTCATGTTGGAATGCCCAAGTAGGTCCCATGCACAGCTTCCAGGCTGATGAATGCAAATTTCCCTCCAGTTTTTTTTGAGAATTTACTGCATTCATTTTGCCATCAATTCTGATCAAATTTCCTGTGCCTTTGTAGCTCACTCATCCCCAAAACATCAGCGATCCACCACCATGTTTCACAGTAGGAATGGTGAACCTTTCATCATAGGCCTTGTTGACTCCTCTCCAAATTGTTGTGGCCAAAAAGTTAAATTTTAGTCTCATCACTCCAAATGACTTTGTGCCAGAAGGTTTGAGGCTTGTCTCTGTGCTGTTTGGCATATTGTAAGTGGGATACTTTGTGGAATTTGCATAGTAATGGCTTTCTTCTGGCAACTCGACCATGCAGCCCATCTTTCTTCAGGTGCCTCCTTATTGTGCGTCTTAAAACAGCCACACCACATTTTTCAAAGTCCTGTATTTCACCTGAAGTTATAGGTGGAGTTTTCCTTGCATCCTGAACAGTTTCTGGCAGTTGTGGCTGAAATTTTTGTTTTATTTGGTTTGGTTTCAACAGAACCCCTAATTTTCCACTTCTTTATTAGAGTTTGAACACTGCTGGTTGGCATTCTTATATCGCTTTCCTGTTTTATAGAGTTCAACTACCTTTTCCTGCAGATCATTTGACAATTTGTTTGCTTTCCCCATGACTTAGAATGCAAAAAACATCAGTGCAGCGCAGCACTGGATGAAAGATGCAAGGGTCTGTCAGGAGTCCAGAAAGTCAATGATCTTTTATACACACCCACTAATTACAAGCAAACAGGTGAAGATGGTTACCTTTAATAGCCATTCTAACCCTTTTGTGTCAAGTTGTGTGCATGTTATTAGGCCAAATCACCCAGGTATATAAACTTTTGATCAGGGTGATTTGGGTAGTTTTTGTAGTGATTGTGATTTAAAAAAAGAGTAAACACATTTTTTGACAATAAATGGATTCAGCCAACCACTAAACATGAGTGAAAGAAAAGTTTTTATGTTATTAATATTCTCTGAAAAATGGTTAAGAAATCATAAATTCTGCTAGGGTATGTAAACTTGAGCACAACTGTTTAGATACCATCTGAAGTGTTTAATATTAAGCTGCTTTTCTCTTGAACTCTCTCCCAATATGCATCCCTGTCCACTTTGCTTAGTTTATATTAACTAATTTTCTTCAAATATGGCTCTGTCCTATTACAAAACAGCAGTTTTGTCTTGCTTTATGACTGAGATTGTCAAACAGGTTTAATACCACTCAACACTAAATAGTACATAAAAGATAGCCTAGATTTTCTAATCTACATACTCCAAAAACATGTCTATTAACGACTGGTAGGAGATATATTGCCACTGAATAAAACTCTTGCTAGTTCTCCTCCTGTTCTATACTAAAAAACAAATTATTTGATGAGAAATACAGTACCTACAGTCACCCAATGGGTTAAGTTAGTCCTACTACTCTTTGCCATCAGACTTACTTATGAAGCTCAGGGTTGTCTGACGAAATTCGAGAAGGTATGGTCCCCTTGGTTAGATATCAGCCCAATAGATGACAACGACCACTAGCGAACTACTATAAATCTCTAGTAATATTTGCACTGTATGCCATGGATATTTAATGTGCACCATCTTCCTACCTTTGTAGTATATCTATTGTTATGTAATTGTAATAGATTCTTCAAAACGACTTAATCTCTGTATTCCTCGAAACCCAAAAGTTCAGAGGAAGGGGGAATAACAGAAATTGAATATAGTGTAGTATTTCGATAAGCAATATTTCACACTTTGTGAATTCAGTGTCTTAGTTTCTCCTTAGTGTAAACAGCATGTGTAGAAAGGCTAAAAATTCGGTTTAATAAATATTAAAATGCACTCACAAACAGACAACTTGTAGCTCACATTAAAAAGTTTTCTCTGTGTGCGATCCCACTGCTGCTGAGGCTCCGCGACGTCCCTGAGAGCTTAATGAGCATGAGGAGAACTCCTTTCTGGTTCACAGATAAGGTGCCAGCTGCCTCGCTAACGCGTTTCGCCGTAAGGCTTCTTCCCTGAGTGATGACGTTTCCTTTCCCTACTTGCTGTTTTATCCTCCATGTCCATCAACAAATGTTGCGCAACTTTATTAGTACAAAGTCCGATCAATCCAAATGCACTGAGAAACAAAGTGTATCAAACAACAATCCAACACCCTCCAAGAGTGGGAACGGTAGACCTACACTTTCACTAAACAAAGCTACTGTTTCCCAAAGTTAAACGTATCTTATTTAAAAATAAAGTTACAAGACCATACCCCTACTGGACAATTAACAATATTACAAGTTTTTGGATACACACTTTCTATAGTCAGTTATACATATAGCTCCTTAAAGGAAAAGTAAATGTTTTTCTTTTTCTTTCTGTAAATTTGCTCTAAACAGCCCCCCAGATTAATGTACCTTAGTCCCTGCTGCAAGTCTGCTCTGGTTTCTGTGTTATCAGCAGCTTGTTTCCCCTTCTTCCTGGTGCAGAGTGAAGCCCCGCCCCTTAGCTTACTGAGCAGTCCATTTGCTGCTGTTCCACAATAGAGAGGAAGAGGGAGCCAGTGTGTGCATTAGTAAGCTAGTTTCCCCAAGCAAAAGGTGCTAAACACACTGGTCTCTGCTATGTCACATTATGCAAATGATCTCCAGGACTAGTCCAAGAGATAAGGTCAGCTCAGTAAGCTAAGGGGCGGGGCTTCACTCTGCACCAGGAAGAAGGGGAAACAAGCGGCTGATAACACAGAAACCAGAGCAGACTTGCAGCAGGGACTAAGGTACATTAATCTGGGGGGCTGTTTAGAGCAAATTTACAGATAGAAAAAAAAAAGGTTTACTTGTTCTTTAATATAAGTTATCTATGTATTACCTCAATTTCCTATTCAAAATTATTCCAAGAAGGCCCTTATATTGAAATCTACTTTGGTGTTAGAGATTTTAACCAATAAATCCACCAACTTTCCCTCTGAAGTGTCCTGTTCACCATTTTCCCCCTCTCCAATGTTATTGTAATATAAACTTCTAATAAAATAAAAATGTTAACAATCAATAGCTATATCAGTAGCTAACAATTAATACCTAATATTATTAAAGGTCCTGGTGTAAAAACCTTGGGTCTATCGCATAAGAAGGCAGGCAAATCAAGTAGTTAGTCTTAATATTAGAAAAAACTCATCGTTGTCAATGGGTGGTCCGGTTGTGAAAAACTATCAACCCGTAACTTCAGGGTTAATTCATCTAAACCAATGCACCGGGCTTGTTTTGTGTATGACTTCTAGCATATACTTACAGACATATATCTGTATATTTAGATTTACCATATGAGGCCACAACTGCTTTTGAACCTCAGATCCAGTTTTCCACTGTAAATGGAACTACTACTGTACTTATTTTTTTTCTTCTTCACCTAAAGGGAATTAAATCTGTATCATTTATTTCTCTGCCGCTTAAAAATATCAATGGCAAGTTCTGGACTTTTTTGTCATCTGTACTATGTCCAGTCAACACAGGCAAAATTAGATGAGTTTTTAAATACCTGATATGGGTAGTGAGCTTGGGCCACCATGAATAACAGGGCTGTTGCATAAGAATAAGTTGCATAAGGAGCCCTTCTTGCCAAATAAAATCAACTATTATTGTGTTATGTGTAGTGTAACACATTTTTATAATTTATACTTTGTATTTCAACAGTGCCCCTAGTTACACAATTACTGAAGCTGTGCCCTGCCAGGAAATTTTCTGCCACAGCTATGCTGGGTCCTCTCAACCCCTGGGCAGGGACGGGGATCAATGTTGTTGTGAACCAATGAGTGTTTATTCATTATGTGTCAGTTCACTAGAACTAAGTGGTCTGGACACAGAGGGCTTAATATTTTCATGAACTTTGAAAGGTATGATCTGTTACCGAAGTTGAGCACGGAAAATCTTTGCTTTATGATACAAGTACACAAGAAATTAACTAAATTAAAGTGTATTGAACATATTCCTAGGGAAATTAAAGATGTTTTGAAAACATTTGTATATGTTGTTCTAGCACCCTCTAGTGCCAAAATAAACTTATAACAATATTTTTTATGCTCCAGTTTTTTGGTATACTGAGGCCTACAGCATGACAAATGACAAGAGCTTTTAAGGTATTTTTGAAGAAAAGGTACCAGTGTTCCTCTGTACAAAAGTATAAATGTTGCAGGAACATCCACTTGTATTGCTTGCCAGCTCTGGTAGTAAATAATGGCACAAAAAGCTGAATCTAACCCTTCTCCTGCTGCAAACTTTTTCTCCACTTCCTTGACATGTATGACACTACATTACTCTCTTGAGAGTTAATAACAGCTCCCAGTGTTTAATTTAATGTATCGGCATTGGATCTGTTAACTGAAACCAGAAAGCTCTAAGTTTATGGGAAGGCCATCTCTCATAGAAGCAAATACATCACATTTTAAAATGATTTCCTTTTTCTCTGTAATAATAAAACAGCACCTTGTACTTGAGCCTAACTAATGTATAATCAATCCATACTGGAGGCAAAACCCCTATTGGGTTTATTTCATGTATATTTTTTAGTAGAACTATAATATGGAGATTGAAATTACAGAATTATCCCTTTTCTAGAAAATTGGAGGTCCCAAGCATTCTGGATAACAGGTCCCATACCTCTATCTCCTCTTCTCCACTAATTAATTAATAAGATCATTTGGATTTTAACATCAACCCTGTGCTAAAAAACATTTCATAATTTCCTTCTGTAACTCAGGTAAAATAGGTTTCCCTCTCCCAAATTGTTATGCTTCTTGTTTATTCTACACAGTTACTAACACAACAGTTTCTACACAGTTACTAACATCTTACTAACCTATCCTCTCATTTCCTCCCACTTGAAGAATCTTACATCGATGTGAATAATTTTTGCACCTTATATGCTTCCACCTACCTAATTAGCAGTTGCATGGGATTTTTCTGTTTATGCTTGTTTAAGTAATAATATGCAGCTCTCTAATGACCTGTTACCAGCAACAGACAACACCCACATCTAACTACTAATACTCCTAGATCTCTCATCAGCTTTTTACACCCCTAAACCACCTCTATGCTGACAATACTCCAATTTATCTCTCCTCTTCCAATCTCAAGCGAGATCTTCTTGCATGTCGGCAAGTTCAACATGGATCTAACACTACCTTAAAGGAGACTGACTAAAATGTGCCAAAATGGTTACCCCTTCTCCTGAAATGATGCATTGTTGTTCATCAGCACTGCTTTGTTAATGTATTCACTCAACCTGAGCATGCAGCCATCATTCTCCACTGCAGCACATCACTTCCCCTCTGTCTCTAGCCTAATACATGTTCAGTAAAAAAAAGGTAGTAGGAAGCTTAGAAGGAGATTGCGTAGCTATAGTAACCAAAGGCAATATTTCCTTACTTGGTGGATTGCATCAGGCAGACCCCTACATCGCCACTTCATATAGAGAAATCTATGGATTATTGTGCATGCCCAGGACTTAAAAAAGATTGTATGTGCATGCATTCACCCTCAGACAGATATTTTTGGCAAGGACATTGGCTAGTAATGGAGGTTGTTTAGCAAATTATTATTGGTAAGCACATTTACAGAATATGTCCAGTAATTTAAGATATTTTACATTTTCATTGTCCTTTCAATGACAGAAATAGTATTGTTCCCCCATCCAATACCCATAACAATCCAGAAGTGTATATAACTGTTACAAACTCCACTATTATATCCTCAGGTACCTTGGAGTTATCCTTGATGATTCATATTCCTTTACTTCCTTTAGATCAAATCCAATCAAATAACTAAATCATGTAACTTTCACATAAGGAACATTTACACAATTTGACTATCTATCACCCAAAATACCACCAAAAATCGTATTCACTCTCTAGTCATATTACGTGCTGACAATTGTACCTCTCTATCAACTACTATAACTTTTCATTATATATATAATACCTCTCCAGAGATACCTCTCCAGGTTTATAATAAATGCTGCTGCCAGGCTCACAGACTTTAGCAACCACTCCTCCTCTGCCATGTGTTCATCCATCCATCATGCGTCCTGCCTCCGCAGCCTAATATAATCCGTTAGTAGGAGGTCTTTAGATAGCTGATATAACTTGTGGCTATATTTGGCTCTCCATTGACCATTCACATTGGTAGAACTATACATTTTGCATAATATCTTCCTTTCATGATCCACATTTCACAGCCATAGATGGCTACAGGCCTATTATAGCATTATATGCCCATATTTTGTTGTTCATGTGGATGTTTTGTGAGCAGAAAATGTGTGAAAGAGCAAAGTAAGCACTATTAGCTTGAATAATTCTTCCAGGATTATCTGTAATATTGCTCCCATTGCTGTCTAAGTAGACATCCATGTATTTAAATGTTCAAATACAGAATGCTTTTGACCTGAGGGTTTTCTGTATAAGAAAATATTCAAGAATTTGGAACACAGCACCATATCTCTAGTCACCAAATATTTAAAAAAAAAAGTACAGTTGCTTTTCCAACAGCAGGAATTGATTCTGGGTTAGTTATTACCAGTTACAATGAATTGTTTTATTGTTATAGAGAATAAGAAGGAAGAATCAGGCAAAAAATGACATATCACTGTGAATACTATGACATCTGAATAAAGGAGCCATACAACCAGTATGGTAACAACATTTGCAGTTTTGTTCTTCGTGGAAGTTTAAAATAGTTTGTAAAATAAACTCTTTGTTGAGTACATAACAGCAGACTTAACAGAGGCTATAGCCTATAAACCACTATTGTAATGTCTGAATTGAGGCTGAACATATTTGCTTGTAGACACAATTACCGTGTAATGTTATTTGAACTGAAGCTAAACATACTTGCTTGTAGACACAAATGCCATGTCCTGTAAAATAAGTGTTGGTTGTTTCATCTAAAAGCAGGTTTGTAGCACAAAACTAGCCATATCAACCATGTACAAAATAACCAATCATCATACTATAAAGAAATAAATTTACAGTACTATAAATATTTGCTATTTGATAGTGTACTATGAAAAACAATTTAAAAATATTTAAAAACAGATGCCAAAAAAACAAGGATTAAATGATCTATATTTTAAGACTATATCCTAAAAGGACAAAACATTTTGTATCTTAGAATGATGGCATGGTCTAGAAGAAAAAAAAAGTATCCTTATGTAGTGAGAGACACATTTTTCTTGATTTTTTACTGGAACAGATCTATTTAAGGTCTAAACATTTCAACTTTAAATCCTCAAAGCCTATTGCTCTGAAAAAAGATGGGCTGTAAAAATATCTTGATGATCCAATTGGTTCCAGAATGAGTCACTGAGTGAGCCTCTAAGTCTCCTGTGGAGCTCATGAAAACTAAGGGGCAGATTTATTAAAGGTAAACTATACCCCCCAGACAATGTACGTCTCTATAAAAAACCCATATGTAAAACCCCATGTAAATAAACCATTTTCATAATAACATACTTTTTTAGTAGCATGTGCTCATCCTTAATAGAAAATAGCCATTTTAAAAAATAAGGGGTCGTATGATTCAACGGTGCACACAAACATAACAAAAAAAACTATAAAGTTAGGTCACATGAGCCAATTAACAGACAGAGTTGTGTCTTTTGCTTCCACACTTCTTCCTGTTACAGTTAAGAGTTGAAATATTTCTGGTCAGGTGATCTCTGAGGCAGCACACAGACCATCATGAAATGGTGGTTCAAGTCAAGAGATGTAAAAGGTCAATATTTACTTAAATATATATTCCAGTTTGGTAAGATTCTTTAATATGCCATTTAATATGATATAAACTACCTGTTGCTCAAGTATTCATTTTGGGGGTATAGTTTTCCTTTAAAGGGCAAATAGTAAATTCAAATAGTCATTTTTTTTTTTTTTTTGTCAAAACGCTCAAATTTGAATTGTGAATTATCCAAAGTCGATTCGAATTTTAATTAAAATTTCGAGTTTTATCAAACCTTTACCCTGGGAATAATTTAAATTCGACTATACGTCACCTAAAACCTGCAAAGTTCATGTACCGTACAAGTCAATGCGAGAGGTCCAATGACCAATTTGAAGATGTTAATAGCCTTCCTGACATTCGAGTTTTTTTGGAAAAAAAACTTTATTCGAGTTTAGTCGAAATCGATCTGAATCCGAGTTTTTGGGTTTTTAATATTTGTTCGAGTTTTAGATATTTGATTTCATTTTTTAAATAACCTCCCAATCGAATTTCGAGTATATTTTAATATATTAGAGTTAAAAAAACAAATGAATTTGAAATTCAACCTTTGATAAATGGGTCTCTGAGTCACAGATGCTACTTGATATATAACATAGGTGTTTTATATTCATCTTTATGCACAGGAGTGTGTCCATCCAGCACACAGCAATGACATTGCTGGACTTGGTGATTGTTGGTGTGCCAAGGATCAGCAAGTCAGATGTACCTTTTATATAGAAGCCAAACTCAATGAGCTAATGGCACATATATATTCCCTTCTCCTCTGGCTTTTAAGTCTCAGACCAGAAATATGAAGCTTCTATTTAGACATTGCTGCCTAACATACCAAGTGCACAGTAATATCCACTGTTCTCTGGCTTTTGTGCAGAAAACTGGTTCTAAACTGGCTGTGAGTGTCTGAATGCTTTGAGGTTTTAAAAAATGCCTCTTACTACCAAAACAAACCACGGGAAATGCAACTTCAGAGCACAGAAAGTTCTAATACCTCCGGAAAAACTTGAATCCTCCATCAATACATACACAGATTTAACAAGTGAGTCATTTCATATTTATGAAAGGAACCCCTTAATTGACCGCTAGTTTCAGAAAATATATATATGAGGAGCACATTGGCTAGTTGATGTAGTCCTAAAACCCGTAGGCAGCCATTCTCATCGTTGCAATCCGATCGTTCAGCCCTAGGGCTGAACGTTCGGATGAACCTAATATCACCCTGCTGTTAATGGGCATAATGGGGAAAAATCCGCTTCTTTAGCAACCTCTCCAAACAAGCATACTGTATCTTATCATGTGTGGCCACCTATAAAGAATCCTGCCCAGTTTTCCAAATTAGGACAACCAGGCAGGCAGCTTTCACATGAACAGCCCTCCAGAAAACAGGGCTGTCTGGGTCAAAACCGGACATGTGGCAGCCGAAATTGAGTGGTCTACCCAGCTAATGAATTCAGAGAGCAGAACATTCTAAGGAATTACATTTTTTGCAGCATATGGGTTATTTAATTTAGTGTCTGTTTTGGTAAATCTCATGAAAGTGTTAAAGTTCATGTGCAGAATGGCATCACTTGGGAATTATCACCTGTGCCATGGTCGAACCTTTCTCTAGCACTGCATACAAACTGGTAGAAACCAGTATATGGGTACTTACATTTACTAAAAACATTTAAGTTTACACAAAATAGTTGCCAAATTTTGCACTTAGCATGTCATAAATGAGCCTGGTAATAATTATACCATCAATGTCCACAGGGGGCATCCAAATACTTCACCATTGTTTTGTACCCACGTTCTAATGTATTAATCTATAAATTGTTTTAACTCTAAATTCTTTGGAATGCATTTTACTCTTTGTTTTCACAGCCATCCTTCATACTTACAAATTGCTAGTGGTTATATGTGGTACAAGTCACCAAAGAAAACACAGTGGGGCTAATTCACTAAGCAGCGAAAATGTGCTAGCGACGGCTTCGCCACACTTCGCCAGGTGAATTTTCGCCAACCGCCGATAATTCACTAAACTGCAAATTTGCGCTCAGGGAGGCGAAAAGTATCAAAGTTGCGTTACCTTTACTTTGTCAGGCAAAGCGCATTTATGCTAGCGGTGCCTAATTTGCATACTCGCCAAGTTGAAAGTATAATAGAAGTATATGTTACAGCCACTAAATTACACTACACAAGCCCAGGAAACCTTTAATAAATAAAATAAAGTTGTCCTATTGCCCTAAACATGTGCCCACTATATAGTTGAGTTGCCATATGTTAGGAAATGTAGGGGGGGAAGGAGGGTAACCCCTAAAAAAATTACGCTACTTTTCGGACTATCACCCAAAAAAAAAATTAAAGACGCCAGCGTTTTTTTTGGGACTTTAGAATGTAGAGTTTTTTTTCAAACTCCTGTCTATTGTATTGAACTTCACCAGGTCTGAGCTGGTGAAGTAAAGTCTAGCGCAAGAGGTAACGTTCAGTAAAATGTTCATCTTAGTGAATTAGCGTTAGTGAATTAGCTTAGTTACGTCCCTTCGTCAGTGTGCAACTTCGTCTGGCGTAAGGGTGAGAAGTTGCGCTAGTCTATCTACTTCTCTTGCGAATTTTCGCCAGGGACACTGTTAGTAAATTGGTGAAGTTGTGAAATGACGTCACGCTGGCAAATTAGCGCTAGATGCTTTGCGTGTTAGTGAATTTGCCCCAGTGTTTCAGAGGAAGGGGCGCAAGTCACAACCCAAACCTTCTGCATGTACAGTGCAGGTATTGTGGTAAAGGAGTTTACAGTAACTTGGAAGAATAACCAGAGGAATGTTAGCTGGAAAAAACTTTTTGACAGTCCATCCACCACAGAGTGCATGTTTTTTTCAATGATGATCAACACTACAAACAATATAATACTTTTATCAAAGGGGTGGATTATCTTTGAGGTAACTTTTAGAATGTTCTATTCCTAGCAACATTACTGGTGAGGGGGTAGAATCCCTCTGGGTAGAGATTTAGACTGGGCAAAAGGTTATAAAGAAAATGAAGCCCAGCTACTTTTACAAATAGAAGCGGCTTCACGACTAGGTTGTTACTATGGGTGACTTTAATTATCCAGACATTGACTGGGATAATGGGTTGCCAAGACAGAAAAAGCAAGTAAGTTTGTAAATATGCTCAATGACAACTTTTTATCCCAGCTCTTTTTATTCTGGCTCATTCCTACTAGGAATAACTCTCTTTTGGATCTTGTAATAACTGATAATACTGAACTCATCACTAGCATTTATGTGGGTGACCATTTAGGGAATGGTCTCCTTTGAGATTCTGTTGCAGCGGCAACTCT
This sequence comes from Xenopus borealis, assembly GCA_024363595.1. Lineage (NCBI taxonomy): Eukaryota > Metazoa > Chordata > Amphibia > Anura > Pipidae > Xenopus > Xenopus borealis. The sequence continues at coordinate 41,864,447 of CM044441.1, read as the reverse complement.
ATAAGGGAGTAACTAAAACACTGAATTTCAGGCGTGCAAACTTTGTCAGTATAAGGGCATCTCTGCAACATATTAAGTGGGAAATGCTTTTCACAGGGTTAAACACGGAACAAGACCCGATATAACTATGTAACTTTGCTGTTGGTCTTCATTATCAATGACCTGTCATTGGCTACAGCAAAATAAAGTGAAGGTTCTGGAGTGGCCATCTTATTCTCCTGACCTCAATATCATTGAGCCACTCTGGGGAGACCTCAAACGTGCAGTTCATGCAAGACAGCCCAAGAATTTATGGGAACTGGAGGCTTTTTGCCAGGAAGATTGGGCAGTTTTACTATCTGAGAAGATAAAGAGCCTCATCCACAACTACCACAAAATACGTCAAGCTGTCATTGAAGTTAAAGGGACAATACACGGTATTAAAGGACCAGTAACATAAAAAATTAAATTGTTTTAAAGTAATAAAAATATAATGCAGTGTTGCCCTGCACTGGTAAAAACTGCAGTGTTTGCTTCAGAAACACTACTATTGTTTGTATAAATAAGCTGTTGTGTAGCCATAGGAGTAGCCATTCAAAGGAGAAAAGGCTCAAGTTACACAGCAGATAAGCTCTGTAGAACATAATGTTATCTGTTATCTATTAATTATCCTGTGCCATATAGCCATTTTTCAATTTCCGCCATTGCTACCCAGCAGCTTGTTTATATGAACTATAGTAGTGTTTCCGAAGCAAACATCAGTTTTAACAGTGCAGGGAAACACTACATGATATTTTCTTTACTTTAAAACACTTAAATTTTTTGGTGTTACTGTTCCTTTAAGAACTTTGGTAAGGCGTTGCAGCGTTCATGCAAAACGACACAACTGTCGGACTCATAACCCTGCAAGCTGCGTCTGCATCCGACAGTCGTGTTGTGTGAACAATGCAACACCATCCAACATTACTATTAATTACATTGTTTTCTGTCACTTCTGACTTAATGTGCACGTTTTGTCGCCGAGCGTCGGATCTGTCACAATCTCGTAGGAATCACCCGTGGAGTTCATCCCTTAAAGTATGACAATCCAAATTACAGAAAGAGTATTATTTGAAAGCATTCTGGATAACAGGTCCCATACCTGTATGTATGTATGTATGAATCTATCTATACGTTTATTATGGATGCAAGAAATCCAGGATTCGGTTCAGGATTTAGCCTTTTTCAGCAGGATTCGGACAAATACTTCTGCCCGAACAAATCCTAATTTGCATATGCAAATTAGGGGCAGGGAGGGAAATCCCGTGACTTTCCCCCTCCCACCCCTAATTTTCATATGTAAATTAGGATTTGATTTGGTATTGGGCCAAATCTTTCATTTTGGTTATTGGGCCAAATCTTTCACTTTGGTTACTTTTATTTGCTTATAATGCAGTCTATGGGAGCCAGCCTTTCCATAATTCGGAGCTTTCTGAAAAATGGGTTTCTGGATAATGGATCCCATATATATATTATGGATGCACTGAATCTGGGATTCAGACAGGATTCGGCCGAATCCCTGTAACAAACAAGGGAAAGTTGAGCTCACCACTATTTTTTTTAAAACCATTAGGTGGGGGTGCAATAAGGATGTGACCACAAAATACATATAGACAAATACAAGAGGTCCTCTGCACTCAACCCATAATCAATATATTTAAGACATTGAGACATTTTGTGCATACAGCTACTAAAAATGCCTTACCCTTTAAACAAAACAGAGATTGTTTGTCCATATATTGCAATATATTTAAGCTGGCCAACTACGTCAAAGTCATCCCATATCTGGCCAGTCCTACTCTCAAATTGCATCTGATTCATTAAGAATTCTATTACTTCATTAAACATTTTACAAAGGGACTAAGTTTTACCTGCAACTTACTTGCTGCTTTCAAAATTCTTAGCCAGTATGGCTTCTTCACTATTATGGCCTCCATGAGCCGGCTCTGTGCCCTGCGTTTTGGGATCATTATACTTAGGTGCAACTGCTTTTTGCATGGGCTCTAAGGACCTTGACTCATAGGGGCAGATTCACTAAAGTGCGAAGCGTCTAACGCTAGTGCTAATCCGCCAGCGTGACGTCAATTCGTAACTTCGCAAATTCACTAACACGACTCTGGCGAATTTTCCCTAGAGAAGAAGATAGACTAGCGCAACTTCGCACCCTAACGCCAGGCAAAATTGCGCACTGCTGAAGGATCTTAATTACGCAAATTCACTAAGATGAACATTTAACTGAACGTTACCACTTACGCTAGACGTTACCTGGCGAAGTTCAATACAATAGATAGGAGGTGATAGTCTGAAAAAGAGCGAAATTTTTTGGGGGGTTACCCTCCTTCCCCCCTACATT
>CM044441.1:41840807-41860937 GCA_024363595.1 Xenopus borealis | reverse complement strand
AACAGTTACCCCCAACCAAATGTGTGGGCTGATAGAGCCCGCATTCCGGTTGGGGGCACTAGTGGTTTTTTAAAAAAAAAAATGCCCCCCCGCCAGCGCGCTCGCACCGGGTGCGAGCCGCCATGAAAGTTTCTGCGCATGCGCATTTGCGCACACGTGACATCATGCGCATTAAGAAAAGCGGCCCCAACACTGATACTCTTATTATTATTCAAATTTGAATTATTTAAATAAAATGTTTATGGGAGATGGCCTTTCTGTGAATTGGAGCTTTCTGGATAATGGGTTTCCAGACAGCGGATCTTATACCTGTAGAAGGTAATTGAAGGAAAAGGAATTACCTTATTGGGGAAAATTGTTGCAGTTATGGAAATAAATCCTCTGGACTAAAATCAGTACTTTATCTGTTGTGCAACCTGTGCTTTTTCTCAAAAAAGGGGGATTGTGGGAGCAATCTAAAGGCTAAGTAAAAGTATATTTAAGTATAATGGAAGTGCTACTTACAAAGCACATTCCCTGAGCCCCTATCTCATAAGTAAATCAGTATAAATGCAAGTGCATATTGTTTAAAAACAGGGGATATTTTGTACAAAATTATGATCATAAAGTTGATAAGCCACCATACCACGTCAAGGTAAATCCCATATAGCAGTCCCTAACTTGTTTACATAGTATATAAAGTCTTTTATTTCTCTGCATAATAGCATTACCTGTAGTCAGTGTGTTGAACCTTGGTTTCAATTTGAAGGCTAAATTCTTGACATAGTATGGTAACATACCTTCCAAGATTTTCAAAACAGAAAGAGGGACAAACAGATTTGCTGGAAAATTTTTGACCACATCCATTTTTGTGGCCACGCCCTCTAAATACCAAGCCCATTTTACAAAATTTGTCAGGTTATGAAAGTTTGAACACATTTATGTGATTTTTATTTATTACAGTTTTGCTATTGAAGGTGAATTGCCATTTAAAGGAGAAGGAAACCCTAAAAATGAATATGACTAAAAATGTCATGTTTTCTATACTGAACTTATTGCACCAGCCTATAGTTTCAGCTTGTCAATAGCAGCAATGATCCAGGACTTCAAATTGTCACAGGGGGTCACCATCTTGGAAAGTGTCTGTGACACACATGCTCAGTGTGTTCTGAGCAGCTGTTGAGACGCTAAACTTAGGGGTTGTCAAAAATTATCAAGCAGAAAACAAGATTGGCCTGTCACACAAGCTGATACTAAATTCTGATGCCAGTTGCACGGACTTCTGTGATGCCATGTAGTAATTATCCATATTAATTACTAATCAGCCTTATATTGGGACATTTCTACTCTATGTGTACTGTATATTGTGAGTGGGTCCCTAAGCTCAGTAAGTGACAGCAGCATGTGAATCAGCAGAAAAGAAGATGGGGAGCTACTGGGACATCTTTGGAGTCACAGATCTTTACTGCTAAATGGCTGTGGTTGCCTGGGGTTGGTACAGAAGTCCAAAATATAATGTACAACATTTCTAGCTACTTCTTTAGTTTAACTCTCCTTTTCCTTTTCGATGTGAGTCTTATTTCTCGCAAGAGACCTCCTTATCTAAAAATGTTATAAAATTATCAATCAAGTTAAAAACTGTGCATCTTTTTCTGGCTGTTCAGAATAGGAGATCAAAGAGGAAGGGGTATATTTATCAAAGAGTGAAGTTAAGAGTTAAATTCCGCCACTAGAGTGAAATTCTGCCACTCTCCATTGATTTCTATTGAATTTTTACTTTTTCACTTCACCCATTGATAAATACGCCTTTCAAAATCCCATAGATATGAATGGAAACCGGTGGAATTTCACTCTAGTGGCAGAACTTCATGCTGATAAATTTACCCCGAAGTCGGGACATTTCAGTACAAATGTTGGACTGCGGGTTATAGTGATGTGCAGGTTGGGAAAATCTCAACCTGACATCCCTCCTAAGCCCGCCTGAACCCGACTTCCAGGTTCCTGTTATAAACCGGCCCCACCAATGTCACAAAAGGGGCAGGGCAAGCAGGCGAGCAACTATAAAAAGTGAACCCGGAAGTCAGCATTGTAAATTCACAGTCAGAAAAGCTCAGAAGATGGGGTACAAGGTCAACCTGAACCCAAGAGACCCATGGGTATTAGGTCAACCCGCACATCCAGGACTGGACTGAGAATCAAAATAGGCCCTGGCATTTCAGGTACACAGAGGCCCAATCAGCCCACATAGAGGCCCAAACAGCCCCCACCAGCCCACTAAATACTGACTTTCTATGGGACCTTATAGCAGCCCATCTGGCATTTGCCCTAACCCACATATTGCCAGTCCGGGCCTGCGCAAATCACTAGCAGGTTGAGCTAGCAAAAATGGGACAGTTGGGAGGTATAAACCAGGTCTGAATTTGTGGGACAGCCACTAAAGCACAGGCCTAGGGAAACATGCTGCATCTGCACTGGGACTGGGTGGGAAATTTTAACTTCTCCTTGAACCTATGGCCTCTCAGTCAGCAGCAGAGCAGGTTGCAGTGCAGTTGGGTCAGAATGGGTTGTTGGTACAGGTATCAGAAAGCTCCAAATTACAGCAACATCATCTCCCATTAGGGTTACCACTTGTTCTTAAAAAAACAAACAAACCTGCCTTCCTAATTATATTTCTCTTTTTTCCTATTAAGAACATTGGGATCAGCCATTAAAAATACTGGTGTGGCCGGTAAAAAAACGGCCAGGTGGCAACCCTATCTCCCATACTCACTTTTAATCAAACAATTCACATTAAAAAAACCAAAACATTTTTGTCTCTGTAATAATAAAACAATACTTTGTACTTGATCCCAACTTAGATATCATTACCCCTTACTGGAGGCAACCATCCAGTTGAGAGTCTGAACATGGCAGAAGGCAAGGTCAAAACTTTTGGCGAAATGTATGACAGACTTCTCTTTCAATTTCTGCTATATTGAAGTTAAAGGATTTTTTGGTGATAATACTTTTTTCTAAAAAGAAAAACTAAACTCCAGAACAGGTGCAGCTTGGAGCCAACACTGCCGCTATCAGAAAGCATGCGACGCAGTCCGCTCGACATTGCCCTACACTGCACGTTACTCACGCACGCAAGAGATTTGGTCTGTGACGCACACGCACAGCACTACCCTAAGTGAAATCACCTCAGTAATGAATTCTATGCCTAACACCTGAAACTTGCACGGCAAACAAGGGCGCAACCTGACCAACTCACCTATTTACCAACAGCGATAACCCCCGCCCACAAATTCTTAAACGCGTAAGGGCCAATCGTGACAAGGGACGTCATTTGCCGATCGCTTCACATGTCCCACCTACTTTAGCTTAACCCATTAGTTATTTTCTTTCCCTTCTGCCCCGCAGCTCCCCTTTTCCATCCATTGCAAATGAAATCAAGTTCAATAAGATGAGGGTCCTTTATGTGTGCAAGCGCGCCCCCTACATGAGGAAGTCAGCGCTCACCCAGTTTCTTTCAAACTTATGGCTGTGACGAAAAGGCGTCGGGGGTCCGCCCCTTCCTTTGGGCCAATCAGAGGATTGCTTTCATCGGGTTTGGCGGCACGCTGTGGAGGCAGCAAGAGGGGGTGTTCCGCTGTGTGGTTGAGTTTCAAGGAAGAGGGCGGCAGAACGTTACGGAGGAGGAGTGTGCGAAAGCTGTTCCCCGTTTCTGCCTGCTACTAAGCCGTGGCCTGAAGCCACCGTCCGTTCGACAGAAGGAGCTGCATGTGGGGTTAGGTGGAAGAGGCTGCCAGTGCTGCCTGACCACCCGACTCCCCTCTGCGCACCATGGTGTTTCTCAAGCTTCGCGAACAGGTGAGAAAGGACAGAACATCTGCATTCTAATGTCTTTTCGTAATACACTCCTGGGTTTCACGTCCGTTTCATCCATCTCTATATCTGCTCCAGCGGCTGGGAGAGAATGCCGGGATAGGTAGTTGAGGGTAGCAGCAGGAGGGCCGCAGGTTGCATATCCCTGGTGGAAGTGGTAAGACGTCAGCCATTGCTGGGGATGAGAATTGGTTGCCAGGCAAGGGCTTGTTCTGGTCGCCTGTCACTTCCTCTTAGTGGTGCACGGCGTTATTTTGCAGCTTGTTCAGGGAGGATGTGCTTCTTCCTGTGAAGCCTTTCTGCATGCATGTACATTTGCTCAATACTCTAATCTTGTCTCTAATGGACTTCTGCCTGACTTGCACCTTGAGACACACACACACCAGAGTCCAACTCAGCTTAGTGACCACCAGAGTGTTGTTGAACTGCATACAGTTCATAGCAGTCCTCTATATTATAGTTCAGTTATGTCTGGAGGGCTTCCTATTGGACATGACCAAGAATTTAAATGATACCCATAACAACAATCCATATGGACCACTTGTTGACACCCTTGTTGAACTGTTGATTCAAGGTATTGCATGCTAAACTGATACCTTTTTAGGAGTGGCTGGCATCCTGGCCTGGACTTAACTGGTTTGTTCCTGTATTAGTAATAATTTGGATATGTGGATATCCTGCTAGTGACCCCCCAGAGTTGTGTTGGACTACAGTTATTGAAATTATAGTTAGTGATTCTCAGGGTCGGACTGGCCCGGCAGGACAACCGGGAAAAAACCTGGTGGTCCCCCGACGGGCCAGACTCCCTCTCAATTTGGAAAAAAAATGGCCGTGAAGCGCTGCGCCGGGCACAAATGCACAGTAGTGCCCGGCGCAAATGCACAGTAGTGCCCGGCGCTGACGTCAGCGCGTGTGCACCCATGCGACAGTTGAGGCCAGGCCGGAGGAGATGGGAGGAAGGGAGCAGGCCCCCAGTACGGCCTGTTAGTTACAGTTTCTAATGCTAACAGACTCCTGCTACACAAATATGGCAGCCCCCTCATACAGGAACCAGAATCAGACATATAATGTAAAAGCATCATGCAAATACTGTATGGCAAATAATACTTTATAAGTCAATATTATAATAGATGTAAAAAAAGAGTTCAATTTCAGGTGTCAGTATCTCTTTAAGTATCTTGAGTGCCACCAATTGGGCATGCCAGGAAAAAGGCCAGACCAAGAATTTTAAAGGGGTTCACACCTTTGAGATAAGGTGAGATGTTTGTATGATGTACAGAGTGATATTCTGCGACAATTTGCAATTTTTTAATTTTTTATTATTGAAGGTTTTTGAGTTATTTAGCTTTTTATTCAGCAGCTCTTCAATTTGCATTTTCAGCAATCTGGCAACTAGGGTCCAATTGACCCTAGCAACCATGCACTGATTTTAATAAGAGACTGGCATACGGAAAGAAGAGGCCTGAATAGAAGAATGAGCAATAAAAAGTAGCAATAACAATACATTTGTAGTTGTACAGAGCATTTGCTTTTAGATGGGGTCAGGGATGCCCATTTGAAAGCTGCAAATAGTCAAAAGAAAAAGGCAAATAACTATAAAAAATAAATAATGAAAACCAATTGAAAAGTTGCTTAGAATTAGCCATACTAAAGTTACCTTAATGGTGAACCACCCCGTTAAGGAAAACTACACAAAAACATCACTTAAAGTGATGCTGACACTAAACAATTATTATTCAAAATATAAATTTGCATCAAAAGTTACCTATAGCTCATGTTGATTGTTTTTCACTGAGAGAGCTGCTTTTGTAAGTAATTGTTACTTGAAGTTCCTAAACCTGACTTTTGCCAACCTGACTGCCCCTTCTCAACATGTCAGTTTCTAATGCTAACAGACTGCTGAAGCTCAAATATGGCAGCACACTCATAGAAGAACATGGGGATCAGATGGGTAATGTAAAATAATCTGCAAATGCAAAATTATAGTTAGCATGCAAATACAATCTTATGATAGATGTTAAAAAAGGTTTAATTTCTGGTGTCAATATCTGTTTAAGCTTTTTGAAGAGTAAACATAATTTCAAGCAACTTTGCAATATACATCAATTAAAAAATATGCAGACTTTTCGTGGTTTTTAATGGTTTCTGACAGTTCCCTAAGCCTAGCCCCCTGCTTTCCTGCTGATCATTCTGACTACTTTGCCGAGCTGGCTGACTACTGTTACTTTGTATCAGCAGCAATCTGCCTTTAGCCTGCATCCTCCAAACCTCACAATTCCCTGCACATGTGACTTCAATGAGGATAGGGGCATCACAGTGCAATGCATTGTGGGTTATGTAGTTCCTGCAAGCTGTGAAGTTGTTACAATTTGTAACATCAGTATTTAGTCCCTCCTTCCCTGACATATTTTCAAATGATGCATAGAGAGAACTGTTAGCTGGATTTCAGCATACAAAATGGCATTTATTCATACTTAACCGTGATTGGTATATTAGGGTTTTCTGTGTTGTGTTGGACTCTTTTTTTTGTTTTGAAAGCAGTAGTTCCCCTTTAAATGATATTCCCAAAGATCCATTCCTTTAAGGATATGGGTCACTTGTTGACACTATCTGCTACCTTTAATGGGATGACTGATTAAAGGGGGTCACATGACTTGACAACACTGCTAAACCTTTTTAGGGGTGGCCTGGCCTTAACTGATTTGTTTACTTTATTGGTAATGATTTGGATATATAAAACAGTCTAGTGGTAATACTTAATAGTTTTAAATAATTAACATATTGGACTTTTGGCTTTCTTTTACGGGTTCACTAGTGGCATTGCACATTAGTTTTTGGTGAGGGTTCCCAGCATGCCAATATGTAGATTATTTTTGTCCATGGAGCATGGATGTTCTACCTCCTAACCCTTATGATCTGAAAATACTCTCATATGCAAAATCTAGCAAGATCCCTGCCATGGAACATCTTTAGTAGCTATGCCTTTTATTGAGCCTGTCCTATGAAACTTCAATCTAATCCATATCTTATTTTTGAGACTTGTCATAGACTCTCTAACTCAGGGGGCACATTGCACATAGGTACTTGTATGCTGTAGAATTAATTTATACACGTGTCACTTAGACCTGTGCCTGATTAGCTACTGTGTAATTGCCAATGACAGTTCATAACTTGTGAATGTCATAATATACCGTTGTTAACTGGGCCATGTGCTTCCCACCTGCCCTGAATCAGGCATTTTGTTGAGTTCTTCAGCATTGCTATTCATTGCCTTGTAATGGTCATAAAGTACAGATGTGCATCTCTAGCTAACCATGGAATGTGCAGGCACCTTGTGAACACTAGTGCCCTGAACATCTGCAATTATATATACAGCATATGCACATTGCCCATTGCACTACATTGGCCAATAAGCTCCATTGGTTTTCTGGTTTTGTCAGGTGATTAAAGGCCATTAATCACCACATAGATAATGGTGTGTGGCTCCAATTCTTGACTAGAGTCAAAGATAAAAAATAAGCAATAAAGAATTAAAAATAAAAAGAATACGTTATAGAATGGTCTCTTACCAAGGTAACCCTCAGTCCAAGGGCTTGCCAGACTTTTTGGAATATATAAAGCATTCAGATATAGATAGAGATCATCCAGTAGTAATTACTTATTAGGACATATGACGCGTCTCATGGGCACTTACTCATAGGATAGTGGTCTCCCCTCAGTACAATCCTTATGAAGGGGTGTTGACCAATTAAAATACATTACTTCATTAAAGACCATTGCAGAGATGTCCAGCCTGTGCCACTGGCAAGTATAGTTGAACAACACCCGATAGGACTGCGTTATGGGAGGAAGTTCCTGACAGCAAAGAATTTCAAGAATTGCCTAGTTTATGAAGCATATTTCTCTTTCCCAAAGTGTTTTTAAATCAAATTCTTGACCGGCTGAAATAAATCCACTTCCATTGTTTGCTATGGACTGTCAGCTTGCAGGATAGTGCAAAATTCTTTGTGCTTTCTAATTCCTAGTCCCACAAAAGGGTGAGCATAGTTTTAGTATTCAACATGCAGATCTACGGGTGACTTTACATATCTGTAAATTATGCATCCTCTTTGATTTGATTGCGTAATTCGTGCAGAAGAAGAATCAGAAATTGGATAATTATATGTACTGCTTGTAAATGAATAAAGCTAATGTATGATGAAGATGCCACTAAGGGGCACATTTACTAAGGTTCGAATGGATTTGAAGTGAAAATTTGAATCAAATTCAAGTTAAAAAATTTCGAAATTCAAATTTATTTTGGCCTTATTCGACTATCGAATAGTGAATGTTTGTGAAAATATCCTTGCTATTACCTTACTGCACCCTTGAGACTTACCAAGTAGCTTATACTTCCATTATGTACAGGCCAAGTTCATACACATTTCATTATTTATCTTATTGCCATTAAGTTAGGCGTTCTGTACTCCTTGACACATTTTAAATTGCTTTACAGGCTGTTGCGAAAGCATTACTGTGGATTATAGATGCTGTTGTGTTTATGGCTTGATGGGTCATGGAATACTCTAAAAGGGTGATGTCATATTTCTCTCAAATATAGGTCACATTTAGAGTCCTGATCAGTATCTGAAGCTAGACATAACTGCTAGTGCAGTGATTTCAGACCTTTTCCTGCCCAACCGTTTAGTAGTTCAGTTGGCAAGCAGAAAAACTCCAGGAAACACTCCCTATTTATATACATGGCTGTTGCATAGGACAAGTTGCAGATAAACAAAAAACGTCGACCCTATAAAAATCAACAGTGCTGCAATTCTTAAAGAGTCAGATGAGACTTCGTTTTGAACTGGTCTAGATAAGTTTGCCTTAAAGGTAATCCTGTTCTTAATGTGAATTATTGATATATATGAGTGAAGATTTTTGCTTCTTCAGTATTGGACTATGCCTTTTTCTTCTCAGTTCTGTTAAAGAAGATGCTCATTAGTATTATTTATTTAAGACAAATTATAGTGGTTTAAATGACAGTTGCATAGAAGGTGCCCTGAACAGAAATATAAGGTTAAAAAATGTACAAAAATTCTAGACTCCGAATTAATATTTTACTGGTAAGAGAGCCAAAACAGAAAAACAAGTATGTTTCCTTTGCAGATTATAGCACCCAGTCATTCCCAGGCACCCTTGCTTTCCATTACATTATCATGTTTCCTGACAAATGCCTTTCTTTAGGACACTGTTGACTTTATTGATTGATTTAATTTCAGTTGGAATTTTTGGTGTAGTCATTGCTTTAATTGGGGGTTCTGTGTAATGCAGCAGGCTTTATCTGCTGAGCTTGTGGGAGAAGCTGTGAACTCGTGTTTACCCCAGGAACAGATATTGCAATATTCAAATATGCGTGTTGTACGCGGAGAGAACTTAAAGTGCCGTTGGCAAGCAGTTTTAAACACATTTTCCATTGTACCACTTCTTTTTTAATCAAGAGGCTTTAATCTACCATGGCAAACAGTCAACTGAAGCGAGGAAAGTTTTCTTCCATGGAAGTTATAAACAACTCCTGCTGTATCTTATATCATAAGTCTTGAGAGTGTGCATGAAAAATGCAGCTTGTGTGCCCTGTATGTTTAGAGGGACACTAATAAATATGTATACCATGTGACAATGCATAATGTTTGGGGAAAAGGCTTAAAGGCTTGTCACTTTGCGCTTGAGCTGGGTATTCCTTAGCACTGCTGTATTCTGGGAAAAACTAATTGGTGACCTAGTTTTCTTTATAAAACTTTGTCCTGTCACAATACTGACATATTCTTGCTGAAATAAGTAAGCTTCCTGTTAAAAATAACCTGACTGTTCTTGGTAAACAACACTAGTTATAGTTATGGGTCACTAATGAAATATGCTGTGAGTACAACTGAAATGGGACTTTCAGCTAAAACACAGTTTTTATTCCAAAAACATCCGTTTTCATTCAAATTAAAATCGTACGAATCAAACAATCTCATCGATCGAATTGAACAATTGAAATGATTTAAAAAAAAAAAAAAAAAAAATCTGCTTTTCCAGGAATTTACAGGAATGCTTCCAGGAGGTCCCCCATAGGCTACAATGGCAATTCGGCCTGCTTAAAGTTGCAAATAGTCGAAATCAAATTTTTTTTAAAGGGCCAGTACATTGAAATTGGATTTTTTTCAATTCAAATAGAATTTTGGTAGAAGTAGACCAAAAATTTAAAATCAAATTTTATTCTAAATTGGACCCTTAGTAAATGTGCCCCGTAGTGTATTACTTTACTGCAGAGTAATGGACAATTGCAATAGCAGCGGGTCCCCTTACTTGTCCAATTAGGAATTGAGCTGTCAGATTGGAATGGTCTCACTCTAGTAACCAGGCAGTGGTTTGAACTGCAGATTGTAATATGGATGGAATGAGTCTGGAGAGAAAGATAGAAAAGATACAGTGACTATGGCAACAGAAAATGTTTTCACTTTAAACAAGACATGGCCCTATATTCATAGTTATGTAAAATATTGTTGCTAAGCCACCTTCTACCACACAGTGTTGCACCCATCTCTCACTTTGTGTTTCAGGCTTTAAAAAGCCCTCCTCCAAATTCCTGGTGTAACAATTTCTCAGTGTACATCTATGGCAGGGGTGTCCAAACTGCGGCCCAGGATGGAAATGAATGCGGCCCAGCTTGAAACGCTCAGTTCCCGAGAAAATGTCATGTTGCAAAGGATATAGGAGGAGGGGGACTCTGCCCATTGCCCATTTAGTAATAATTATATAATAAGTCCCTTATTCCAGTGTATAGCTCCATCTTTTTTTTTTCCGTGTGTGTTTTCTTTACGTTTACAAATCAAAAGTGTTTGTGTATTTCATGTGTGGCCCCACCCCAGACAATTTTTCTTCTTCCAATCTGGCCCTCGAAGCTAAAAGTCTGATCTATAGGATGTAAAGTACCTGTGCCCGTATGCTCAATGTTCCCTGCATCTTGAGGCGCTGTACTCCACATTTTCTTCTTAGGGTATTTGTAGAGAAATGGCCAGTAACTTGTGGGAAGTGCTTCGTTTGATTATGAATGATAACATGATTAGCTCCTCAAGCAGTGACATACCAGTATATGGATATGTTGTTTGGAGTGTTAGTATGTGCTCTCATTTTATTAATCTTGCTCACACTGCATTTTACAGCATTCAGTATATGTGTTTGTGTGTAATTGCGCAATAATGATGTTAACGGTATTCTGTGGAAAAAAAAAAGTGCTTGAGCTAAATGTGCGTGTTAGCTATTTTGATGCTGTGGTTGCATGCTAAAATTCTTAGATTGAAATAGATATCTCATGGCTGTTCTGTTCTTGTGTTAGTGACTATGTATGGGGTTTGGACACTTACTCCTTGAAATATTTATAATTTACTATAATAAAATACTACCGCTTGCTCTATGACTATGGTAATATTAACTTCTGCTTTTGTTAGAACCTTAAATGACCTGCACTCACTCCTCTTGGAAAGTATGAAGTGCATAGACATAACTGATCTCAGCCCAGTGGAATTGGTTTACATACTCTTTATATGTACCTTAATATTCGTTTTTCTCAACATATTTTTCTGCTCTGTTGTATATTTAAAATCATTTCATATTCTTTATGTGCAATAAAAACCGGCTGGTTAAACTTTTTGTAAGCGGCATTATTGTAGCACAATGGCAAACCGAAATTTGACAAACTTTAGTGACTCACCTCTAAAACATCTTTGATTTGTCTTAACTAGAATGTTTTAAGTCTTATGTTGCATCTTTTCTCCAAAACAAATCGTAAAAGAAAAATCACTGAAATTGATAATAGCCATAATATTAATGTTATTCTGTGACAAAATACAATTGCAGTTTGCTATTTGCTCATTTAAGTTAATTGGTAAGGAGTTGTAATATTCTTCTTTTGTATTTGTGGGTTTACGTTCAATTCTCTTTTTCCTACACTCCAAATACTTATAGGCAGGTTAACTGACTCCTAATGAATGTGACCATAATGCTTGTGTGTTCTGAGAATGTTCTAGGGATCTTGGATTGTAAGCTCCACTGGGACAAGATATAGTCATACACAATTCTGTGTATGTATTCTAATACATCCAATGATGTATGGTTCACACATGAGGAAATTCAAAAGAGACTAGAAAATGTTAAGATAAACAAAGGTCCAGGCCCAGATGGGATTCATCCCAGGGTACTTAACGAACTTAGCTCTGTTATTGCCAAACCTCTATACTTAATTTTTCAGGATTCTTTGAGGTCTGGCATGGTGCCGAGAGACTGGCGAATTGCTAATGTGGTGCCGCTATTCAAAAAGGGATCCCATTCTCAGCCTCAAAACTATAGGCCAGTTAGTCTGACGTCGGTGGTAGGAAAGCTTTTTGAAGGATTAATTAAGGATAGGATACTGGACTTCATAGCAAATAACAATACTATGAGTTTGTGCCAGCATGGTTTTATGCGTAATAGATCTTGTCAGACTAACTTAATTTCTTTTTATGAGAATGTAAGCAGGGACCTCGATTCTGGGATGGCAGTGGATGTGATTTACTTAGACTTTGCAAAAGCATTCGATACAGTGCCACACAGAAGGTTACTGGTTAAATTAAGGAATGTTGGCCTTGAACATAGCATTTGCACCTGGATAGAGAACTGGCTAAAAGACAGACTACAAAGAGTGGTAGTAAATGGAACATTTTCTAATTGGACCAGTGTTGTTTGTGGGGTACCGCAGGGCTCTATACTGGGTCCCTTGCTTTTCACCTTGTTTATTAATGACCTAGATGTGGGCATTGAAAGTACGGTTTCTATTTTTGCAGATGATACTAAATTGTGGAGAGCTATAGGTTCCTTGCAGGATGCTGCCACTTTGCAGAGTGATTTGTCTAAGTTGGGAAACTGGGCAGCAAACTGGAAAATGAGGTTTAATGTTGATAAATGCAAGGTTATGCACTTTGGCAAAAATAATATAAATGCAAGTTATACACTAAATGGCAGTGTGTTGGGAGTTTCCTTAAGTGAGAAGGATCTTGGGGTTTTTATAGATAACAAGTTGTCTAATTCTGGGCAGTGTCATTCTGTAGCTACTAAAGCAAATAAAGTTCTGTCTTGCATAAAAAAGGGCATAAACTCAAGGGATGAAAACATAATTATACCTCTTTATAGATCCCTAGTAAGGCCTCATCTGGAATATGCAGTGCAGTTTTGGACTCCAGTCCTTAGGAGGGATGTAAATGAGCTGGAGAGAGTGCAGAGACGTGCAACTAAACTGGTTAGGGGGATGGAAGACTTAAATTATGAGGAGAGACTGTCCAGGTTGGGGTTGTTTTCTCTGGAAAAAAGGCGCTTGCGAGGGGACATGATTACACTTTACAAATATATTCGAGGACATTATAGACCAATATCAGGGGACCTTTTTACCCATAAAGAGGATCACCGCACCAGAGGCCACCCCTTCAGACTAGAAGAAAAGGACTTTCATTTGAAGCAGCGTAGGTGGTTCTTCACAGTCAGGACGGTGAGGTTGTGGAATGCACTGCCGGGTGATGTTGTGATGGCTCATTCTGTTGATGCTTTTAAGAGGGGTTTGGATGTTTTTTTGGACAGACATAATATCAAAGGCTATTTTGATACTAAAATCTACAGTTAGTATAGCTATGGGCATACAGGTATATGGTTTGTGTTTGAAAGAGTGGAGATGTTTGTGTGTGTGTGTGTGTGTGTGTGTATGTATGCTGGGTTTTTAATTTGGAGGGGTTGAACTTGATGGACTCGGTCTTTTTTCAACCCAATTTAACTATGTAACTATGTAACTATATTCCTTTGGTGCTTAATAGGGAAACCTTGCTGCAAATCTTGGTTCTACTGGGTCAAGTACTGATGACAATTTGAGGGTTTTTTTTTTATTTTTAAGGAATGCACTGAACCAAGGATCTGGTTTTGGGATTCGGCCAAATCCTTGTTCCTGGATGAACCGGATTCTAATTAGCATATTTAAATTAGTGGAACATCGCATGAATTTTCATCACCTTTTGCTTTCCTTTCCTGTCCCTAATTTACATATACAAATTCGGTTCATTATTCGTCCTAATCTATCATGAAAGATTCCGGGATTCTGCTGAATCCCAAATAGATTCGGCACATCCCTATATTTTCTCTTGTTGGTTGTAGGCCTTGTGCTTGACCTTTCTAGTTGTTATACAGTTCAACTTTTTTGAACAAGCTTCTTCACCACTTCATTGAAGCATAACCTAAAGCCGGATAATGAAAACCAATGCCAATGGCCCATAGGGTCAATGGGACAGTTTGAGCAGGATAATTTGCTTGGGAAATGTAGCAGGACTCATGATCATTTGGATCTTGTATTCAAATAACCAAAAAAGTACTGACTTAGTGAATGGTTTATATATCGCAGGTTATATGCATTCCTTGCAGAACTATGAAGTGCTGTGTGCTTAAGTCTACACTTCAGTGTTTTGAAGTTGTATAAACTATTTCAGCTTTATGGCAGTTTAGTGGCCAGTGAATGTAAATAAGATGTAGATATCCTCTTCCATCGCTCCAATGATTCTAGAGTTTAAATAACGAAAACTATGCTCTTCTTTTTAATTTGTTGCAAATTTTCACCTAATTTTGTGAAATTTTATTTTTTATTTGGTGAATTGTGAATAGAAGAAAGGGAGTTTGTAGGTTAAATAATTTGTTTTTTTTTTTGCAAAAAAAAAGAAAAAAAAAAGTTTGCTTGTGGGAAACTGGATTTGTGCCCTGTGAACTCAACATTTCTTTCTGGATTGACTCCTTTTTAACTGTATGATACCCGCCAGCACAAAGGATAAGACACATTACCGAAGGATATTTCCATCTTTATCTGAATGCATTCAGATTAACAAGCAGGCAATTTTGTTTCATAGCATGCAAAAGCACAGCTCCCATAGATTGATACTGTGGACAATTATGCAATTTTAATGTATCATCTCACCATTAAAGCCTCACTCACACGGTCTAGAGGTTGATCTAGATTACTGAGGCATAATATAATAAAAGCTGCAATGTTTGCTGCAGGTTGAGTCATCTATAGCTGGCAATAAGAGCATTGTGCTTTTTGGTCAGCTGTTTCAAAACAAACATCTGGCTGCTGTGGGTGAGTATAGAGTTCAGCAAATTTTGTGTTGTTTACTACAGTATCCCATCTTTCCCACGGTTCTTGGTCTTAAAGGTACAGTATACACCCGTTTTGCTAAACATACTTTTAGCCTAGTGCTTCATCTTTTTTTGTTGTTGAGCTACTATGGCACGTAAGAAACATATTTGTCATACCTAGTCATATTTCCCAAACACAGTGGGTTTCGAAAGCTTTGATTATCATATGCTTGACACTACCTTTAGCTTAACCTATCACAGCATGATGTGTTTAAGAATTGTTAAGAAAATCACTGAGTATACTGAACATTGTCATGAGCAGGTAGGTGTGTCACGTGTTAAAAGGACAATGGTCAATGTCCTGGTGTTGTTCAAAACCTATTGGTAATGATTATGAATCACTTTTTACAACTTGTTCCTTCACATAAAACATTTTTATTATATGTATATAAAAGCCAATTAAGGATGTAAGCGATCGATATACATAAAGTTTCTACTTGTTGTTCACATATGCTGACCAAGCATGTTTTATAATAATATATACAGATAATTGTTAGTGTGCTGTCTTCTTACTCCAGTGATTTGAAGTAAAAACATTACTTGAAGTAAATAACTATAGTATAGGCTTGATATAGTCTCCATATGCAAATCCATACCATAAATATATTTAAAATCTATTAAAATCAATGCAAGGTGGTTTCATACCAATATTATATTAAAGGAGAACTAACCCCTAAAAATGAATGGCTAAAAATGCCATGTTTTATATATTGAACGTATTGCACCAGCCTAAAGTTTCAGCTTCTCAATAGCAGCAATGATCCAGGGCTACAAACTTGCCACAGGAGGCCACCATCTTGGAAAGTATATGTAACACTCCTGCTCAGTGGGCTCTTAGCAGCTGTTGAGAAGCTAAGCTTAGGGGTCGTTGCAAATTATCCAGCAGAAAATGAGGTTGGCCTGTAATATAAGCTGATGCTACAGGGCTGATGATTAAATTCTGATACTAATTGCTCTGTGCTGCCGTGTAGTAATTATCTGTATTGATTACTAATCAGCCTTATATTGTGCCATTTATATTGTTTGTGTGCTGTATATTGTGAGTGGGTCCCTAAGCTCAGTAAGTGACAGCAGCACAGAGCATGTGAATCAGTGAATCAGCAGAAAAGAAGATGGGGAGCTACTGGGGCATCTTTGGAGACATAGACCTTTACTGCTAAAGGACTGTGGTTGCCTTGGGCTGGTACAGAAGCCCAACGCATAATGCACAATGTACATTTCGAGCCTATGTCTATGGTTAAGCTTTAGCTCCCTATAGACTTATGGTAAAGTTACCTTGTTATCAGTTGATTTGTGATGATCAGCCGCTCACTCTGTAGCTTTGCCCCATTGGTCCCACAGTCTTATGGTTATACTTGTGAAAGGAAAGCTTTGTATGTTTTTATCCTTCCATATATTATTTGTTCTGGACCTCCCCATCTCATCTTGAAGGATGGATATTTTTCTACTGGTCATATTCGTAGACAGTGTAAACACTTTTATATCATTAATTTGTAGGCAACTAAATTGTAAAAATGCCTGTGTATGCTATTCTAAATGAAATAAAACTTTATTTGACATGAAACTTTTTTTTTTTCTGGTATGTTTAGAATGCTTTTGCAGCGGCCTCCCTTGGCCTAAGTTATAAAAAGAAGCAGATGTATGTAAACCATATTTGTTCTTGTTTTTCTTAGTTGGGTAGAAACCTGCCTAACTGCTTCTGTATTCTTGAATTAAGTAGGTTTAGCAGGGGTTTTGGTGCGACTGTTAACCCTTTAAAAGGAACAAAACTCCAGTCGTATTGTGCAATTTTCTTTGTGAAAGAAAGCAAATTAATACATTGACTAACCATTATTAGAGGGTCAAAGTGTGCTCGCTGGAACAACCGGTGCCTGAGCTCTGATCCTCAGAGTAATAGAACACACTGTTCTGCAGGATTCACAGTTGCATTTTTGTTTCAGTGGACTAGTTTTCATTGTAGAATTCATTTTTAAACTGTGTTTATTTTTCATTTTGGACACCTATATGGCGTGTACCCAATTTTCCCTGGTACAGGATAATAGGAAGTAACAGTGTCCTCATCATCGTATCCTATCTTCCTAGCAGGTGATCCTTTTTAACTCTGCACAGTTTAACTCTGGAACTAGAGCATGAACAGATGAGTTCTAATTTTGGCATGGCTGTAGAATGCTTTCCCCCCCCCCCACAATCTTATGTATTGCTAATAAAATAACAAACAAACAAACCCCACTGCTGTTTTCTGTATTTTAAGCATGTCACCTCAGAAAATGAAATGTAATAAGTGTTCCTCCGGCTTGTTCTCTCACCATTATCTTATCTGATATCCATGGGTGCTTTTGCATGGTTGTGCTTATTCTCCACAAGATCACCTGCATGATCATGTGGTCCTGTGCGTTTTCCAGTGCACACCAGCATGTACCATTACATCCTGGAGCAATTACAGTTATGTGTACACATACATTCTGATGCTATTGCTTTATCCTTGTCCATGCAGGGCTTCTGCCTCTGCTTATTGTACCTTTTCTCAGGCTTGGTGGCGGGCTAGCTGTATTGCTCCTACTAGAACTCCCCACATTACTTCCTTGGATGCGTCCCATAGGATTGCCTGAGGAGCGGACTCTTATTTTCCCAGTAATTGGCATATTGTTTTACTGCGTCATTGTGTGCTGGCCTTTTTAGATGTTGTTTTAGCAAAGTCCAATCTAGCCTTTCTATTCTTGATGTTTATGAGTGGCTTGCACCTTGCAGGGAACCCTCTGTATTTGCTTTCATGCAGTCTTTTCTTTATAGTAGACTTGCTATATCGATATGCCTACCTCCTGGAGAGTGTTGTTCACTTGTTTGCCTGTTGTGAAGGGGTTTCTCTTCACCATGGAACTGTAGATTTTGCCACTCCTAATATTGCAATTTCTCGGATGGGTTTTTTCTGTTTTTGCAGCTTAAGGATGGCTTGTTTCACCTGCATGGAAAGCTCCTTTGACTGCATGTTGTCTGTTCACAGCAAAATCTTCCACATACAAGCACCCCCCCCCCCCCAGATCAACTCCAGGGCTTTTATCTGCTTAATTGATAATGAAGTAACAAAAGTGATATCGTGAATTAAACGATCTTTCATCTCACTGGACAATCGATCCGGAAACCTTGGTGTATCATGTGGTGATGATGCGCAATCCCCAGGAAATAATGTCACAGCAGTCGTTCTCAGCTAGGGTCCAGTATTCTGCCTGCTTTACAATGGCAAATGGTTTATTTATATAGACAAAGACAAAGGGCGGTATCCAATCAAACAGCATGTTATGCTATGAACTAATTGGTCAAACCTGCGGGGAAGGTAGGAACAAAAGACATCAGAACAAAAGGGCACTTCCCCCGGTAGTCACAGAGCAATCTTAGCATGGCTTGTACTGATAAGTACGCGCGTCTTCCGCAACGCTCTGCCGTCTGCTAATCGCATAAAAGTACACCTTTGCTCAATGGTCCGTATTCCTCAATTCCAACTGGCGCCACACCCGGCATGCTGCAGTCATGCCTGATGAATATAAATCGGATGGGATTCTGAATGATCAGGCGCAAAGGTCGGGCGCAAAGACGCTTATCCTGCATTGGTGGCGACCATATGGTGAAATATGATTTCATGAAAATTTCCACATCAAAAGGAATAGCCCATACCTGCCCATGAAATAGCCTTTGAGTCAATTGTCCAATAGACCTGAAATGAAGTGATTGTGTTAAAAATGGCTTTTGTTCCTCACATTTTTATGCAATCTTTTTGTTCAACCCACTGAATTAAAGCTGAAAGTCTGCAGTTCAACTGCATCTGAGTTGTTTCATTAAACATTCATTGTGATAATGTACCGAACCAAAATTAGAAAAAGTTATTTATGGACCTAACTGTATTTGATTATAATGGAGTCAATGGGAGACGGCCTTTCTGGATAACTGGTTTCCATATAACTGATCCCATACCTGTACTGCTTTTAATAATCCATACATTTACAAATAACTTTAAAAGTTGCCAACAATGTGTGGGAAGTTTTAAAAAATGCATATTCTTTCACTGTGCCCTTGGACCTTTTTTAAGGTTTAGGGTAGGGACAGACAGGGAGAAGGAAATTCGCCGAATTCCCCGAATCTCCCTGTCTGTCCCTACCCTTAAAGATACCACAGATCTAAATTTATTATGAAAAACTGTATGGTATAGTACTTTAGACATGTGTACAATTACAGCAGAGGTAGTGCCAAGACCCTTGAAGGATAAGTAAGCCTTTTATTGTAAAATCCTGTAAAATTACTCTAAACAATCCCCAGGATAAAATGCCTTTCTCCCTGCATTCAGTCTCCTGTCATTGAATGGGGGAGATATAATGTTCTCAGAAACTTGCAAGATTTTCCAATTTCAATACTTAATAAGTCGGCCCGTTCTTTTAATCAGACGATAGATTATATTGCTGTTTGCAGTTTTGAGGTGACAATCCACAAAGGGGACAATAATTCAGGAGTTTTCATGAGCAATGACTAGACGTAGAGAGAGCAATCACATGTGGGGTGTGAGCATAAAACATTGCTTTTAATAATATAATAGCTCTGAAAACTTAAATGCATTATAAAACAGTTAATGTTCTTACAACATTGAAGCTATATTTAAATATGCTGGACAAGTAGGTTTATTTATGACATCAATTTATATATAACAATTAAAATACACACCTAAGTAAGTCTGCTTATAGTTTCTGTGTGTCTTTATAGATGTCTGTTTCACAGGCCTGAGACAGACTTGAGAAAGCAGAAGGAAATAAAGTCATGATTGCACAAAAATAAAAAAGGGAAGAAAACGGCAGTAGAAGTATATTCTAGAATTTTTCTAGTGTCCAATAAATATCTACTGCTTAATTTACATTAGGAATGCTCTAAAGGTGTTGTTCGCTGTTAAAGTACAATTTAGTATGTTATAGAGAGGGAGACAATTTGCAGTTGGGTTTCAATTTTATTATTTGTGGTTTTAAGTTATTAAAGGGGTTGTTCACCTTTGAGTTAACTTTTAGTATAATGTAGAGAGTGATCTTC
>CM044441.1:41804658-41829015 GCA_024363595.1 Xenopus borealis | reverse complement strand
ACGTTTTAATTCTACTTTAAATCCCAGTGTGCACCTCTACTTTCGGATTTTATATATATAAGACCGCATCTCCAGGACTACCGGCTAGTGCTGGGGGGGCGGGATCGATATAAAGGGGCAGAGTCATGGAAATGACACTCAAGGGCCGTGATGCTTAAGGGGCGGAGCCACCGCAGCATCGGGGAACAAATAACTTTAAAATGAAGGGCCGAGGGCTTTTTGTAAGGGTATTACAAATTACCGGCAACTACATTGCCAGTAAACTTGTAATACTGGCCCCGGCCCTTGCAGGTATTTTAACGGCTAGGCTGGTAAAATACCTGCTGGGTGGCAACCCTAGTTATCAGGAGTATCCAACAAGGTTACATTTTGTTATTGCACACTTTATTAGCATATATTAAATTTGTAATTCTGGTGTTATCCCTGCTGAATTACAAGCAAAAAAAGCAAGAATGCACTTTCAGTAGTCTGATTGCAGTGTGTATAGAGTACAGGTTTAGGGCAGAAGGAATGCTCTCTGTTTGTCCCTGTCACCCCAAACTTTCATGTTGCATTTTTTGTGTGCACACAGGTTGGGAAAAACATTCTCTGCTGCTTCAGTTGTTGGGTTAGTCCACATGGGAAGATTCGGGGAGATTTGTCACCTGGCGACTAATCGCCTCTTCTTTGGGGAGACTAATCTCCCTGAACCGCTTCCCCCTGCTTTCCAGCTGCTTTAATGAAGAATCGCCTGCGCCTATTCACACACGGCACTACCTTTTCCGAAGTCGCTCGAAGTTGCCTCGTTATGCAACCCAAATCTTCCCGTGTGGACTAGCCCTAAGAATGGTTCTATTTATGTTTTATGTGTGTGGCTAAGGGTGAAGACGCACAGAGCTACTATTAGCAGCTATTTGTCACGGCTACAAAATGACAGAAAATACCCTCCCATAGACAAAGCCCATAACAATTGTCTATTATGAAAAGTAGCTGCTACAAGTAGCTCTGTGTGTCTTCACCCTAAAGAGTAGATTCTGGGAGTTTGACAGAAATTCAAAATTCAATTGGCAAGCAACCTAATGCACCAGTTTTGTTTGTTGTCAAGCAGCAACATTTCAACCTGAATGCACCTCAATAATTTCAGACATTTTATATTTAACTATACAGATGTTGGGGGCAATTTCCAGTGATTAGGCACCACACACACAAAAAAAGGAGCAAACAAAATTCATGAAATTATCTTGAATATTGAATAAAATACGTATTAAGAAGAGTTTGGGATTTTGTGGCTTACTTTAGGCATTTAATATACCTTTTTGGAAGTCCTAACGGTAAAGTAGTTTTAATTGTTTGATCCCTTTTACCCCTCTTGCACATGAGTAGACCGTTAAGGCCATCCAAATCTTAAAAGTAACCATGAACTCAGCATCCTCATAGGTAAAGATAAAGTACAAGTATGGGATTTGTTATCCAGAATGCTTAAGACTTGTTTTTTTTTCAGATAAGGGGGGTTCCTGTAATTTAGATCTCCATACCATTTCTGCTATTAATTATTTAAATATTTAATGACCACCAAAAAGGAATGTCAATCTGTGGTTAAAGCTGGCCATATACTAGAAGATCTGCTTGTTTGCCGACCGCCAAACGAGCAGATCTTTCCCCGATATGCCCACTAACGGCAGGGCTATATCGGGGTAATGAGATCAGAACGTTCGCATTAAAAAACGAGGAGCAATGGGCTCTGACGTTAGGTTTTAGGAAAAATGAAAAGACCCGTCGGAAGCCCCCATACACTGGCAGGTAAGCTGCTGAATCGGTCTCAAGGACCGATATCTGTCACTTTATCTGCCCATATATGGCCACTTTAAGTGTAAAAGTCATGTAGGATGGGATCTGCAAGAGACAAACATATTAGGTACAAGCTAATGTGGGTCAAAGAGGCTGAATATAAATCCAGAGAAGATCACAGCTTCATTGTAATCCGTTGAAAAAGGAACTAAAATGTTCTGAAAGCTTGCCATGATTATGCTAGCCTATAAACATGTCCCCTTTATACCACATTTTTTTTTATATCAAAAGGATTGCTCTGCAACATATTTACTGGCAAACTCGTTTAAGGTATGTGATCTGTTAACCAGAAATCCATTATAAAGAAATCTCCAAATTACAGAAAAGCAGTCTCCCATTGACTCCATTTTATTCAAATGATCCAGTTTCTTTAAAATTATTTCCTTTTTCTCTGTAATAATAAAACGGTACCTTGTACTTGAGCCAAACGAAGATATAATTAATCCTTATTGGAAGCAAATCCAGCCTATTGGGTTTATTTCATGTTTACATGTTTTTTTTGTAGATTTAAGGTATAACAATACGTTTTCCAGAAGACCCCAGGTCCAAAGTTTTCTGGAAAACAAGTCCCATACCTGTGCAACAGCTCTACCTGCAATTAAATATTAAACGCAGGATTGTTTGCCACCATCATTGATTCATGCAGCTTAGTTGGAAACAAGTACAAGGTACTATTTTATTATTACAGAGGGAAAAAGGAAATCATTTACAGAAATTTTAATTATTTTCTTAAAATGCTTTCTATGGGAGATGGCCTTCCCGTAATTCGGAGCTTTCTGGGTAACCAATCTCATACCTGTACTAAAGTTAAAGTAATCGGATACCTGCAGGAATAGTGAAAGTATTCATGGAAAGCCATCAATTTCAGTCATACGCTTCTATTTCAATGAATGTGTGTGTGTATGATGTGGTTGGGAAGGCCCAGTATTCCTGTGAGTCATTGCCATATGTTTTAAATAGCTACATGCACTGTCTGTCGCCACCCTTCTGCGGGCCCAGAATGTGGTGAATCATAACTTCTGTGTGTTTCCCAGATGGTAACTCCCCTTGCCTCCCCCCTCCACTTCTGAGATGTGCACATCCTTCTCCAGGCTACCGTTAATGCACCCTGGGGAACTCGCACGGAATTTCTGTCTTTCCATTTACGCTTTTCTTCAATTTGTGTCCAGTTTGAGTTCTGAGGATGTGTTTACTTATTCAAGACACTTGCATGTTACAGCTGGATCTTCTGTTCACCCTTACATAAAACATACATGTGCATATCCGTGTTTGTGTTCTTATTTTATTCACTTTATTTCATGTGAAAACTGCATGTAGACACACTTCATTTGAAGTACGTCACGCTCGTGCAGATCCTTTGCTCTAAAACCCGAGGCAGACATTCCAGTGTGAATAAAGAGATTCTGTATTGGCCTTCAGCAACTGTCATGAAATCAGGAATGCAAGGGTTATAGACCAGAAGGCAGGACATTCTGTATCCTTGCTTTAACTTACCAGAAGTAACATTACCAGAAACTGAATTTACTTCGAGAAGGACACATAGGGCATTAGGGCTTAATTGCTAGAGCTAATTAGACATAAAATTATGAAGGTTAAAAAGTATATACGAGTCTATGCACTACTTTTTTTTTTTTCCCACCAGAAGCCCGATTAATAGGAACATGGTGAATATAGGTTACATATTTTTATTTAAAATTTTAATTTTTTCCCCTAAAAATAAGTTGAAATGTGCATCAGTCTGCAATATGTTAACATACTGGATGCTTCTAAATTCTTGGGTAATGACAGACGTAGACAATGCAAAAAAAGGCATTTTCACACCGTTACCTTGTGTGACATGTGGCATCCCCATTCTTCTGCATTACAAGGTATTTTTGGCAACAAGTAGATACATCTGTCATTGCCCTTAGCCCCTGACATTTCTAACCGTTCATGTATGCTCTGGAACACAGCAATGGGAAATCCAGAGATTCCATAAGGTCAGGTGGCACATGCAAAATTTGACATTTTGAACACCTGTTCCAGTTTGGATATTTAATTCCATATATATGGGCTACCGCTACATTCAAGATAGTTGTGAGACTGCAGTCTTAAAGGAACACTAACATTATTATTATTTTTTTTTTTTAAATGAAAATAAATGAAAACAGAGATAAATCTTTAAAATCGCCAAGTTTTTAATAAGAAATTACTTACCGATTCTCTGCATTTGCTCCCCTTCTGAGATGGTGATATGGCGACGATCCATCTTCAGCGCTCCATTTCTCCTCCCTAACTTCTATAGGAGATAGGCAGGGAGGAGAAATTGAGCGACACACATTGCATCGTTGCCATATCGCCATCTCGGAAGAGGAGCACATGCAGAGAATCGTGAAGTCATTTCTTATTAAAAAGTTTAAAGATTTAAACATTAAATTAGTTTATTTTCATTAAAAAAAAGTAAACGAATTAAAAAAAATATATATTTTAGCGTTCTTTTAAGCATTGAAGTTTGTTCATGCCTACTTTCATGGATTTGTGCCATATATCCTGTGTCCTGAACCACTGACATCATATCATATGCAAGTACGGGATCTGTTATCTGGAAACCTATTGTCTCTAAATGGACTTAATTTTATCTAAATAATACAATTTTTAATAAAATGATTTCCTTTTTCTCTGCAATAATAAAACCGTAGCCGACCCGATATGCCACTAACTGGCAGGGCTATATCGGGGCAATCCGAACATTCAGCTCTATGGCAGAACGATCGTATTACGAAAAAAAAAAAGTTTCTGCAGTCACCTTGTTTTGGCCAACTGCTCAAAGAAGCGGCAGATAAATTGCTGTTGAAGGGGTTGTTCACCTTTGAGTTAACTTTTAGCAGCTCTCTAGTTTGCAGTGTCAGCAATTTGGTTTCTAGGGTATAAATTACCCTAGCAACCCTGCATTGATTTGAATAAGAGACTGGAATATCAATAGGAGAGGGACTGAATAGAATGACAAGTAATAAAAAGTGGCAATAACAATACATTTGTAGCCTTACAGAGCATTTGTTTTTAGATGGTGTCAGTGACCCCCATTTGAAAGCTGCAAAGAAACAGAAGAAGGTTGCAAATGATTAAAAAACGATGAAAAATAAATAATGAAGACCAATTGAAAAGTTTCTTAGAATTGGCCTTTCTACAATATAATAAAAGTTAACTTGAAGGTGAATCACCCCTTTAAGTTATAAGTTACTTCTTTTCTCCAGAGCTAAAATACAGACAGTAGTTTAAAATTATTAACAGGCAGTTAAACCTAGCAGCAGTTCTATTGTACTTTGTTTGGATGAAAACTGGTATTTTACTTGTCACTGTTTTTGAATATATGGTTTTGGCCAGTTTCCTTTGCTTACTCTTTGTGTGTGTGTGTGTTTGAGACCTGTTTCCTAGCTGCCTAATTTACAGCTCTAGCGCATTGTAATTGAGGCCATTCCTAAAGCAAGGACTGATATTTTTAACTGGACAAGTATATGGCAGGTATGCAATACTTCAGACTTTTTTTCCAGTACTGTTAATGTGTCATTTAGAATTTCAGCAGCGGTTTCTTCCATTCTTATAACTTAGCTCAACGCTCTGTCACAACGCAGAAAGACAGAAGCAGATTTAACATGTTGATACACATATATAAACAGTGCTATCACTAATGTCATTTTTATAGGCGTTTCGTAAGGCTCCCCCCCCCCTTAATTATTTACTTATGTTCAACCCCAAACATATCTTAAAGCAGAACTACTTTGTGAGTAATATCAGGCTTTGGAGGTGAACAGAATGCCTGTAGCTTGAAGAATTTTTCTCAGGATTGTCCTTTAAAGTAACTGTAACACCAAAAAGTGCATGAAAGAAATGAAATTATAATGCACTGATTGTGCTGCAATGTACAACTGGTGTGTTTGCTGTAGAATTTCTTCAATAGTTTGTATAAACAAGCTGATGTACAGCCATAAGGGCAGCCATGCAAAGATGAAAAAGGAGAAAAGGCACAAATAAGCTCTGTAGTATACAATGGGATTCTTCAGTACTTATCTGTGATCTACTGTGTATCCTGTGCTTGAATGGCTGCCCCCATGGCTTCACAGTAGCTTGTTTTCATAAACTATAATAGTTTTTCTGAAGCAAACACACCAATTTTAGTGCAGGTCAACAGTACAGTACAGTATATAATACTGTACTGTATTTTGGTGTTACTGTTCCTTTAATATACTAGCTGCACATGTATGCAAGATAACCAGAGTGCTTGGCACAGATAAAGGGTAACCGTTTCCAAATGGTAGGCCTGAATTAGGAGAAGCTAAAACTAGTTGTTGGATTGGGGTGTAATGATTATTTGCTGTTTTGGGTGCTTAGGGGTTTGCTTGTACTCATTCTAACATATAAATATGCATTTAAAAAATGTATATAAAATAGGGAATATTTTTATTTCCTAAACCTGTTGGAAAAAAATCAACCTCATGAAATAGCATTTAATAAAATAATATATGGGTTTTAGGTCCCCTACAACATGCTGATTGGCTGGCATTCTACAATGAAACTGCTCAGTGTCTGAAACTGGGCTACAGAAGATAGAATCCCTCCACAAACTATTACTAGCACAACCCATCTTTTTATTTTTATATTCCAATTTTTCTTTTTCTTGAAACAGTTTTTCAAACACATCTTGAAAATAGCGTACACGTACACGTTACAGTGAAACCGTGATGACGACCGTTCAGTTACATTGAAAATCTTACTGTTGATATGTACATTCCAATTGAAAAGGAGACTGTGATAATCTTACTGTTGATATGTACATTCCAATGTCGGTATGTTTGAAGGGATCAGCCCACAAACTCTTTCTTGTTGTTCACGTAGAAATACGAGTGATAGAGGTTGGCTTTGTGTCCGCCTTCTGTAGTAATTGTCGCCTTATGTTAGCTGTGTACTTAACGCATAGTAAAAGAAGGAGGATAAAAAGAGAGAGGGCGGGTGGGATGTGAATCCTGTTACAGCTGTTAAGCTGGCCATAGACGTGCAGATATAGCCTTCATATTGGACAAACAATCATTCGGTGACATTGTCCGACCTGCCACTAAACATTCGGATCAAATAAAGTAATAAAAGCAGCAAAGGGAACAGGACGATATCCTGCCAGTGATGGCAATCGTACCAAAGTTATGTCCAAAAAATTCTAGTGACAAGCTCCCTTTGATATCAAATCGGCAATACGGAATAGGGGTAGGCAGAATTCGTTTGATAGGTACCTGCCAAGCACCCCCTTATGGTTGCGCCCTAGGCTCTTGCCTCTTCTGCCTACCCCTAGTTCCAGCCCTGGTTTTTCTACTTAGTTTGCATGGTACATACCTTCTCCGTATATGAAATGATGGTAGGGGTCCAGCCCCATGAGCGTGGAGTCTTGAGAGAATGTCAGGTTAGGCTGGTGTTAAAGATTTGCCTATTTCTTTCAAACCGGTAAGAGGATATGGAACAGCACAACATGATTAGTGTCTTGGCGAGGATGTACGCCACTCAAGGGTCATTAAGCGGAATTCTATTTTTAGGTGTATAATGCACAAAGCCTTGACTTTGCATGTTAATTTGGCTTCACAGATGAGCCCTACAGTGTTTTTTTTTTACCAAAAATGCCACATGATTTCTTGGAATTCTAGAGTAAAAGTACCGACATTGTACCAATGCAGCTGAAAACTAATGTACAAGTTTGTAACTTGCATGCGACTGTGAGTGTGAATTGGGTTAGTTATGTCACAGTTATGAACACAGATGCAGAAAGTTGATATAATACATTAGGTGCAAGACAGTAGGCTTGTATAGATGTTGCATGCAAAGGGAGCCTTAAAGGGGTTGTCCACCTTCAAACAACTAGTTGTTTTCAGATAGATCTGAAAAACGTAAAATGGGGGTTCTACTGTATTTGCTAATACTCCAGAGATGTTGCAAAATTGTATCAGTTTAGAGTCTGCGCCTGAATTACTGAGCTGCCAGACTCAAACACCACAGACACAAACATTCAACTTTAAGTACTTTAGTGTTTAAAGGCTTAATAGAAGCTGAATAAGAAGTGTTTTGTGCTTACATGCATGCAAGAGGATCCTTTATATGTTGGTAGCAAAAGCGAGACATTGGCTTATTTGAAAGTCTTGCTATATATCCAGGAGAAGTATTGGGGACCTGGTTTTCATTTACAAAACAGCCATGACATTGTAGGTGGAATGAGTTATCTTGTTTTGTTGCACTTAAAACATATTGCTTGGTGCAGTTGGTATAGATGTTCCTGGCATCTTGCCAGTGTGCAAAATGGTATGAGACATACACTTCCTTCAGGATGAAATGCATAATGATTCATGTACTAGCCAAAGGAGGATTTCCTGAGTATTTGTTAAGGCAGCAGACTTTTTTTTTTTTTTCAATTCTTACAGATACTTTCTTGAAGACTGTATTGATGTAAATATCCATTTTATTCTGGAAAGTGATGGCTAATAAAGATCATAGGGATCATTTATTATTTACCCAGATACAAGTACAAAAGAACTAACGGTCACAGAGTATTTGCATCAGGGACAATGACAGCATGTTGAGCTTGATAAAAAGACAGGGTTTAAATACAGGATATACAGTAGATAAAGAATTCAGAGGAAGGCTCCATTCTAGGAGTGCAAAAGGTTGCAACTTGGACCACAGCACTTTGGGCAAAATGCAGGGAAAATTGGAATATCAAGACACTCTGAGCCTGTCCTTTGCACAATGTATATTACTGTCTTCCTAAATGGGTGTTGGAAGTCACCTGGGTCAGATTCATAACACTGGCTCCATATAGTTTGCCTGACCTTCATTCTGTGTTTAGTTTGTGCACAGTGCACTGAAATGCATAAGCACTGGATACACGCACAGTAATGTAGCCATATAATTGGTGAATGGGTATGACTAGAATTTTAACATGCATATTTGCATGGTATTGTATTGGAATATACAATGATACAAAGGTTATTTTTCCAGGCAATGAACAGCAGTTTTATTTTACACGGGTTGGCTCCTGCTCTGTCCTAGAACAGGTATTTATAATCTAGGGGCCTGGACCCAGAATGGATACTCATGTTCCCTTTCAGGAATGTGACATTTCTTCCAGCCGTACAAAATGAGATGCATAACTGGGAACTGGGAAAATCCCGACCCACACATCTCTATTCCAAACCAACTTTCTGGTCATGAAGGTATTTCACCATCTTAAAGGAACAGTAAGACCAAAATATGAAAGTGTCCTAAAGTAATGAAGTTATAATGTTGTGTTGCCCTGCCCTGGTAAAATGGGTGTGCTCCAGAAAAACAATTAGACAGTAGTTTACATAAACATGTTGCTGTGTAGCCATGGGAGCAGCCATTCAAAGCTGAAAAAGGAGAAAAGGCAAAGGATATGTAGCAGATAAGAAATAAGCTCTGTAGTACACAATAGGATTCTTCAGAACTTATCAGTTATCTACTGTGTATCCTGTGCTTGAATGGCTGCCCCGTGACTACATAACAGTTGTTTATATAAACTATAGTTGAGTTTATGAAGGAAAATCACCAGTTTTACCAGTGAAGGGCAACTGTGCATTACATTCTTTCTTTTACTGTTCCTTTAAAGGAGAATTCAACCCTGAATCAAAAATAAAACCCCTACAACCCTTTCCCCCCCGCCCCCAGCCTAGCTGCATACACAGGGAAATGCCCCAAACTTTTTACTTACCCCTCGCTGCAGATTCAGAGATCACCGTTCATGACAGCCATCTTCCGAGACTTTGTGTCTTGTTCCAGCACTTTGGCAATTTCCATCTATTTCGGCACATGCACAGTTGTTGAGAACTGGGAAATTGCTCCAACTGCGCATCCACCTCACCAGTCTCAGTCTCTGATTACTGAAGACTCGGAAGATGGCTGCCATGAACTGCGATCCCCAAATCTGCAACGGGGGGGGGGGGGGGGGGGGGGGGTTCTATGTAGGGTGGGGGCAGAGTTTTTTGTTTTTTTTAGTTAAGGGTTGAATTCTCCTTTAATTTAGAACTCCTTCGAAAAAGAAGCACTGGGTATCATTTATCAGTTGTGCAAATAGCAACTAATAACATATTGGCTTTTTAAAGCGCTCTGTTACTGCAAAGGTACACATTTACTCAACACTGCTGATAACTGAACCCCACTGAGATGGGAAGGCCTTACTATTATAACCCTCATAATAAGAGCAGGTTGTACCATGCTGTTAGAACAAAGGTCCTTGCCTCTGATTTGCTATTAACTATTTAAAAGGTATGAGTGCTGCTCCCAATCTAACTGTATCGGTTCAGTGTCTGCTTGCTGATGTGATGAAATACAAGGTGACAAAGGGTGAGGAGAGCTGTGGTCTAAATGGGATCTGCTCTTTCGGTACAGTAGAAAAATGCCATGGAACAGTCTACTTCATATACAAAGCTTTCTACATACTGATCCCCCCCCCCTTCTCAAATATCTTGTAAACCCTGCAGAGAATAAATGTAGGGATTCAAATGTTTTATGTTTAGAATATGTACGTTGCTGAAATATGATAGAAAAAAATGAAACAACCCCTCTTGTCTGTGCCTTAATGCCACATATGAAAGTAGTTAGGCATATTTTGGAAGCTCAGCCAGAACATCCAATTTTACAAATTTTCCATGTGCATCGTAAAGGAAACGTTGAAACTTCAACCAAAGACGTTTTTTTTTTCCATTTTGGGTAGATTAGTCACTAAACCACCAATATTGTTAGTGACGACTGCAGAGCGGGACCTCAAGCCCCTCCCCTACACAGGAAGTTACTGGTTGGTGTAGAAGAATCTCTTGGTAGCATGTGAGCATTACTAGGCATTTCATTCTGCAGCTCTGCAGTGTGTTTGCTTCTTTCCGTAACAGCTGGGATGGAATGCTGCTACTGCTGGGGGAGTGATTTGAGCCAGTGCTCTTCTACAAGCGGCCTCTCTGCCTGGGGCTCTGCAGCTTTCAAAACCATCTCCTAAACAAAGGGGTCGTTCTGGAAATGCCAATGAAAGAATATTATTCAGCGTGACACTGACTGAGGGCTCTGCGTCGGAGGTGATGGCATTAAGAAGCGTTCATGTTGAAAGGAATACCGATGCATGCTTTGAATGAGGATGCTGCTTGTTCACAGCCAGATTTCCAACTCATTAAGTTGCTGCTAAAGCTTCGTACCATTGCAATACTTTTGCCGTTGTGTGTTTTTGGGACCAGAAATTTTCTGCTGTTAACCTGGAATGGAAGTAATTGCAGCCTATTGTTTCTGTTAATGAAGTAAACACCATTGTTTGCCATTTACGATTTAGCTGGATACGGTGTGTCTCCTGGAATACCCTAGCCACTTGTGGCCCGAGTCATCACATGTATACAAAAAAAAACTGCAGTCCAGAACTAACCACCAGGTTCGATTGTTGTCCGTCATGTGGATCTTCCTGGATCTGTATTCTCTGCATAAGCTCTGTGATATGGATTATTTGAAAAAATGCTACGATATTTAAACCGTTCTGGATTAAGATCCCTGGACAAATGCAGATTTGATTTAGCTTGATTTAACAGCTGCCAAAAAAAGCTGACTATTGCGCTTAGGAATTGACCTTAAATGATGTTGAGTAGTTTTCCTATGTGTCCTTGGATGGATGGAGAAACCGTTTTGACTTCTTATTAGCTCTATGACTGCTCACTAATTCCATAGGTTTTTTTTCCTACAAATGTTTTTAATGAAGAAATAGTTTACTATTGTAGAGGTATTTGATTATATAATATATATTTTCTTAAATCTTTTTACAGTATTTAGATGCCTACTGGCAAATGGGATGTATACTGATGAATAATGAGCCCTTTAAAAATCTGTACAGTAATATGTTACAACTGAACCCAAAATCATCCTTGTACAGCATAACAGAAGAAATAGACACAAGCTCCTATCTGTAAATGGGACAATATCTCATTGGTGTACAGATTCAGTGAATGCAATAGAGCCTCGTTAATAGATCGAATGAGCCGTGTATGCATTGTGGTTTTGGAGGAGGGGGAAGATGATGCTCCTCATTTTACTTCCAAATTACCTCCAAGAAATACTTATACTCCATCTGGAATTGTAACGGTAAGACCGTGGTCTCTTTTGCTATGCTAACAAATGTAGACATACTCTTTTAGCTGTGTGTTTCATAAAATGTAACAATTTTCACTGAAACTATATTAGCTAGCATGATATTTTCCAATTTAGCATGGTATAAATGTTAGCTTTGGTTATTGTTTAACCACAACTTCTCCAAGCCACACAAGTGGGGGCAGCCTGGGCATTATAACCGTGTTTTCATACAGAATTGCACGTATGGGGGTCTATTACTTTAGAAAACTCTAAATTACATTTATGACATTTCCTGGGGTTTCCAAGTTGAACAAACTGCCCCAACAGATGCATTTTTTTTTCTCTGTAATAAGACAGAAAATAAGCTAGATATTTAGTTTTCATAATGTCTGAATGTATTTTAGCAGCCTTAGGGCAGAGACACGCACTGCGATTCGGGTAGATTAGTTTCCCGGTGACCAATCTCCCTGAACTGCCTTCCTACCGTCTAAATTTAAAATTGCCGGTGGTTTGGCACTCTAAATGCTTTGTTTTACAAAGTCGCCTGAAGTTTCCTTGTGAGGATATATCCTGCCGGCGATTTTCATTTCGAGGAGATTAGTCGTCCAAGGAAGAGGCGATTTGTCGCCAGGTGACTAATCTCCACCAAATTGCACCACACGTCTCTACATGGTGATCCACTTTATAGAAAGGCCCAATAAATAGATGCCTCAGATTCCAAACATTGAAGATAATAGATGCTATACCTGTATTAGCAAGGATATTTGTGCTTGTTCTTTTATTTTAATGAAATCTGAACTGTCATAAAAAAATATTGCCTCTGACATTTCTAATTGATTGAAGACTAATGTCCTTCAGTTATGAAAAAACAGCAAATAACCTTATGTTTGGTAGACTTTGCTTGTTTGGCATATTCAGATGTGATGCATACAAAGATTCCTTTCATGGAACATGTTATTGGATAATGACTCAGTGCCTTCTGGTACATTTCTTTACATGATTTGTGAAGAGAAAATGTTAGTATCAGGCTTGAAAGCTGCTAAAGCATTGGAGGGAAGTCTGCAGCTTTCTAGATGGTGCAGAACTACTTACCTGAATGCTCATTGGAGGGAAGTCTGCAGCTTTCTAGATGGTGCAGAACTACTTACCTGAATGCTCATTATCATTTGATCATTAGAATTGTGGGGAGCTGATGTGCATTTGCACCTGGGATGGTGGGCATAGGCAACCAGGGGCCAGATAAATTCACTTGTATTTATTGTTCACTTTAATCCTAATAAACATTGACCTGTAATCCAATAAGGGTCTGTGCAGCCTACTAGCTGTACCCTTACACCTGCCAGTGCATTCTTATGGAGTTTTTAAATTTTCCTCTGATTTTGTTTCTTCAAAAATGTTGGCTGAGAGGCAGGCAACCACTCACTCCATATGTTTTAGAACTACAGATAAATGTACATGTATATCCCGTTTTGCTGGGGGCAGTGATTGAACTGGGAGACATATAGGTGCCTACTGTAGAGTGAGCACTGATGAGGCAGGGATTAAAGCTGGCCATAGACGCCAAGATCCGCTCATTTGACATCGCCAAACCAGTGGATCTTTCCCCGGATCTGCCAATAATGGCAGGGCCATATCGGGGGTAATCCAAACATTCGGCCCTGTAGCTGAACAATCATATTATGTCCAGGGCAATGGGCTCCGATGGGTCAGTTGGGAGAAAAATCAAACCTTCCTGATAGATATCGTGGCCAGACCTGTTGGAAGCCCCCCGTACACTGGCAGATAAGCTGTTAAATTGGTCTAAATGACTGATATCGGAAGTTTTATCTGCCTGTGTATGGCCACCTTAAGGCTAAGGACACACTAGGTGATTTGGGGAGATTGAGTTGCCTGGTGACTTAAGGCCTCCATACACGGGCCGATAAAAGCTGCCAACAGACCGAGTAGGCAGCTTATCAGCCGGTGTGTGTGGGGCCATCTGACTGGCTTCCCTGATCGATATCTGGCCGATCGGGCAGGTTAAAAAAACCCTGTTGGATCGCAGCCATATCTGCAAGTGTATGCTGTGCTGCGATCCGACCTCCTGTTTCAGATGTATTATGATCCGATCGCTGGGCCCTAGGGCCAACGATCGGATCAGCCCGATATCGCCCACTTCAATGTGACATCGACAAACGAGCAGATCTCTGCGTCTATGGCAATCTTAATCGCTTTGACTTTGTGGCGACCAATCTCCCTGAACGCCTTCCCTCACTCTGCGCCTGGGTAAAATGAGAAATCGCCGGCGCTAATCACACACATCGATTCGTTTTCCGGAGTTTGTCATTGTTAGGCATGCTATCACAAGGGCCATATGGAACATACAAAAAAGGATTTGTTTCATGGTGTGTAAATATCTGCATTTCTTGTTTGTTAGTGTGTGCCTTTGTTTACATCCTTGTTTCTTATCACTTCAGCCACCCCTGGTTCAAGCAATTTTTAACGGGGATCCTGATGAAGTCCGGGCATTGATATTCAAGAAGGAAGATGTTAATTTTCAGGTAAGAAAGAAAATGCATTTGTGCATTAAAGCAGAAGGAAAGTCTTATTCCACTCAAGGGTGCCAAATATTAGTGATTGTATTTTCTAACCTGCCACCCCGGGCCAGTGCTTCTGTCAAGCAGAAAATTACACCAGCACAGGGTTCTTCCAGCGAGCACCACAGTGATTCTCTTCCAGCTTCTCTTTTCTTCTCATGAAGAATGCTGGCTATTTTGTTGTACTGCGCATGCTTCTGTCATGGGAAAATTTGAAGTGAAGAAGCAGGAAGAAGATCGCTTCTTGGTGTTAGCTGGAAGAACCCCAAGCCGGTGCAGTTTTCTGCTGATAGGAGCACCAGACTGGTGTGCCAGGTAAGTAAATACTTGAGTAAATATCACTAGGGGTGACTAACATTTAGCACCTGCACATGGTAAATGACCTGCCTTCTCCTTTAATGCATTTCTCTAACTAAACCAGTATCTTATTTATTTGCTCAACTGAATGTTGTTTATTTAGCAAATCTCTGCTATTTATATTTCATAACAATGCATTGTTGATCCACAACACCCTGTGCCCTGATTCATTCCAGGCATTGGTTCCAAAATCCAAAAGATTTTGTTCAAAAATTTTAACCAAAATTATAAAATTTTGTGGTAACTTTGGGAGCACTGTTTATTTGGCAAAAACAGATGGATTATTTTTGTGCACCACACCTGCACAACACCTTTTTGCAGATGGACATTTGGGGGGGGGGGGGGTGTAATAAAATATGCAAAGAGAACAAATTTGGGAATAAAAATTCACATCACAATGTAATATTCTTACTGATTTTGCATTGCAAACCTTTAAGACCTGTTTGAAGGTAGCGTACATTTTTAGAGCAAATGGAACAACTTTTTCATTTAGAAGTTTTATTACATACACTGCACGCGATCACAGACTAGAAAATTCACAATCAATATCCTACTGTTGCTTTAGTTTTATCAAAGGCAAAACTGTCCACTTTGTGAACATTTATTTACATTGTGAATTATTTTTGCATTAGCAACCAATATTACATTGCCCCATTTGCTGTTTACTGAACCAAATTGTTGTATCTGACTGGTCTCATTGAAGCTGATTTACTTGAGATGAATGGAAATGTAATTTCATCAGCAACTGTTTAGATGATGCTCAAGTTAATGCAAATATGCTCAGCCATAATTAAAATAGAATCAAAGCATCACAAAGAAGTAGCGTAGAAGCACTGTCAAGTGTGTTATGGGGGTCTTTACCACTCCAAGGCAACCACAGTCCTTTAGCAGGGAAGGTCTGTTTTACTGAAGAAGATCCCCTCTTTTTCCTGCTGATTCATAGAACATGCTCTGTTCTGCTGTTGGTTACCTGAGCTTCTTTATGGTTTCCAACAGCTGCCCAGAGTTACACTGAGCCTGTGAGTGTCACTGACATACCTAACAAAATCCAAGATGGTGACCCCCCCCCCCGCACATCTTTGAAGGCCCAAATCATTATTTATGGTTTAGCTGCATGATATTTTCTACTATATAGCAAAACAAGCCACTTTATTTTTCTATTCCATTTTAAAACATCAGGAAATATAAAAAATTATGGTTTTACATACAGAAAGTTAAACAAGTAATTCACTAGGCCTGAAAGCAGAACTAAATGGTTAAAATTTTCACCTATTTTTATACATCACTGTGTCCTGTTAAGCATTTCACTTTAAGAGGGTTTTTTTTTTAGCCTTCACCTGCTACAATTTTTTTCAGCTGCCAATACATTTAAACTCTTGAACCATGTGCTTTGTTATACCATAACAACAATACTGCTCATTTAAGAGGCTAGGCCTGTTTGAAAATGTCATCTGAGAAGTGTTTTTGAATGAATACAGTGTAATCTCAACACACTGGTTTTCATTTAAGGTATTTTCTTTCCTTCCTTTATGTATCATGTAGACACACTGAAAACATACAAAAAAATGGTCATGGTAAAGTGGCCTTGTATAACCTTTGAGGTCTGCAGTCAGATCACTAGGGAGATATGAGGTAAAGCATTAAATCTGGAAAATACATAATGGCATGGCATGCAAAAGAATATAGTCACCTTCTCTGGCAAATGTCTAACCGGGGAAATTTTTGACTGAAACTGTCATAAATTTCCAGCTGGAAAACAGTAGAGGAAAATAAGATTCTTTAGTAATGTGTATCAGTATGTATATTCTACAACACTCCTCAGGATCTCCTCACTCATGTGACCTTCTTCAAGGAGAATTATAAAATTATTGGGGTGGTGGCTGTCAACTGCAACCTATTGCATCTGTCAGCCAAGAATACCCTTCAGAACTGTCAAACCTCATACTTGCTGGAGGTTTGACCACGCACACGGGTGTGTTGTTCACCTTCAAGTTAACTTTTCATGTTATAGAATGGCTTGACCTTCATTATTTATTTTTTTAAAATTATTTGCCTTCTGACTCTTTCCGCCTTTCAAATGGTCACTGACCTAAAAAAAAAAAAAGATGCT
Source organism: Xenopus borealis (assembly GCA_024363595.1). Lineage (NCBI taxonomy): Eukaryota > Metazoa > Chordata > Amphibia > Anura > Pipidae > Xenopus > Xenopus borealis. The sequence continues at coordinate 41,812,017 of CM044441.1, read as the reverse complement.
CTGTAAGGATACAAATGTATTGGTATTGATACTTTTTATTATTCTTATTTCTATCCATGCCTTCTCCTATTCATAGTCAAGTCTCTTCTTCAAATCAGTACATGGTTGCTAGGGTAATTTGGACCCTAGCAACCAGATTGCTGAAATTGCACACTGGGCAGCTGCTGACTACACAGGTAAAAACCACACATCATAGAAAATTGTCTCAGAATATTCTTCTTTACGTCATAGTAAATTTAATTTAAAGGTGAACAACCCTATGTTCTCCAGCTCAGTCATTATGTCATGTGCATGCATGTGATGTAGACCTAAGGGGGTACATAATCGGTGAGCTGGGGCATTCTCTCATTATGCCCATGCATTTGCCCTAACAATGTATAGTGCTAACCAGGGGCAATTTCTTGCAATAATACTATTGTTTGCCCCAAACGGTGTGTGGGCTTTGTTAGCCGAGGCCTCTATTGGGGGAAACAAAATTTCCATGATAAATCTATAGATAAAGTGGGATCTGTTGACATGCATAATCATTTGAGCTATGTAAATTATATACCTTTGCTTGGGTACAGTACTGTGTCATCTTTGTTGTTACTTGTGTCATCTTTGTTGTTACTTGTGTCATCCTCGAGTGCATATCAATGAGTAGTATTTTGCAAGACTTTGAGAATGATACACATTGGTACAGTGTAGGTATGTGGGCAGAAGGTTACTGCATTGTGATCCCCTGGCTGAGAGATTGCTTTAAAAACCTATGCAAGGGTTACTTTGCTTAATTTGGTTCCACTCCGTGCCTCTTTGCAATAGCTGCAAGCTGTTTGATCCTGCTGTAAAGATTTTTATTTTTAGCTGAGGGTGTAGAAAAAGACATTGTATACCATAAAGGTATTTGTGTATGTGAAAGTAGATTTTGCAGCAAATAATAATCTACCCGCTGTTAAAGATTGAGCACTTTTTTTTAGTACAGCAAAACGAGTTGGCTTCCAGGTAAATGTATAAAGTCTGGTATTTGAGCAGAGGAGGTTATAAATACCATCTACTGGAATGTTAACAATTCCTCATTTTTTTGAACCAGCAATATTCATATATATATATATATATATTTTTTTTTATAAACTACAGTGGAACCCCCATATTATTTTTTCAGGGGATCAGAAAAACGGTGTAAAATCCAGGAAAATGTATTATGCATGATATATAGGTGGGACCACAAAATACCAATGTAAAAATTAGGAAAATTTTAAAATCCGGGGATGTAAAAAAAATAAATTCCTTTTCCCCCCTCTTTTACTGCAGTGTGCAATGATTGCTCAAAAATATCTCTCCAGCTACTGCTTTTAGCAGCCATCATTCTCGGCTGCATTACCCTGTTCATGTATACAGATATTGGGCCCGTTCTTCGGAAACCTGTTATCTAGAAAGCTCAAGAAACGCAGTCTCCCATAGACTCCGTTTTATCCAAATAACCAACTTTTAAAAAAATGATTTCCTTTTTCTCGGTAATAATAAAAACCATACCTTGTACTTGATCCTAACTAAAATATAATTAATAGTGATGTATTTTTTATTTAAATTCAGCATTTTTCAACAGGATTAGCCCAGATACCTGTGAGTCTCTGGCCTAAGTGAATCCTTAAAATCTCGTGACTTTCCGTTACAAAACAAGGAAGTTTTCTTTCCCCTCTCTACCCTTGATTTACATATGCAAATTAGGATTCAGATAATTAATACTTATTGGTAATAAAACCAGCCTATTGGGTTTATTTAATGTTTACATGATTTTATAGATGTAAGGAATGCAAATCCAAATTACGTAAAGATCCATTATCTGGAAAACCCCAGGTCCCCGGCATTCTAGATAACCGGTCCCATACCTGTACTTATTTTTGCTGTATTGTAACTGTATACTGCAGTGCAAAAAAGCTTTGGTTAATATAAGTTATGAAATGGTAATTCAGAGGGGTGGATCCCTTCAAGCGCTTAGAAAGTTTATTTTCAGCTTTATATAGGAACGTTGTTGCTGTGATTTGGGCAAGGATTATTCTGTGCCCAAAGGCCAAATTTAGCTATACTTCTTTTTAATTCTATGGTGGTCAAGCTGTTATGGCTTGTACTTGATCCAAGCTAAGATATACATGATTATTTTAGTAGACTTGTGGTCCGAAGATCCAAATTATGGAAAGATTTGTTATCTGGAAAACCAGAGTTTTTCAGCTTTCTGGATAACTGTCTGGTCCCATACCTGTACCTTCATTTCCCTTGTTACTGTTTATAATTGTGTAACTAACTCAAAATAATTCTATGGTATATTTTCACAAAGCCAAAGGCTCATTATCTTCTGCACTGGATTATAGAAACACTAACTAAAAATACATTGTAACCTCCCATGGAGTGATCAGGACACCTTCCTCCAGCAGCTACTGCCAATTTATTTCAATAATCTTTTATTGTCAATAGTCAGGTTTTTGATAATACATGTATTTACACAAGTGTCTGCTATGAGCAGCCCATTTCTCACTGTAGTCAAGTGGCCACTAGTATAGAAAAAGATTATCTCCACAGTTCTGCTTAAAAAGGAACCATGAGCTAAACAATAACTCAGTGTCTTTCTGCACTCTTTCTTTTGTACCTGACATTCTTCTCTGTCAGGGTAGCAAGGCTGTAGAATTTATTATGTGATGGTAGACGCCTTTAATGCTTTAAGATGGCAGAACATCCACTTCTATAGTAATCTAATGACCTGATGGACAGGTGCCTTTTTCCAAAATGTTGAGACACAAGTTTCTGCACATTGAATGTTTGGGCAGAGGAGAGACTTATTTTCTTGAGTGGAAGTTGGCTTTATTTAAGGCTAAATAGGTCTCTTGATGAGAATATATAATGGAAAAAGAATCAGGTGGCACCTTGGCCAGGATTCTTGGGTAACATAGCCCTTCTATGTTGCTTCTATTCTTTGTGTGCTGGACAGCAAAGGATTTGGATGCCATATTTCCAGCACTGCCTTCTTAATCTAGCATTTGAATTGCTGTAGGCTCATGTGGAGATGTTTTTTTGAGATGTTGACCCCTTTTATCCTTTAAATGGTTGGTTCACCTTAAAGTTAACTTTTTGTCTTCATTATTTATAATTTTTTTTTATAGTTTTTGTATTATATTTATCCTTCTGGCTCTTTGCAACTTTCATCTAAAAAATGCTCTATAGGGCTAAAGATTTATTATTTTTGCTGTTTTTTTGTAAACCGTTTTTTTTTCCAGGCCTCGTATTCATATTCCAGTCTCTTATTCAAATCGCATGTTTACTTGGGTAATCTAGACCCTAGCAACCAGATGAAATCTGCTACAACACAAAAAAAACCCCAAAAATCATAAAAATGTAGACCAATAGCAAATCTGGTTGTTTCTGCTTCGTTTATGGCTAGACTATTGCCCTTCTGAATTTCTTTAGCCAAGAAAAGTTTCACACTGTTCCAGTTCCTATGCCATTCAACAAAGGGAAATAGGGAATGTGGAGCTGTCTTCACTTGAATACTCTTGAAAATAGCCGGTCTCTGCACCTGTTTAACTGCATCTATGAAGTGTCTCTGGGTGGTCCTGTAATGCTGTTCGTTGCTGTGGAAGATCTTACATACTTTGCCTCCAACAACTTTGAATTCAAATGCCCTCTCTAGTACAAATTCAAGGAGAAATCAACCTTTTCTATCAAAAACAAAACAAATGCATTTGGGGTATATTGCTTTACTGAGTGTGATTTGTGCTATGGACCAATCAATGTTTCAGTATTTTGTACTAATGAGCAATAACAAATCCAGAGCACTCTGCCTGCAGATTAATGATGTGTGGCCCGGCCCAAAACCCACAGAAACTGCACATGGGGCAGGTTCGGGCCAGCTACTGAAAAAAAATATTCTGGTTGCCTCGTGCTGCTGTCATCTAGCCCTTAAAGGACCAGTAACAGCAAAAAATAGAATTGTTTTAAAGTAATAAAAAATAAATGCTGCAGTGCCCTGCACTAGTAAAACTGCTGTGTTTGCTTCAGAAAAGCTACTATTTTTAAGCTGCTGTGTAGCCATGGGGGCAGCTGTTCAAGGGAGAAAAGGCTCTGTAAATCATAATGGTGTTATCGGTTATCCACTATTTAACCTGTGCCATATAGCCTATTTCAATTTCCACCATTGCTACACAGCAGCTTGTTTATATGAACTATAGTAGTGTTTCTGAAGCAAACAGAACAGTTTAACCATTGCAGGGTAGCGGCAGAAAACGGCGCCCGTAAACCTTCCAGAAGGGGACCTGCGCTTTGGGGTAATTTACACGTTAGGGGCAATAGCCCGGGGGGTGGGAAGGCCTACGGTGGGAGGGGTTTTAGTGTTACAGGGTTGAATTCTCCTTTAACAGTGCATATATAACTCTCCTGTACAATGGGCTCTGGTAAACCTATCTCGTATCCCTGATGGAGGGTCAAGTTCTCATCCATGTTAAGAATTGGCCTGTTATTGTACACAATGTGTTTGAAGTCCTTAGAGGCATCTGAAAATGTGGTTGTAAAAATTAAAGATGGTTGTTGATGAGCACTTCTGTTTATAGTCAAGAAGTTCATCCTGACTAAAAGTGGCTGCTATAGTCAACTGTGCCTGCAGTGTCTCTTCCTTGTATCCCTTTTGTCCAAATCTATCATGTCTCCTTAAAGGAGAAGTAAACTTTCCACAGTAACTTGCCCTTGCAGGTTGTACTATGTGGGTAAAACCAATACTACACTGCAGGAAAGAATAGGCAACCGTCGCTCTACAATAAGCAAAGCACTAAAAGAAAGGGAGGCAAAGCATTTTTGAAAATGGGACATTCCTTTCCCACATTCAGATGTATGGCTATAGACTTACCATGTGGTGGTAACAGACGCTGCACTGGTTAGGCGCATAACACGCAGGATACATAAACTGGACGGTGTCCCCAAAGAAACCTTACCCCTAAACTGCTTTCCCTATGACCAGTCTTGTGTGGAATTTCTGCTTACCCTTATTAACGTTTGGTAGTATTCAATCATGTTTTGTCCCGTCCGTTAAATACTTAGTACCTTAAAGAGATACTGACACTTGAAATTAAACTCTTTTTTTTACATCTATTCTAATATTGGCTTTGAAAGCTACTTCTAACTTTGTCGTACAGTATTTGCATGATGCTTTTACATTACCTGTCTGATCCCCCATGTTCCTGTATGAGTGGGTTGCCATATTTGAGCAGCAGGAGACTGTTGGCATTAGAAACTGTCACTACCAGGCTGAGATGGGACAGTCAGGTTGGCAAAGTCAGAGTGTCAGAGAGTCAGGCTTAGGAACTTCAACTAACGATTATATACAAAAACAAACCTCTCAGAAAAAAAATTATCAACATGACCTATAGGTAACATATAATGTACATTCATATGTTAAAAAGTCATTTTTTAGTATCAGTATCACTCTTAATAGGCTGGTTTTGTATGTAACAGCCTGTCTACCCTTCCTCAATCCTTGATACCTTCTTACTCCCACAATAGATATGCATATACCCAAACCAGCCTACCCTTTGTTGTTCCAGCAATTTATTACAATATAATAAGTAGAGTTGCATTCTAGGCATGTGTGTATAGGTCTTCATACTCGCTTTTGGTTTAAAAAGATACCTTTCAGCAGTCCTGCCTAACGGGCTTGGCGAGATCCAGGTGCTCACTGTAACTAAGGGTGCGCTGCCTAGTAATGGCATGCATTTTGGTGTGATACGGGGACTTGGTGTGCAGGGATCCACCACTGATATCAGTCCTATAAAACCGTTCGAACATAGTCACTTGGGTGTTTAAGATTAAGATTGGTTGCTAAAAGAGTATGGCACTTAAAGGAGAATTCAACCCATAATGTGCCCCTAAGTTGCTACTTAGCCCCTCACCTCAACCACTTTTGGAGCAAGAAAGTTGTGAGGGTGGAAACTAAGGGAGTTTAAATTCTGTCACTTTTGATTCCTGATGAAGGTCCCTGTGTGGTGACACTGAGCAAAATAAACCTTTGGAAGATTAGCTGGCCAACTACATCAAAGTCCCATATCTGGCCACTCCTACTCTCAGATTGCATCTGATTCATTAAAGGAGACATATTGTATAAAAAATAAGAATGTACCAGTGCATTATACTAATTTAGATATAGAAGAATTGTGCTTAAAAAAGTAGTTTTTCAGGCTGATTTATTGAATATTTCTGTGCAAACCCTAATAATCCCTCCCTTCCACTTCCTTCCGGTGGCTCTCAGCTCACTGCACTGTAGGACAGGAACCGAAAAGCAGCTAGCAGAACCTGATGGGGAACTGAAGCATGTCTGTGCTTGTGTGATTGGCTGTCTATTTCCTCCTGTGCTTCTGGCAGGGACCGTTAGGACACGCCCACCCCTCATTTGAAACACAGACAGGGACCAGAGAACATCTATAGGGGGCTCTAATAAAGGGGCTATTTTTAAAGATATTAATTTTTAGCAACATATAAAACCAACACCATATATTACTCATAATTGCCTACAAAATTAGGTTTTTTTTTTCATTTATCCTTCATGTGTCCTTTAAGAATTCTATTGCTTAATAACCACTGTTGCTGTGTGTTCATCCCCATGGAAACCATTGTCAAAGCACCTTAGTATTGCTCCCAATATGCATACTCAATGTATTATCACTTTAATCGTATTTACAACATGCACTTGTGCACACAAACCAAAAAATAAAAAAACTCTCAAAAACCACAAATGCACCCCCAATTGCCGTCCACATCACTAATAGTCTATTGTTAACCCTCAGTGTTTTAAGTCAATCACAAGTCCCTTATTGTACTCACCAGTATATCTTGTGCGCATAATGAATTGCATCCAGCTGACAATGGAACCCGTACATAAAGATGCATTCTTACTGTTAAACTCATTAAAATTATGCTCTTTACTTTGAAAATGCAAAATGCAATTTTAATAGGATATATGCTTTTTTTCAGGATAATGAAAAAAGAACCCCACTTCATGCTGCTGCATATCTTGGAGATGCCGAAATTATTGAGCTTCTTATTTTATCTGGTATGTTCATTTTTATAATATTTGCCTATAAGACACTCCTGCTACAACTTCTATAAGAAGTGTTGTTGCTGAATTGTATGACCTGGATATATAAAGACTTGCCCTCTTAAGTTTATGAGGGTTATGAGTTTATGTTGCTCAATACCTAGTACATACAGTATTTTATAATGTATAACATTATCTTGTCTAAATGTTGTATAAGCAAAATAAATATATCTTATTAAAGTGTCATTGACTCTGCTAAAGGATATAGCAAGTGTGATAAATGTTCTGCTGTTTTTTCCTCCAAAGAA
>CM044441.1:41793326-41803340 GCA_024363595.1 Xenopus borealis | reverse complement strand
TATATATGTTTATTTAGCTAATGGCAAGTGTACATATCCAAGTTATTATTGCTATTTGCATGCATTTTAAAGATTTCACAAGAAGAAACAGCACCTGAACAGCCTGTGCAGGAAGGGTTCAACAATATTTTTAATACTAGTCGTAACCTTTACAGTCAAATAAAAGTGTGTTGATTTAGTGTTAAAAAAAACAAATATTGTGGCATAAAATAAATGTCACGTTGGCTGTATGTACTCCGTATTATAATAGACACACAATTTCTTTTTGAAGAAAAGGGGGGGAGGGGAACAGATTTTAGTGGAAAGGTGCTAGTTTATTAGGTTGATATTTCCTTGGGAGGTTTCTCAAGAGCCTTAAAGTTGTTAACTAATATATCAAATTTGTTTTCATTCCAAAGCTTGCTTTGATGTAAGCTGTTGGCCTCCCTCATGTGTATACTTGTGCCATGTGTGTGTTTTATTCTTTTCTATCTAACAAATCGATCTCCTAGTAGAGATTTGGTAAGGTGAAAATGTACCATTAACATTAAATGCAAATGAACTATTTTTTGAAATTTATATTGCAAATGGCATACTTTTCATTGTCTATTGCTAACACCTTCAGCACTCAAGCAGCAGTATAGACCAAGTGGCGCATAATTTCACTAATGTGCCCAAATATTACTGCTATGGCTACATGATTCCTGAGCGCACTGTGCTGGCAAGATGCATTATTATTCATTTCATGACGGAGGCTGTGGGCCGGTGTAGATTTGAAGATGGGCCGCAGTTGGCCGCAGATCAAACTTTGGACATGCCTGCCTTAATGTGTGTTGCTGCAGGCCACTTTTGGAGGGTCTCTGCTACTTTGTTAATGATTTATGGTCAAATATTTCGTAAACTAACCATGTCCTATGTTTTTGTTTATGTTCGTTGTTTTGGTGTTTATCCTATTTTTATGATTTGTTTGAGTACAGTGAAATTTTCTTTATTTATAGGGCTTGTTTTAATGTATAAACATAGTATGGAGCAGGAATTTATTGCATTGCAGAAATACTAACATTTTTCCCATGTTTATTTTACAGGAGCTAGAGTAAATGCCAAAGACAGCAAATGGTTGACTCCTCTGCACAGAGCTGTAGCATCCTGCAGTGAGGTACATAAACATTTAAATAAATATATGGCACTGTGTCTTCATAATCTATGGCTGAGATTTTAAATAATTTATGCACCCAGCAATGACTTCTAAAGGTACTTGTGCTTGGGTTCACTTAGCACCAACTGATAAATTGCAATGACTGCTAGTCCTATAACTGAACTCTATGTTCTTTTGTCACTAACACATCTACAATGGAGCATTAATAGTCTGCAGCTGAGTGATGGACCAAAAACAGTTAATGAAAATGCTGCACTCACAAGTCTAGTGCAATACTGATAATTAATAAGAGGGCTGCAACAAATTGCAGTTAAGTGTAAAACATCTTAGTGGGGACACCCATTTTTTAAAAAATCAGGGATTCCCAGCCAAAGTGCATACTGCTTCTGTAAAAAAAAAAAATAGTTAAACACTTATTTATAGCATACTACCTAAAAATAGTATTGAATGTTCATGCAAGTTTTTAAAATTAGTGGTTGAACAATAGTTTTTTAGGTAGTCTACTTGTGTGGCAGGGTATTCCTCTTGCCTAGATTGAGGGACACAGGCACCATGGGGATAAGGAGAGTCTACTTGTGTGGCAGGGTATATCAGTTGTAGTCCGGGGATATCCTTATTGGTGTCAAAGATCATCTACAGTATATGAAAGATTTGTGAAATCTATTTCACCATTGATGTTTTTTTACCAGTAGTACATACTGTGCCTCCAGAGGACAGATGTGCATGTTTTTTTTTTGCTTGAGGAAGTCTTCATGGGATTAGGCAGCAGACCATGTGACTCAGAAATGTTACTGGGAACAGTAAATGTACAATATAAATATTTATACAACAGTTAAATGGGATATTTTTGCAGCTTTTATTTGGATGCAGAGAAACCACTGAGGGATTCTTCAGTAGCACTGAGTGATCTATTTTGTCAAGTTTTGCTGCAAAAATGACGCCTATAGATTTCAGTGGGTGAAATGTTCAAAATATTTTGATGCCTATAGGCTTCAATGCATTTTGGCAAATTTTTGAGTTTTCAGCAAAGCAAAAGGGGTCAGTTGCCCATCATTATTCTTCGGTATTTAGATTCACCTTAATGCTTAGTAGAACAAACCCAGACAGTCATACATATTGGTTAATCTTTTAACAACTCCTGTAATATTGTAAGACCAATGTTTTTTTCTTTCCAGGATGCTGTTCAGGTGTTATTAAAGCATTCCGCCGATGTCAATGCCCGTGACAAAAACTGGCAGACTCCTTTGCACATAGCAGCAGCAAACAAAGCTGTAAAGTGTGCAGAAGCCCTGGTGCCTCTTCTTAGCAATGTAAATGTATCTGACAGAGCAGGGAGAACAGCATTACACCACGCAGCCTTCAGTGGTCATGTTGAGGTATCGTGTTCATTTACCGAATGCTCATTTAACTGCTTGTCTTTTGTAATTTGAGTTAATTGCTAGATGGTGAAAATCATTTTGAAGTCCATTCGCCGGTAGGTTGCAAGGAATTTTGGCTTGCATGTTAAAGAAGTTTTTTTTTCTCTCCCCCCTTTTTTCTTGACAATTGTCAAATATAGAGGACTTCTCAGCAAAGTTCATTAGAAGCATTCTGCTGTTCTAAATCAAAAAGAGCTGCATGAATGTTCTTAATTCAGACCACAATTTCCTGCAGCACATAGACGCTGTGAAACTGCCAACTTCCAGGGAAAGTTTGAATCGGCATTAGAGGTTCTTATTCCCACCATTTTTTGCCCACCATTCTCTACAAATCTTAATTTGGTACTGCTTAAATACATTTAATTACACAACCTGCGACTTTAAATTTGTCTACTATATATAAAATTTTCGTTTAATTACGAGCCACACAAATGTTTACATTTGTTAATATGGGATTTTTAATAGGGTTTTGTTAATTTTTTACAATTTTATTTTATTCTTGCATGTGACCATTTAGCAAGTGATGATTTTTTTTTTTTTAAAGGGTGTAAATTACAAATAACCATTTGTTGCCTGATAACTCCAATGTTTCTCTCTCTCTCACTATATATAAAAGGTACCTGCACTCTTTCACTGCTGAGGACTGGGTGCTTGGTCAAAGTGGACCAGAACTACAATTGTTTCCAATCAAGGTGATTTTTATTTCAACATCACTCACGTGTCCCAACGTTTCGGCCCTCATTGATAAAGGCCCCCAATGAGGGCCGAAACGTTTGACACGTGAGTGATGTTGAAATAAAAATCACCTTGATTGGAAACAATTGGAGTTTTTTCCTGACATCAGATCTTTCAGTAGTTTTGAATCTCATACCTTTAGTCAAATAGGACATAATTAAACATTAAGTAAAACTCAATTAACTGTTTTTTCTTCCAATAAGGATCAATTATATCTAAGTTTGGATCAAATACAATGTACTGTTTTATTATTACAGATAAAAAGGAATCACTTTTTAATTATTTGGATAAAATTGAGTCTATGGGAGATGGCTTTTCCATCATTGATAACTTTCTGCATAACTGGTTCCCAGATAACAAACCCCATACCTGTATAGAGTACTTTCTGTTAGGTCAATTCAGGGGCACTGAATAGATTAACTATATTCTCTTCTGAAAATATAGTTAATCGATAAGAAAGTTAATCTAGAAGTGAATGTCTTTCATTAAAGTTCCCGAAAGAAAATCTTTGGTATAGGTATGCCACAAATTGCTGTGGTTAATAAACATAGTTGCAACCAGTGCATATAATTCTATAACCCAGGGCTGCTTAGACTTAAGTGGTGTGTGTAGTCTACTTCATTCATGTGATGGCTATAATGTGCACAATCATATGCAGTGACTTAAAGCAGAACTTCAATAAAACAATTCACTAAGAAAATGTTTAATAATGTTTTTAAATCTATTTTTCTCTTGTATTGCACTATAGATGGTGAGTTTACTTCTGTCTCGCGGTGCCAACATTAATGCATTTGACAAGAAAGACCGACGGGCAATACATTGGGCAGCATATATGGGTAAGACTTTTTTTTTTTTTTATTCATGTTTTTTTTTTTTTTTTTTTTTTGTAAAATGAAAACAATTATTTTAAACGAAAATGAAGATACCTAGTGTAAAATAGCTTACATTCTGCAAAAGCTTAACTTTTTAATGTTCATTCTTATGCCGTTGATAGACTGACATCCACTTCTACTCTTTAAATCACTGAGACAATCTAACCATATTATTGTGCAGGTAGAGCATTTTATGAGAGATTGTGTACCGCATACTATCCTACAGGTATGGGATCTGTTATCTGGAATGCTCGGGACCTGGGGTTTTCCAGATAATTGATCTTTCCATTATTTGGATCTTCATACCTTAAGTCTATTAGACAATAATGTAAACATTACATAAGCTCAATAGGCTGGTTTTGCTTCCAATGAGGATCAATTATATCTTAGAGAAAAAAATTTGGACTGTTTGGATAAAATTGAGTCTATGGGAGACTGCCTTTCCATAATTCAGAGCTTTCTGGATAATGGGTTTCTGGATAATGGATACCATCCGTACCTGTACTATTTATAGGTTAGAACTTTTGATATGAAGCATAACAAAAGTGGGGGATAGGTGATACTTTATTGGCTAACTAAGATGATGATAACAGCAAGCTTTCAGAACATCGATTACCTAATCCGCTTTGACTGAACTGCAATGTTCTGAAAACTTGCTGTTATTATCATCTTAGTTAGTCAATTAAGTATCACCTTTATACCACTTTTGTTATGCTTCATATTAAAAGTTCTACCCTATAACTTTCTCAATGGGCTAACACAGTACAAAAAACTATACCTGTACTATGAAATCACAGTGGTGAATACCAGTATATAGTAAAGCCATATTCATTATGTTGTTTCTAATCATGAGTTTATATTTCTGAATTAATATTAGTATTTCACTTTACGTTTCCCACTGTGATATATTTATTGTTATATGTATTTTTTTTCTAGGTCATATTGAAGTTGTGAAATTACTTGTGACTCATGGCGCTGAAGTAATGTGTAAAGACAAGAAGTCCTATACACCACTGCATGCAGCAGCATCAAGTGGGATGATTAGTGTAGTAAAGTATCTTTTAGACCTTGGAGTAGATGTAAGTTGTAATAAAATGCACTGTTCACTCTGATTACTTAATTGAGTTTTCTTCTGTATAGAATTGGTTAATGAAGTGATTGTGTAAAAGAGAGAATTTATAATCTCCATTGGGCAGTGCTTTACTTTAGCTGTTTCATAAGAAAAAGCAGTTAATGGGGTATCCACTGGTAGCAGAACCAGATAATGTTGGGTCCAAGTGCAGAAGGATTTTTGTGCCTTTTTGCTGCAGCATATTTGTGTAATTAATTTTGGATGGACCTCTTATTCTTTCACACTAGTGCACTGGTTGAACGTATAATTGTTATAACCGTGGTAGCAGCAGTGACATTTTAGAAGATTGTATGCCTTTATGCTGCAATCTAGCCTCTAACCACACCAGACTCTGCATTTACGTGTATGTTTCAAAGATTGCATTTTTCAACGTATTCACCATTTTTGATAACCTCCCCAAAATACTTAATTGATCTTCCTCTGGTTGTATATTTTTTTTTAGTTTTGTACAGGGGCACAAAACAGACTTATTTAATTTTTTCTAAAATATACATCTAATAATGAATTTGATTTCCTGTTGTCCCCTCTCATGCTTCATAATAGTAGCTTATTAAACCTGCTTGCAGACTTTGCAAACTGTTACTTGTTGATGTTTACTAGGTATGTTTGCACTAGAAAATGAGTAGTGTTTTCACTACTGCTGCACATGTTCATCTAGTTTTAAGGAAGGCAGGGGCACATGGGCAGATTCAGGGAGATTTATTGGCTGGCGACTAATCGCCTCTTCTTCGGGGCGACAATCTTCCCCGAACTGCCTTCCCCCTGCTAAAATGAAAAATGGCCTGCGTCAATGCACTTGCAGCCCTTCGACTTACGAAGTCGACTTTGGAAATGTGAGTGCAATTGCGCTGGAGTTTTCTTATTATATCAGGCAGAAGGCACTTCAGGGAGATTGTTGCCACGAAAAAGAGGCTATTAGTCGCCATGCGACTAAATTTCCCCAAATCTGCCTGTATGCCCTCCCCTTACAAAAGGCCTTTACAGAGCAACAGTTGCAATTGTATTCTTTAGTTGCTGTAATTAATCTTGTTTTTGCCGAAAAACCCCCCTCCAAATTGCTCACAGCATTCGAAATTTTTGTGCAAACGCCCTCCGAAAAAAAAAAAACTTGAACATCAAACAGGCTTTTAATATGTTAATATTTGTGTATATCTTAGTGACTTGTGATAAGTGTTAACTTATTTCAGTAATAAAGGCTTCAGTCATAAATTGAATCCAAATTCATAAACCATTATTGATTACATTTTCTTTTAACTATTGTCCCTAGTAAGTAAAACCTGCATGTTTTCTCTTTTTTTTTTTCTTAAACTAGATGAATGAATCAAATGCATATGGCAACACACCCCTTCATGTGGCTTGCTACAATGGGCAAGATGTTGTAGTGAATGAACTTATAGACTGTGGTGCTAATGTGAACCAAGTAAATGAGCGGGGATTTTCTCCTTTGCACTTTGCGGCAGCATCCACCCACGGTGCACTATGTCTAGAACTTTTAGTTTGTAATGGAGCTGATGTGAATATTAAGGTAAGATTTAACTTTTAAAGCAGTTTGCCATATATTAAGTATTTGGCTCATTTTGCAGAATGTATGGAACCCTTTCTTTTTTATTCATTGCCTTTAATTGTAAGTTACGTGTTCTCTGCCTTTCCAATCTCTTTTTATGAACTACACAGTATTTCTTTCTAATGTTCTATTCCTCAAAGCAAACCACCAACATAACCCCTGAAATCATGAAGGCTATAAATATACTGTATTCAAACGGGTCAAGGGACCTCTGCCATTATCTTCTACATTAGTTGGAGTATTTTCAGATACAAGCTTTTTGCAGCTTTCGGGTAGAATACATTTTGAAAAATTCAGGCGTTCTTTATCCTGAGAAATTAGAGTTTTTACTGAAACTATCTCCCAAAAACTTGAATTTTACAGGAAAAACACATGACCTATAATAAATAACCCCCTAAAAGTATACATGATGATCTGGTTATATAAATAAGAGTGCGGGTCAATCCCGGAGCTCACCTTATCGTGTGTGTCCTTTCCGTAGTTGCCTCAGTGGGTTGTCTGCAACTTCCAGCCGGTTCCATTCAACATGCACAAAATTCCCCACTGAATAGGTGCCAGTCTGGAAAGTAGTGTGGACGCTTGTATACTTGTAATATCGGCTTTATTAGTGCATTACACAGAGAGATTAGTGAGCATGGGCTCTAAAAAGCGATGACTTTCGAGTTTCTTGCTGGATTCCCAGCACTTCCTCAGCAAGAAACACGTAAGTAAGTGCTTATTACAGCTCACACTCACTAATCTCTATGTGTAATGCACAGATAAAGCCGATATTACAAGTGTCCACACTACTTTCCGAACTGGCGCCGATTCAGCGGGGAATCTTGTGCATGTATGATGATCTGGTTAGCTAGGCAAATTTCAGAAAGAAGATCCAAAAAGGCTACTTTACAGTTCATGTTTTTGGCAATAATTTTTTTTGAGCAATTTAACGTCAACTACTGAAATGTTCACTGGTTAGTAGGTGTTGTAGTAGTTTTCAAAGAATTCACCGAAAAACAAAATTAATGAAATTCAGATAAGCTGTAGGACAGGAGTGCCCATACTTTACTAATGTGAGGTATACTTTTAGTGATTTTGTCCCATTATCATCTACATCCAAAATAGCACTGTTGGCATTCTGTTCCATGGAAAATATTACTTAAATATTATATTGATTTATGAAAACATGTATATTGTTATTTTTAACAAACCTCTATTACTTATGTAACCATAACATAATAAATATCTGAATGAAAAGCACGAAACAGGAAAATTATATAGACAAGCTGTTTGCTGATCACCAGGTCTACTGGTAGATTCTAATCTACCTTTTGGGCACCCCTGCTGTAGGGGCATCTACAGAATGTTTGCTGTGCACACCAAATATTTCTAAAACAGCCTATGTTAATCAGTGACTTAAAATGGATGTATGACACTGCATAATGTTAGTATTTTACCAACATGCTCTGGAAAGTGGTTTCAGAAATCAGAAAATGGTCAGAAATGTGGCCTCATCAAAGAAGCAAGCAAGCATGATGAATGATTCTCAAAAATTTTGGTTTTCTTTGTGTTTTAGAAAATCTCACAATTGTTTGCTTTTATTAACACTGCAAATGCATTAGGTGGTGCTGCAAATGTCGGTTACTTTTGTGAACCACATGACAGGATATAATGAAATACAGATCATATGATTGGTGACCACAAGCGCAGCTACAGATTTTTGCATGTGCAAAAGATCTAGGTCTGCACTTTTAACATTTTTAAGCTCATGTAGATGTAAACAAGCACAAAATACATACTCATGCCTTGAATATTGAGAGGTTCACAATCATCCTTCCTGTGCTCATTAACAGTCACTGCCACTGTACATTTTTTCCACATGTTATGTTTATATAGTGAATAATGTACCCTATTTTACAATACAATGATAGTACTAACAGGGGGGAAACTTTCCATTGATAAATATACACTTTTAGAAGGTTTGTGCTACATGTAAAACAATGCGGGAAGAAGGGCGGCTCCCTGCCAAGTGATCTTACCATCTAAGTGGGTGGTTAATAATATAGGCATGAGTGTGGTAGGGTTGAACAATCATTTTTGGGCAATTTAAAATATTTTCTTGGAAGTCTTCTAATTCCTTTTCAAAATCTATCCATTGCCTAAAGGTGGCCATAGATAGGGAGATCCGCTCATCCGATAGTAGGACCGCATACACGCTTGAGCTATTTAATGAATAGCTTTAAAAAGTTATTTGTGAAGTACCTGCTGCTCTAGAAGTCTATGGATGGCACTTTATGCATATTAAGATAATCATCTTAATTTGCTTTGCATGTCTATCAGTGTTGGTGACTCATTGATATTTCCTATTAATACCAGATTTAACTTGCGTGTTTTTTTTTTTTTTATCAGTTTGAGATTAGAAAGTGAATAGAAGTTTTTTTTCTCTCTCTAGCTAGCATAATCATTTGTCATATGGGCATCTTGAACCACACTTTCCTTGGAGGTCATTACAAGCAGATTCTACCTTTTATCCAGCAATATCAGTATGGGATGCACTTACTGTTCAACCATTTGTTCTTTACCTTGTGTTTTATATTTGTTGTCATGTTCATTTGTAGAGTAAAGATGGGAAGACACCGCTACATATGACCTCTATCCATGGCCGCTTCTCAAGATCCCAAATAATCATCCAGAATGGTAAATCGTTAATGTGACGTGTTGCATTTCAGGATGCTTTTAAGCAATTTAGGATGTTTTGCATGTTTAAAGGCCCCTCATGCACAGAACGATAAAAGATGCTGACAGACCGAGTCGGCAGCTTATTGGCCTGTGTGTGGGGCCATTCGATAGGCTTCCCCAATTGATATCTGGAAGGTTAAAAAATCCCGTTGGATGGCGGCCACATCTGTTCGGGATGTGACCATATTCACTGTTTCAGATGCATTATGATCCGATTGTGGCCCTAGGATCATATTAATTGGGGAGAGATCCGCTATTTTGGTGACTTCGCCAGATGAGCGGATCTCTGCGTCAATGACCACCTTAAGGGGCAAATGCTAGACCATCAACAATCTTAGGTATATTCCAGCAGAGAAGAACCCATAAGTGTTTCCTGATGCATTGCCTTCCTTTATGTAGCTAACACAAGAAGACCCACTTGAAACATATATATATATATA
>CM044441.1:41776614-41791596 GCA_024363595.1 Xenopus borealis | reverse complement strand
TGGCCCTTCTACAATATACTAAAAGTTAACTTGAAGGTGAACCACCCCTTTAAGTATGATAAAGTTAATTTGTAGGCGGGCGGGAGTTGCTGGCCTCCACTAAGCTTATGCAGTAAGTCAGGAGGATTAGATGCAGGTCTTACTTGTGCATTACTGAGCATGGCTAGCTTTTCCTCACTCATTTGCCATGCATTATTAGCATCAGATATGAATAATGCAATGAGGAAAAGCCAGGGCATGCACAATAGTAGCTTCTATGTAGAAAGGGTTCACTGAAGGTGAAATTAACTGATAAAAGCAATCTATATCTGCAGATAACTGCAAGGTCATCTTGCTTACACTTGTGCAATGTATTCTTCAGAAAAGCACAACAACAAAGTATACTCTTATTGAAAAAAAGTTGGTCCTTCTAAATTTTAACAAATAAGTTTATCACACTGTCATACCTGCTGTAAAAATTGCAGGCAGGAAGTGATAGTTTGGAGACTTCAGCAACAATTATAAAACGGTTATCTTTATTACTTTTACCCTTTTCCTATTTTTAGCTTGCATTTGCAATGCGGATGTTGTATGAATAATTCATTTCTCCCCCTTCCTCAGTGGCCTCTGCAATTCACAAGTGATTGAAAAATCAAATATTAAAGAGAAAAATCAATGTGAAGTTTTTCTTTGCTGTATGCACTCCGTTCCATTTTTATGTGTCTAAAAATATTTTCAGGAAATAAAAAATGATTTTAGTTGAAGTAATACAAATCTTAATTAACCTAGAGATGCAACTTGTCAGCAGTGTTTGTCGGTTTGCTTTTACCTGGAATGCAAGTGCAGACTGAAATCGCTAGCCTATAGAATGTGAGAGGAGATGAAATTCCTATTAGATTACTGGATGTTAGTTTCTTAATGTGCCACAGAAATGGAACTGCCTAACAGTTCTTGGAAAAAAGTATAAGTATATATAGGTATGGGGCCTGAAGTTTTCCGGATAATGGATCTTTCCCTAATTTGAATCTTCATACCTTAAAGGAGAAGGAAAGATACCAAAGCAGTTTATTGATTAGCCACAATAGTGCAGGTTATAAGACTATATTTATAATGCATTACCGTACCTGAGTAAAAAGCTCCAGAAGCTCTCTCATTGTTTAAGATAGCAGTTGCCATATCGGCTTGGTGTGACATCACTTCCTTTCTGAGTTTCTCCCTGCTTACTCATAGCTCCTGGCTCAGATTACAGCAGGAAAGGGGAGGGGGGGCACACGGGAGCAAACTGACCATGCTTAATCCCTAGCCCTTGAGGTTTATGCTGAAAACAGGAAGGTCTCAGAGAAGCATTACTTTGAGGGTTTACTGGTGTATTTCTATACTGTAGACCTTTCTGATAAACCTTGCTTAATTTTAACCTTTCCTTCTCCTTTAAGTCTACTAGAAAATCATGTAAACTTTAAATTAAACCCAATAAGCTGGTTCTGCTTCCAATAAGGATTCATTATTTTAGTCCAGTACAACATACTGCTACTTATTACAGAGAAAAAGGAAATCATTTTTAAATATTTGGATAAAATGGAGTCTGTCGTAGATGGGCATTCCGTAATTCAGAGCTTTCTGGATAACCAGTTTCCCAGTAACGGATGCTATACCTATATAATCATAACATTGTGTACATTTTACATTCTTTCCATGGCTTCACAAATGCATGATTTTAATGTATATAGTTGAATAGACAGTGGAACTCATTTTTTTTAATGTTTTTACTTTTATTGCCTGGAATTGTATTTTTCTTAGGAGCAGAAATAGACTGTGAAGATAAAAATGGAAACACCCCATTGCACATAGCCGCCAGATATGGCCACGAGCTTCTCATTAACACTCTAATTACCAGTCGAGCCGACACTTCAAAGTAAGTCACGTGCTGTTTCCCAAATATATAGAAGGCAATTTCTCAGCATAATAAGTGTTTTGTTGCACCCAGGTACTGGATTAATAATTTTTAAAGCTGTTGCAGATTTTCTGATTAAATGGTTGTACATTTACAAGTACTGTAAAACTATAATTAGATGTTCTTTTTCTTACTTGAAAAGAAGGTGTATGTCGTACCCATTTACTTGCTGGTGCAGCTAAAGAACTAAAGCAGATTGAGTATATGAATACTAGTTGCTCTCATCAGCTGTTCTGAAGTAGGTTTAAAGGACAAGGAAAGTTAAACTAAAAAAAGTAGGCTTGAAATGTTGTACATTATGTTTTGGGCTTCTGTATGAGCCCAAGGCAACCACAGCCCTTTAGCAGTAAAGATCTGTGTCCCCAAAGAACCCCAGTAGCTCCCCATCTTCTTTTCTGCTGATTCACATGCTCTGTGCTGCTGTCACTTACTGAGCTTAGGGACCCACGCACAATATACAGTACACATAGAATAGAAATGGCACAGTATAAGGCTGATTAGTAATTAATATGGATGATTACTACATGGCAGCACAAAAACCAGTGCAATTAGCATCAGAATTTAATAAACAGCCCTGTAGCATGAGCTTGCATGACAGTCCAACCTCATTTTCTGCTGGATAATTAGTGATGTGCCCTAAGCTTAGCTTCTCAACAGCTGCTCAGAGTCCACTGAGTATGTGAGTGCCACAGACACTTTCCAAGATGGTGACCCCCTGGGACAAGTTTGAAGTCCTGGATAATTGCTGCTATTGACAAGCTGAAATGCAAGGCCGGTGCCATAAGTACAGTATATAAAATATGGCATTTTTAGCCATATACAGTTTTAGGGTTTAGTTGTCCTTTAATAGAAAAAAAGGTATGACAATATAAATAACATATGTACTTTCTTACTATATTGGCGAGTATACACACAGGGGGTCATTTACCAACACTGGGCAAATTTGCCCATGGGCAGTAACTCATGGCAACCAATCAAACTGCAACGTTTATTGTTCTACTTGCAGCTGACTTTAAAAAGTTAATCACTGATTGGTTGCGATAGGTAACTGCCCATGGGCAAATTTGCCCAGTGTTGATAAATGAGCCCCACAGTGCCTTCATATACATGTTCAGCATACATATAATGCTGTAAGCAATGGTTAAAAAATTACACACCATTAAGAGGGTAGTTTGCATGACATGAAAAAGAATAATAAAATGCCTTGCAAATATAGCCAGAACCTTGACCTAATGTAATGTTACTAAATAATAAAAAATAGCACAAAGAACAAGATTTGTTGTTTGTATTCATATCAGAGCACTTGAAAATAGCATATTTCTTCAAATTTCTTAGAACTTTTTCTGATATTTTTGTCACATTAAAAAAATTGAGTTTAATTTCTTCACAATTAAATAAAATGTAATTGCATGATTTTTTTATTCTGTAAATGGGATAATGGAACAAAGGCATTGTATATTAAAGATCAGTGTGTAATGGGTGAACCACCTCAACAATGTCATTAGAATAGATGGTTTCTGAATGTTTGTTCTTTATTTAATATTATTATTATTTGTCTGGCAGTTACTCTAAGATAAAACGATTTGATTTTGCATTCTAGGCGGGGCATCCATGGAATGTTTCCTCTCCATTTAGCTGCCTTGAGTGGATTTTCAGATTGCTGCAGAAAGCTCCTTTCTTCAGGTTGGTCCAAATATTTACTGCTGTAGTATTTGAGGTTTAGGGTGACAGCGCTTCATTATCCACTAGTGGCCATCAAATTCCTGTTCATAGGCTAATTGAGAAGTTTTAATTGTGAAGGCAAAGTTTTGTTCAATGACTGGTTAACATTTCTGGGACACTGGAGAATGAAGAAAATTGCAGAATGTATGAAACTTTTCCATTTGTTTAACAGGGTGGTTCACCTTTAAGTTAACTTTCAGTATGTTATAGAATGGACACATCTTAGCAACTCGTCAATTGGTTTTCATTATTTATTTCTTATAGATTTTGAATCATTTGCCTTCTTCATCTGACTCTTTCTGGTTTTGAAATGGGGCTCACTGACCCCATCTAAAAACAAATTTACTATAAAAATGTATTGTCGTTGCTACTTTTTATTGCTCCTCTTTCTATTCAGGCCTCTCTTATTCACATCCCAAGGGTAATTTTGGCCCTAGCAACCAGATTGCTTAAAATGCAAACTGGAGAGCTGCTGAATAAAACGCTAATTAACTCAAAAACCACATATAATAAAACATGAAAACCAATTGCAGATTGTCTCAGAATATCACACTCTGCATCATACTAAAAATTAATCCAAAGGTGAACAGACCCTTTAAGAATGCATATGCATTTTGCTGTTTTTCTATCCACTGCAGTTATTTTTTTGCCATAAATAAAACAGGCAAGTGTATCACATCAAAAACCTATGAATGTATGCTTAAGTATAGGAAAATTGAATTAAGCTATTTTACTCTCTTGAAGGGTTTGACATAGATACAGCTGATGACTTTGGCAGGACCTGTCTTCATGCAGCCGCAGCTGGAGGGTATGTTCTGTTACAACTTGCATGCTTCTTCATAACAAATAATGGCAACAGAAATGAAAAGAACGTTGAAATGTAACTATAGAGTTGATTCTGGATGAAGTCCTTTTTTGCAAATACATTGCTCTATGCAAAAACAGACTGCCAATGTCTACTCACCCATTCTGCACTTTAGTGAGCGCCTTTATTCTATTGCTAACCTGTGTACTGCTGCATCCAATCACTGAGTGTGCCTAGTGGACAAGGGCTGAAAATCCTTTTCTGCTCATCTTTTTTTTAAGGAACTAAACTAGAACATGTGTTTGTGTTTGAAAGAGTGGAGATGTGTGTGTGTGTGTGTGTGTGTGTGTATGTATGCTGGGTTTTTAATTTGGAGGGGTTGAACTTGATGGACTCGGTCTTTTTTCAACCCAATTTAACTATGTAACTATGTATCAGTGCACTATTATGGTGGAAGGGGCATATTTATTTATGATTGAACTAGGAAATCAAAGATTCCCCGCAGTTTAATCCGTTTCGGAGTTTTCACTTTCCTAAAAATGTCCCACCAGTACAACAGAATCCAGTATATGTGAAGGATTCCCAGCAGTTTTATAATTTCTTACATTTATCAACACTTTCCTTATTGTCTGCAGCATTTTCCTGCCAGTAATATAATTCTATGTATTCTTTTTTTTTTTGCCTTTGTACCCTGTTAAGATAGAGACACTGAATATTTTTACTGACTTTTTCTGTACTGCAAGAACAGTGAATTACTGTAGTTTAATATGTGTTGAGCTAGCAGGCAAGTCCCCCCCCCCCCCCCCCCCCTTTATATTTAAAGTGCTGGTATTTGCAAATTAAGTTTACCTTATTTATGGGTCTATAATTTTCCACTAAAGGTGGCATACATGTACTGATAATATTGTATGAAACGAATTTTCTAACTATATTTGGTGCATGTATGGTGGGAAACAAGCTGACCATCGATCACTGTTTAGAGCTGAATACAGGTAGAATTTGATTGAATTTGCTTGTTTCTACATGTATATATGATGATTCAGCTCTATGCGTGTGTATTGTAACGAATGATCTTTCTTGGAAAGATCTTTTTCCAAGAAAGATTGTAATCGTTGCATCTATGGCCAGCTTTACACTTTTTTTTAAGGGGGTTGGCTTGATGCCCATCAAAAAGGGGTGCAATTGTGTCTCTCTTACTAGGTTTTTCAATCTAACATACTGTATATAGAATATGTTGCAGTATAAGTATGGGACTTATTATCCAAAATGCTTGGGACCTGAGTTTTTCGGCATAAGGGAACTTTCTATAATTTGTATCTTCATTCCTTAGTCTACTAAAAAATAGCTGAACATTAAAAAACCCAATAGGTATTGTTTAGTATTTGTGTAAAATATGTAAGCATAGTCAAAATATAAGAACAAAGACATAAAAAAGGTTGGTTCCCCCAGGCAGAAGTGAAAGAGCAAACAGATCACAGGTGAAGATGGTTACCTTAAATAGCCATTCTAATCCTTTTGTGTCAAGTTAGATTGCAAGTTATCAGGCCAGATCACCAGGGTTCAGCCAACCACTAACCATGAGTGAAAGAAAAGTTTTTGTGTTATCATTCATATTCTCTGAAAAATGGTTAAGAAATCATAAATTATGCCAGGGTATGTAAACTTATGAGCACAACTGTAGCTAAACGCAAGCCACCAGCTTTTCCAACCAACAACTTCATGAGAAGACACCTATGCTTTCCACATAAATTAATGGGGCGGGGCAGTTTTGAGAATTTTGTAATCTATTTATAATCACTGTAGCTACCAAACTATCTGAATCCACCCTGTGTACCAGCTATACGTTTGCAGTTATATACAGGTAGAACAATTGTCCTGCATATCTTCAGTTATTCAGTAATTCTATTTTTTATCTTTTCAGAAACCTGGAGTGCCTAAACCTATTGCTAAACACAGGTGCAGACTTCAACAAAATAGACAAGTTTGGACGGTTAGTTTTTTTATTTTTTTTTTAAGAAAACATTTTATTGTTTGTAATATGTAATAGGGCTTTTCCATTTAGATTCTCTTATAATATATGGTTCAATTTTGTTACTTCTTTTTGACATATGTACCACATGTATGTAGCAGATAAGTATCTATGGAAGGAGTTGTTCACCTTTAAATCAACATTTACTATGATGTAGAGAGTGATATTCTGAGATCATTTGCAGTTTGTTTTAATTTGTTTCTTTGTTATTTATGGTTTTTGAGCTGTTTAGCTTTTTATTCAGCAGCTCTCCATTTTTCAATTTTGGAATGGGTGTTAAAAAGCATGGTGACTTGCACCCAATATTGCTCTTTGCAAATTCAGCTCCATTTGCAAATGACCCATCAGATTTTTGAGAAATGGAGAAAGAGAAAGGCAAAATCATTAAAGGAGTTGTTCACTTTTGAGTTCATTATAGTTTGTTGTAGAAAGTGATATTAAGAGACAATTTGCAATTGGTTTTCATTTTATTGGGTCCTAGGGCCAACGATCGGATCAGAATGGAGGTGATACGGGCGGTCAGATCAATGAACATATGCGGCCTCGATCTGATGGGATTTTTTAACCTGCCCGACTTTAGGACAGATATTGATCAGGGAAGCCTATCAGACGGCCGTCCGTGTATGGGGGCCTTAAAGGGGAATAAAACCCCCAGGCGCTAACTCATGGTTAGTGGTTGGCTGAAGCAATTTATTTTTGATCAGGGTCATTTGGGTAGTTTGTGTAATGATTATGATTTAAAAAGAGTAAACACAGTTGTTTGACAATAAATACCTTCAGCCAACCACTAACCACGAGTGAAAGAAAAATTTTTGTGTTATCATTCATATTCTCTGAGAAATGTATAAATTCTGCCAGGGTATGTAAACTTATGAGCACATCTGTAATGTAAAATACTGTAACCACTGTGTAGAAACTGTATTCAACTTTCTCTTTAGTGTTTAGAAACAATGCAGAATCATATATTTTAACCAGGGCTGCTGCTGAAATCCACAAAGAATGGTGTTTTGCATGTTCTTTCCACTGTTAACCTCATCTTTAATGTGTGTTTCGTCTTTTTTGCCATTTATTGTTCCTGAAGGACTCCGCTTCACTATGCTGCAGCCAACTGTAATTATCAGTGTCTCTTTGCACTTGTTGGCTCTGGAGCTAGCGTAAATGACCTTGATGAGAGGGGATGTTCACCACTGCACTATGCAGCTACTTCTGATACAGACGGCAAGTAAGTTAAAGACTTCGTCCACATCTGTGGAATATTATTTGTACTATTTTGTGGTTTAACAGGACAACCCTGTGTGTGCCTTGTTGGTTGCCCAAAACATCAGTCTCAAAAGACTTCATTATCTTCATGCAGATTTTTAGGGTAGCAGATGAATAACGCATATTTGATGAGTTTCACAAAGGGCTCCATTCAGTGAATTTTGTGCCTTCATTTTTTTTTTCTAAGTTGCTTACGTCCCCATATAAAAGAGCAAACCACCACATTTCTAAAAAATGACTAATTGTTTAGTGTTTATGCGAATGCTTTCACCAGCACAAGGCGTACTTATGTAAGGAAGACTAAAATCTGAGTCCTTGTAGGGATTTCAGAAACCAAACACTTGTCTCATAAGCTAATGGGCAAATCAGCCGACCTCTTTCAAGGCAACCTGTACAGAAAAATGTGGGTGGTATAATATTTTGACGAAGGGAACTAAAAGGTCAATATAAAGTTATGGACATAATTCAAACAGTCATAATTCAGCCAGATTGAATCACTTTTAGTGGCCAGCAGGTATATCTACGTTGTAGCACCAGTAACTAAATTCCCCCTGTTAAACACACAGCAATGCCATAAAAATGCACATTATATATTTTTATAACTGTGAGTGTTAAAGGGGTGGTTCACCTTTAAATTAACTTTAAGTATGACGCAGAGAGTGATTGTCTGAGACAATTATTATTTTTGGTTTTTATTGCCTAATAAAATATTGTATGTTATTCTAAATTTCTGTTTTTGATCATAGGTGCCTGGAATATTTACTTAGAAATGATGCAAACCCAGGAATCAGGGACAAAAATGGGTATAATGCAGTACATTATGCAGCTGCTTATGGACATCGCTTATGTCTTGAACTGGTAAGCCATATCTAGAACAATCAAGTCTGATGCATTGCATAGGTTTCCTATCCTTTGTATTCATTATTTCTAGCTTCCAGGCCATGTTAACAAGATGTACTATAAAGGTAAGTCTATAATGCGTTTGTGTTATATTGCAGTATCCGGTATTTGTTTAAAGGTGTGGTTCACCTTTAAGTTGAATTTTAATACGTTATAGATTGACCAGTTCTAAGCATCGTTCCAATTGGTCTTCTTTTTGTTATCTTTTTTTTTTTTATTATTTGCCTTCTTCTGATTCTCTCCAGCTTTCAAATAGAGGTTGCTGACCCCATCTGTAGAACAAATGTTCTGTAAAGCTAAACATGTATTGATGTATTGCTACATTTTATAACATTCTATTCAGGCCCTCTACTATTAGTATTTTAGTTTCTTATTTAAATCGGTGCATGGTTGCTAGGTTAATTTGGACCCTAGCAACCAGATTGCTGAAATTGCAAACTGGAGAGCTGTCCAATAAAAAGCTAAATAACTCAAAAACCTCAAATAATTAAAAAAGAAAACCAATTACACATTTTCTCAAAATATCACTCTCTACAAAATACTAAAAGTTAATTCAAATGTGAACAACCCTTTTAGAGCTGCAAAATATCTTTTTTTTCTCCTCCTAAAAAATGAAATCAAGTACTGTATTATGTCTGGTTTACTTCTTATGTATATATGCATAAAAGATTCACCACAAGGAACTGCAAGAAGAAACTCCTTTGTGTGAGAGGCCTAAATAGCATGACATTTAATTGAATACATATAAATTAGTCAGTGTTTGTCATGACATTACTGGGAAGTAAACAAGGGTGGTGCTATGAGGAGGACAATATTCAGATGGTACTTTGCTCTGTATAAAATACATATCAGAAGTCATGAAAGCAGTTAATTAATCACATCAAGCTACCCTGCCTGTTTTCTAAAAAGTGTATTGAGGGAGGGGGTCCAATCTATTTAGGTGAATTTACACACACTGGTAGTGAGTGAATCCTGGGACTAAATAAAGAACAAATACACATTGTACTCATTCATCACTAATATGACCAGAAATGTGTGCATTCCAACCACTTGAAAGCTGTGGTTAATGTTGTCTCTAGTTTTTGCTTAAGTTGGTTCTTAAGGTGGCCATACACTGGCCAATAAAAGCTGCCAACAGACTAAGTCGGCACCCTATTGCGGTGTATGGGGCCCTCCGATGGGCTTTACCAATCGATATCTGGCAGAAGTCGATCGGACGGCACTAATAAATCCCATCTGATCGCAGCCGTGAACTGACCGCCCGTATCTTTTCTATTGTCATCTGATCGTTGGGCCCTAGGGCCCAGGATCAGATCACCCCAATATCGCCCCCCCCCCAAGGTGGGCATATCAGGAAGAGATCCGCTCTTTTGGCGACATCGCAAAACAAGCAGATCTCTCCGTGTATGGCCACCTTTAGAGACTTTTTTCTGCTCTCAGGCACAACTTGCTGGGATGGACTGGACAAGTTGTTCCATTAGAAATTGTTGCTGCCTGTCTGTACAATGGACTACAAAATGTAAATACTGGCTTGATAACCTGTTTATACCTCAGTATTTCTGCTTTTTACCCACTTAGTTTGACCCGTTTTGAGCTTGGGATGTCTGCTCTGTCTTTTAGTAGCAGTGTGGGGGCGGAAAAAGAAATCATATTAAAGCAGAGTCATAAAAAAATATTGCAGCTTAGAAATATGAATATTTAATGGATCGGTTGACCCATTCTGTGTAACTTCTGTTTTACACCAGTGCTGAGTAGTGGGAAATAAGTATTAAAAAGTTTTACACGCTTCATGTGATGTTAAGATGAGACAATGCAATGGGTTATCATTTTGTGTTTTTTTGAGTTATTTAGCTTTTAATTCAGGAGCTCTCCAGTTTGCACTTTCAGCAATCTGGTTGTTAATTACAAATGACCTTATCAACCATGCACTGATTTGAATAAGAGACTGGAATATGAATAGGAGAGAACCTGAATAGAAAGGTGAATATTAAAATAACAATAAAAAAATCAATTGTTTTAAAAACAAAAAATGAAGACCAGTTGAAAAGTTGCTTAGAATTAGCCATTCCATAACATACTAAGAATTAACTTAAAGGTGAACCACCCCTTTAAATGCATACTAAATTCAGAAAATTATCCTAAAAGTGTTCACTTATTAATCAATTTAAATTTTTTATACCCTACAACACCTATATATAATTGCTTGCAAAAGTATGCAGACCCGCGGACAAAGACATCGCACTTAAGCGATGACCTTTAAAAATTACATTACATGGTCAGGCAAAAACAAGTACAGTTTAATATAAAATAGTTTAGTTTGAAAGAAGATTATCCTATTCTCCAATTATATCATAGATTTATTTACTGTATGGTTGACCACTTTGAATTAAGATAATTACAGTGCTACGAAATATACTGGCGCTATAGAAATACATGTTAATAATAATAATATACTTAATAGCATTATATAATTGTATGATCATGGTTTTGGCTTGATGCTATTTACTTCCACTGTATTTATAACTTTATCATTTGTTTCAGATTGCAAGAGAAACTCCTCTAGATGTTGTAAGTAATTTATATAATTGTTACAAATCAATAAAACTAATTTGCTTGCAGGCACCAGAGCATAAAACAGGATAATCCTTTCTATAACGTATTCCTTTAAAGCATTTATATTGCACAGTCATTTCTAAAACAAATCAAACATAATTACTTTTTGACGGTGCACTACTATTAAATAGAAAATGTAAAAGCGCTTTTGTGCCGAATACTTGACTTGGTGTAGAGGCATGCGTCACTAAAATATTATTGGGTTAAGGGTTTTAAGTAATAGCAAGTCACCCTACTGTATTGTAGAGATGCTAGCCTGTTAAATCAGGAGGTACACAAACACATTTCAGTTAAAGGTACTTTAAAGTGCCTTTCTGGAGTTTGACTGTGTTAGTCTCTGCATTTTGCTGTGGATGTTGTTGCATATTTAAACTTAAGGGGTGAAAAACACAGCCTCTCTTCAACATGCATGCTGGCAACTAATTTGTGTGCAAACCTTTCTGATCACAGTGTTTGGTAGAGTCAGTTTCAAAGTCCACCCCATGCATGCCAGTTGGAGACAGTGTCATCAAGGATCTGTAGTTGTGATAGGAAAGCTTTACATTGTTTGAACATACTAAGTCTATGCAGTAATTTAAAATATTGGCATTTTAGTGTTCCTTGAAATGGATCGTATTTGTGCACAATGGTTGTGCATGCTACATCACTTCCTGTCTAAGGGGCTGATTTATCAAAGGTTGAGTGTTAGTTTTTTTTTTTTTTTTTTAAACCTCAAATGAACTCGAAACTTGAATGGTTTCTTATGTACATTAACACCAAAAAGTCAAAGTGTTTAAAAGTTATGTAAATGTAATGTACTGTTGCTCTTCCCTGGTAGAACTGGTGTGTTTGCTTCAGAAACTCTATTGACATTGATATAAACAAGCTGCTGCGTAGCCATGGGGGCAGCCATTGAAAGCTGAAAAAGGAGAAAAGGCACAGGATACAAAGCAGATAACCGATAAGCTCTGTAGTATACAATGGGATTCTTCAGAATGTACTTTATATCCTGTGCTTGAATGGTTGCCCCATTGCTACACAGCAGCTTGTTTATATAAACTATGGTATTGTTTCTGATGCAAACACATCAGTTTTACCAGTGCAGGGCAACAGTACATTCTTGTAAATTACATTAAAACACTTAAATTTTTTGGTGTTGCTGTTCCTTTAAGAAAAAACTCGAACTTGTGTATTCAAGTCCAGCAACCCAAAAACTCAAATTGATAGATTTTTTGGCAAAAAAAAAAAAAAAACCCCACCTCGAATCACTCTAATCGTTTGAGTTTTTGGACAAAACTCTCTGAAAATAAACTTGAACATCAAGCAGACGGTTAACCTTTTCAAATGGTTCAAGGGACCTCTGCCATGTTTTAGATGGTCTGTTCAAGCTATGTCCAGGGTTGGAGTATAATAAATAGGTATGCATCGAACCCAGGATTCAGTTCGGGATTCGGCTGAATCCTTGTGCCTGGCAAATCCCAGTTTTAATTTGCATATGCAGATAAGTGTTGAGAAGGCAAATTGCGTAATATTTTACGCGAGGGGTCACATTCAAACCATTGTTAGACAGTGTTTGTATAAATGTCTTTCATGTTAATGGTTGTGTTTTGTTTCAGCTCATGGAGACTTCAGGTACTGACATGCTGAATGATGCAGATACCAGGGCACCTATAAGCCCATTGCACCTAGCTGTAAGTACCTTCATTGTGTTAAAGGATCAGTTCAGTGGGTAAATAGATAGGCTGTGCAAAATGTAATGTATGTGCCTCATGTATGGCACTTAAAGGAATTGTTGAGTATAGAAATAAAAACTGGGTAAATAGATAGGCTGTGCAAAATAAAATAAATGTTTCTAATATAGTTAGTTAGCCAAAATTGTAATGTATAAAGGCTGGTGTGACTGGATGTCTAACATAATAGCTAGAATACTACTTTCTGCTTTGCAGCTCTCTAACTCAGAGTTAGTCACCAACTGGGACTGTTCAGTGAGTTTGCAATTGATCCTCAGCATTCAGCTCAGATTCAAAAGCAACAGTTATGACTCATGTGGCCCCCCTGGAGTCACTGATTGGTTACTGCTTGGCAACAAGGTTAACCAGTCCGTGAAAACCAAGAGAGCTTAGAAGCAGGAAGTAGTGTTCTGGCTATTATGTTACACATCCAATCACTCCAGCCTTTATACATTACAATTTTGGCTAACTATATTAGAAATTTTTTTTATTTTGCACATACAATCTATTTACCCAGTTTATATTTTTATACGTAACTGTTCTTTTAAGTGCCATAAATTAAAGGAAAACCACTCAAACAATGTAGGTCTCTATAAAAATATAATGCATAAAACAACTCGTATGTAAAGCCCTGCTTCATGTAAATAAACCATTTTCATAATACACTTTTTTAGTAGCATGTGCCATTGGGTAATCAGAAATAGAAAATTGCCATCTTAAAAAAAAAATGACAGCTTCCTGGGATCGTATGATTCACGGTGCACACAAACATACCAAACAAACTATAAAGTTAGGTCACATGAGCCAATTAACAGACAGAGTTTTATCTTTTGCTTCCACACTTCTTCCTGTTACAGTTAGAGTTATAGAATATTTCTGGTCAGGTGATCTCTGAGGCAGCACACAGACCATCACGAAAATGGTGGTTCAAGGCAAGAGATGTAAAAGGGCAATATTTACTTAAGTATATATATACCAATTTGATAAGATTCTTTAATATGTCCCTTAATTTGATATAAACAATCTTTTGCTTAATTATTCATTTTGGGGGTATAGTTTTCCTTTAAGCAAATAAACTATTAAATACCATTATACATGAAACTGCTCAAATTGGTTGTTCACCTTTGAAATTAACTTTTAGTATGATGTAGAGAGTGATATTCTGAGACAATGAGCAAATTTAGATTTTTTTATCATTTGTGGCTTTATTATTAGCGTTTTATTCGGCAGCTGTTCAGTTGTGTTTTCTACCATCCAAGTCATCCTAGCAACCACGCATTGATTTAAATCAGCCGTCCCCAATCTTTTATTGGCCGGCATCCAATTCAGTGCGTCACGTACATTAATTGCGGGCTGGGTTTGGCAGCCCAGTTCAGGACTGTCCATGGGCAGGTTCTGGGCCACGGCCCGGTGGATGTGGTTCCCTGATTTAAATAAAGGGACTGGAATATGAATAGAGGAAGGCCTGAAAAAAAATGAGTAATGGAAAGTATGAAAAGCAATAAATTTGTATCCTTACAGAGCATTTATTTTTAGTTGGGGTCAGTGACCCCCCATTTCAAAGCTGGAAAGAAGGCAAATAAATATTTTAAAAACTATAAGAAGTAAATAACTTCAACCAATTGAATAGTTGTTTAGAATTAGCCATTCTATAGCATACTAAAAGTTAACTTAAAAGTAAACCACCCCTTTAACGCATACATATATTTTACTGGTAAAACCCAAGAATTGTACTGTAATTAAAAAAACAAAAAAAAAACAGGTTTAAATAGTTTGTTTTTTACTGACAGTATTTTATTCATGCCACCAATACTACTGTATGTTTAAGGCTTACCATGGTCACCATCAAGCTCTGGAAGTACTAGTACAGTCTTTACTGGACCTCGATGTAAGGAACAGCACCGGCCGCACTCCTCTGGACCTTGCTGCATTCAGAGGACATGTTGAGTGTGTGGATGTTTTGATTAACCAAGGAGCATCAATATTGGTAAAGGACTACGTTGTCAAAAGAACA
>CM044441.1:41759409-41775194 GCA_024363595.1 Xenopus borealis | reverse complement strand
GCACATACACACAGGCGCGCACACGCACATACACACAGGCGCACACACACATACACACAGAGGCGCGCACACACACAAACTGACGCACACACACAATACAAGCAATGCAGAAAAAATGCACGTACAGGACTTGTTCAATCAATCTTCCAAAGTGGAAACAGGTCTTTGCATACTAAAGTGGACATATTGTGTAAAAACAGAGCATTATGTAGATGAAAAGTGATGACAAAACGCTTTAGTGATTTTTTTTGTAAAGCCAAAATAATTGATACACTAACCCTTCTATGTGTTCATAAGGTATCCAAAACACCTAGCTTCCATCCAAAGCCAACAATCCGTAATCAAAAGAATGGTGTGGATACAAAAAGCGCAGACTACTTACTGCTGCATATCGGTGCCTTTATTGCAAACACAACATGTTTCGAGCTAACAAGCCCTTTATCAAGTGTATATCAAATGGTATCCACACCATTCTTTTGATTACTAGTGATTTTTTTTGCTTAGTGTTATGTAAACATACTGCAATCTGTGACTGTAGTTAAAGGAGTGGTTCACTTTTAAGTTAAATTTTAGTATGTTATAGAGTGGCCAATTCTGAGCAACTTCTCAAATGGTCTCCGTTATTTTTTTTTAATAGTTTTTTTTAATTATTTACTTTTTTTCTGATGAGGGGGTCACTGGTCCCATCTAAAGCACAAATGCTCTGTAAGGCTATAGATGTATTGTCATTAGTACTTTTTATTACTCTATTTCTATTCCTCTATTATTCATATTCCAGTTCTCTACATACTAAAAGTTAATTTAAAGGTCAACAATCCCTTTAATACTTAAAAATGTACAGCAGTTCTTTCCATTGCACATCCTATATTATGCCCAGGGCAGGGTCTCATGCATCCCTTCTTTTAATAGAAGTGTGTATATGTATATATATATATATATATATATATATATATATATATATATATTCCACTTCAGCTCAGAGTGGGGTCTGTGGTACAAAGGAGCAGAGCTCAAACGAGTTGCTAATTTCTCTGCTTTTGTAAACAGGTTGCAAGTTGTTGTGTTGTCTTTCACAATGTTCACAAATCACATTAAATGCAAAAAAATGTTTAGATAGATCATTTTACCTGCAGATAATGTGCTGTGCAGCTTTTTTTTTTTTTGCAAAGGTTATAATAAAATTTTGAAATCACAGAGCACACTGTTGCTTTTGGGTTGACAATTTGGTTTGTTTGCACTTAGCTACTTAAAGGAGAAGTGTGTCTGTTGTCAGTTTAAGGATGATTTAGATTTAGTGCTGTTACTGTTTCATTACCTTAGTGTTTTTTCGCCATGTTCTAATATATGGCAGTCTCGCATTCAACCCTCTGCTTATTTACTAGAGTGACTAGTCCGCTATAAATGCTGAAACCTGAGAGCTGGAGAATAGTAATGCACAAGTTGACAAATAGTTGGCCTGTGCCTTGCTTGTAGGCTCTAACCCTGGTTATGTACCACAGGAGAGAGTGTTTGATGCATTGGTGTATTGTAAGATTTTACCTGTTACAGAGTGCATGGGGATAGTAATATTAGTTTTCTATGGCCTGTTAATGACAGATGGCGGCAGCAAATTAATTTTCGGTGTGTTGGTATGTTTTTGGGTGTCTGATGTTAGTCTTACCTGCGTGACTGAATGTAACCCCTTGTAGCCAAACACAAGAGTGTGTTTTGAGAGTGTTACTCTTTGTTCTGTAGCAGTGTTGCGGAAAGTGCAAGTTCAGGCAAGCAAAAGGTTTTTTTAAGTGCGGCTTAGATCTGATGTGATTTTTTTTTTTTAACCTGCCCGATTGAGATCTGCCTGACTTTCGGCCAGATATCAATTGGGGAAGCCCGTGGGATGGCCCTTACTAAGTCCCTGGTAGCTGCTTAGTTGTTTTGTTCCACAGGTCTGAACATCAGCACCCCCAGTGCTCAGTGATCTCCTCACCTTGTAAATAAAATCAATTAAATACTCTGCATTGTTTCTGAAATAATCAAGTTTATCTTCACTATCCCTCTCTCAGCATCTGTATCTCTTCATTCTGTCTTCATGCAGGAGTTGGGTGTCAGATATTCATTGACAATTAGATCCAATATATCTTATAGGGGGGCTCCCTTTCCTAGCAGATGAATTAGAGCTCACTCAAATAACTGATTCCAGTACAAACAAAATCTAGCAAAATAACTGACTTTTGCACAAATTCTGCATGTAGAGAGACACAATGTCTGGGGATTTTAATAGAGTGATACTAATACATCTTCTTGGCAAAAGGAGACCCCTATAAGATATCTTGGATCTAACTGTCCATGAATATCTGACACCCAACTCCTGCATGAAGACAGAATGAAGAGAAACAGATGCTGAAAGAGGAATATTGAACATAAACTTGATTATATAAGAAACAGTATAGACTTTTTAATTGACTGTATTTAGAAAACTTCTTATTTCAGTATGCTGAAGCTTAAATTAAGTAAAATTTTCACGATCATACTCCTTTAACTGCTAGATAAGGCTCAAAGGTGGTTTAACCCTTGTATATATACATGCTTGTTGAGATATGACTGCAATTTCGGAGCATGAGGGAGTAAGATATCCAGAGGCCGCTGAACTTCAAAGCATATTACAAACAAGACTGCAAAGAGAAAGCTCAGGAAAAATAGCATGTACCTCAAAACAGGTACACATTTTTTAACAGACGTATATTACAAAATTGTTTTATTTAGTGATGAGAACCTATATATGTTTTTTTTTTTTTTAAAACATGACTTGAAATCCCCTTTAAAACATACCAGACTAATGATCTCCTTACATCTGGTGATCCCATTTATCATAAAAGCTAAAGTGATTTATTACCTAATAAAGTATCCCAGTGATCACCACTCCCCTTTACATCTGTAATTCATTTTAGAAATCCAAAAGGTTAATCCCAGAAATTCAGTTAATAAAAACAATACTGAACTTTGCAATTCTGCGCAGCGGCAAAAAATAAGACCAAAGGACATGCCCCGTGGTAAGTTAATGAAACCAAAACTCCATTTTGGTGATACTTTCGCTTTAAAGCTTAAATGCTCCACTTGCTATGTGTAGAGCTGCTTCCCAGTGTGTTTCAAGCACTAAGTGCAAGGTATTGTTTGTTTTCGCCTAACGTTTCTTGTTACATCCGCTAAGCCAGTTGTTAGAATTCTGCTCGCCATCTGTTCAGTTGTTTTTTTGGTCCTGTGAGCAAATTCCTCTATACATCAACAATTCTACATTATCCTGCTTTTTGTTTGTTCTTGTTTATATGTTTCCTTTTTATCCAAAGGGGGGGGGGGTCACATATATGTTTGTTTATATAGCAAAACATGTTTTTAACAAACTATTATGGCACAAAAAAAGCGCTAAGATTCAGCTTTCAAATCAAGCAGCCTTGTAAATATGGCTTGGGTTGAAAGTAGGCCAGGTTTCGGCTTTTTTCAGTCCTATTCAGCCGAATCCTTATGCCTGGCCAAACCAAATCCTAATTTGCTAATGTAAGTAGGGGCAGGAAAGGAAAATCACATGACAAAACAAGGAAGTAAAAAAAAAAATCCCACTTTTTTCCTTCCCTGACTATAATTTGCAAATGCAAAATTTGCTTTGGTATTCGACCAAATCTTTCACAAAGGATTCTTGGAATCGCCCAACTAGTGGATCCCCCTAATTGAAAGTGATCTATGTAGGAGTTTTAATCACTTGAATTCTATCCTCAGCACATTAATAGATTAGAAACTCTAGTAAGGGAACCTGTTTGCGTTGTATATCTGTATTTTCACTTATTTCTTTGGTTCCTTTATAGCTATCAATGGACATTCAGAATGCTTAAGGCTCCTCGTAGGAAATTCTGATGTGCAGGCAGCGGTGGATATTCATGACGGAAATGGCCAGTAAGTAAAGAGCAAGCATGGCAGTTTCAGGGAAGAAAGCTCTTCGTTGTAGGGATATTTTTATTTCATAAAAATGACAGCGTTAAGACCCATTTTGCCATATAACTTGAAGTAAGCACCTTCCTGGCTTTTTTTCAATTGGGTGGAGGTTGCATTGTGGCCACCTTACACAGATCGCAGAATCTATGAATACTGCACAGCGCTCCACTCCAAATGTATAACTTTTCATCTCCCATAAAGCTTTAAGCTGAAAACAATGGCAGCACACGTGTTTCATGCCGTTATTATATTATTAGAATGTACTATATGAAAAATATCTTCAGTATGCTTTTACATCTATAATTTTATGGTGCTTTCTAGTTATACAGATATTGTTAGAACATACAGGCTGTACATTTTCTGTGTCTGGGCCAAAGTTCTACCCTCTTAGACTGGATAATAGCTATAATTGCTTTGCTTTGACTGATGCAGTTTCCACATACACATCTTTTTTGCTTTCTACCTTGTATTACACAGGACACCTCTGATGCTTTCTGTTCTAAATGGCCATACAGAATGTGTCTATTCTCTGCTAAATAAAGGAGCCAATGTAGATGCCAAAGACAAATGGGGAAGGACAGCGCTGCATCGAGGGGTAAGAATATTCAAAATGCAGATTTTTGGGAATTGTCCACTTTAAATTGTAATAACACTTTGTGTTTTACTCCCCTAACAATGTAAATGCACACATGCACAAACAAAATCTGGGGGAAAAACACACCCTGAAATGCATTATTGTTGCTGGGACTTCTACAAAATTTAAAATTTGGGAACATAAAAGAAAGATTAGCTGTAATTGTTAATGTTGTTTCCTAATACAGGTATAGGACCTGTTATCCAGAATGCTCGGCACCTGCGGTTTTGAGGATAACAGATCTTTCCGTAATTTGGATCTTCCTACATAAATTCTACTAGAAAATTATTTAAACCTTAAATAAACCCAATAGGTTGGTTTTGCTTCCAATAAGGATTAAAGAGGATGTATTGTCGAAAATTTAAATCCCCCATTTGCCTTTGGGGAAATGAATAGAAGCATTTTTCAAATTGCAATTCATTTTTTTTATGAGCCAGTTTTAAGTTGGAGTTCCCCCACATACCTGCTTCTTCAGCAGTGAGCAAAAACCTTCACAGGCCATGGCCATCTCTGCTGCTTGGCCTGCCTGCCTCTTACACTATTCCCACCCGCCTACCAATGAAAAATGAGTAGTGAGGGTCTGCAAACAAGACTGCCTACTCATTTTTCATTGGTAGGTGGGCGGGCCAAGCAGCAGAGATGCTCGCTGGTGAAAGAGCAGGTATGTGGGGGAACTGGTTGCACTCAACTCAAAATTGAAAAGAAACTTAAAACCGGCTCATAAAAAAATAATTAATTGCAATTTGAGAAAGGCTTCTATTCATTCCCCAAAGGCAAAAGGGGATTTAAAATTTTGAGCATACGTCCTCTTTAATGATATCTGTTTGGATCAAGTACAAGGTTATTTTTTATTATTACAGAGAAAAAGATAAAGAGCTTTCTGGCTAATGGGTTTCCAGATAACGTATCCCATACCTGTACCTTTTTGTTGCTGCTCTCTTTCCCTTTTATGCTCATCTCTGCCTGCAATCAGTGATGTTAACAACTAGTTAATAATTCATTTAAAAATGCAAATCATGTTGGATCCTAATGTAATATGCTGTAATGTATTGCACTCGTGATCAAGTGTCATTGTAAAAGCTAGATATAAAAATGTAAATGGTACTCTTCTAAATAAAGAAGCAAATTAAAAAAAAAAAAAATTTAAGCTTTAATTGCATTTGAAAAGCTAATGTTCTGCTGAACACATTGCATCTAATAAATCCATTCAGGAATAAAAACCCTTATCCAGTAAAATCCAGGTCCCAAGCATTCTGGATAATGGGCCCCATGTCTGCATATATGTTGTTGTCAATCTGATAATGTATTTTGTTTAAAATAGTAGATTTTGGTGACACAACAGTAACTAGTTCATTTTGTGTTTGTTCCCTAGGCAGTGACCGGACATGAGGAGTGTGTAGAAGCACTGCTCCAGCACAATTCCAATTTCCTATTACGAGACTGCAGAGGTCGGACCCCTATTCATTTAGCAGCAGCTTGCGGTCATATAGGAGTTTTGGGTGCTCTTTTGCAGACTGCTGTTTCTGTGGATGTTGTTCCAGCAATAGCAGACAATCATGGATACACACCACTTCATTGGGCTTGCTATAATGGTAAAAATCAGTGCATTTGGTTTCTAGAATTATTGTTGTGTTTAGGGCTGTAAAGCCTGCTCATGGCATGTGCGTTGTTCAGCGGGCATTTACAGTGAAAAAAAGTTCTTTATATGAAGGTTTTCATGACTGAAAACTTGTTGTGATAAAACACTTTTTTTTTTTTTTTTGCTTAGGTCACGATGCATGTGTAGAGCTGTTGTTGGAGCAAGAAGTGTTTCAGAAAATGGAAGGAAATTCTTTCAGCCCCTTGCATTGCGCAGTGTATGTTCATCACAAATAAAAATATAATTCTGATCTTGATGCCAGTGTTGGAAATGATTCTTATAACTCGTTTGTTTTCTCATAGGATAAATGATAATGAAGGTGCTGCTGAAATGCTAATTGATACCTTAGGTACCAGCATAGTAAACTCAGTGGACTCCAAAGGAAGGTATGTTTTGTTTACTAGGCAAATATCCAACTTTCTGCACATAATCTATTCCTATAATCCAGTATGAACCTGTTGTAATTCATTATTCTCCAGCTGCATTTTGGACAGTTTGCACAATAATAACCCTATTTCTTGAATTATTATTTCTTTTTGTTTTTATATGAGGCATCCTAAAACATAATGCTTTGTTACAATTAACACAAACTGATGTGTGGAAGTATACATTGCTTTACAGATCTCACAATTCACAAATACTTTTTATATATTATTAATATTAATACCGAATAATGCAGCTCATTGAGTGTGTGCAGTATATAGTATTCACTGGCTGGATGCACAAGGGAAATTCAGGCTGCACCGTTTCTTACTGCTCTTTATGTATACTGGCTGCCAACCCTGTTTTTTCATACATGTAATGCTATTTTGAGTTCTACCCAATTATTACTGTACAATTAATTGCCTGTAGTATAATGTGCCTGTGAACACAGCAGAATAAAGAATGAATGCATCTGTCTTTTTTTTATTCACATAGGACACCTCTTCATGCTGCAGCCTTTACAGACCATATTGAATGTTTACAGCTTTTGCTCAGCCATAATGCTCAAGTGAATGCTGTGGATTCTACTGGTAAAACACCATTAATGATGGCAGCTGAGAACGGACAAACTAATGCAGTTGGTAAGCCTTCTCTGGACAATTCCAAATTGTATACAGTTTGCTTTTGTTTAGCCTTATTCAGGTTCCACAGTGTGGGGACACAGGACATGACTTATGCTATGACATCATTTAACTTCTGTTAAAGTCTTATCCAACTGCACAGATTTGAAAATAAATGGGACCTGTAATTCAGAATGCTCAGGATCTGGGGTTTTCAGTATAAGGGGTCTTTTCAGAATCTGGATCCCCATGCTTTGTCTTAAAAATGAACTTAAAAAATTAGTGAAACAAATAAACTCAATAGGATTGTTTTGCCACCAATAAGTATTAATTATATTCAAGGTAGGATCAAGTACAAGGTACTTTTTTATTATTACAGAGAAAAAGGAAACCATGTTAAATATTTGGATAAAATTGAGTCTATGGGAGGTGGCCAGTCTGTAATTCGGAGCCGTCTGGATAATGGGTTTCCGGATAACCGATCAAACGGATACAAAGCTTTACAAGCAAAGCACTTGGATTTTGACTGTTAATGTTCCAGCAGGTGTCACTAAAGACTAAGCTGTTGTATTGTTTACTGTATAAAGCAGAATGTCTCTTTGCACACCCCAGCCTTTGGTGCTGGCAGGAGCCTGTGTATATGGTACTTAGTGTGCTGGAGTTTTGCAGATGGACCCTTGGGCTATCAGAATTGTCAAAGTCCAGCAAATAAAGCAAACTAAAGGGCTGTATTTAAAAAGGGGGCATTTCTCCAAATGTTTTATTTTTAAGGGATCTTTTGTTACCTTTTTGATCAAAAACTTTAACCTTCTTAAGTTCACTACAGAGGGTTGTGCCGACACCTTGTGCATATATCATCCAAATATTCCTTCCTTGGGCTGGGCACATATGCAGTATACTGGAAATTAATGGACTTTCTAGTATAATGGAAGTTCTAGTATACCTGCTGAGCCCAAGACTGCACAATGTATACCTGCGGTGTAAAGAAAGAAATGCAATGCCACTCTAACTAGCCACAATGGATACCTTCATACAAGCAAACTAATTACAAAAGATTATTACACTACTGTGGGATTTTCAGAATTGTACTATCCTTTTCTTCTCTACACCTGCACAGTGCAAAGTGCAACTTGACCTTCAGTGTTAGTACTGAATTGTGCTTCTACAATAAAGGAACAGCAGCATCAAAAATTAAAGCATTTTAAAGTAAATCAAATATAATCTGCTGTTGCCGTGCATTGGTAAAAGGTGTGTGTTTGCTTTAGAAATACTATTATAGTTAATATAAAGAAGCTGCTGTGTAGCCACGGGGGCAGCCATTAAAGCTGAAAAGGGATAAAAGGCACAGGGTAATCAGTAGATAACGATAAGCTCTGTCATTGAATAGTTATAATATACTGTTATCTGCTGTGTATCCTGTGCTTGAATGGCTGCCGCCATTGCTACACAGCAGCTTGTTTATATAAAGTATAGTAGGCTTTATGCAGAAGCAAACACACCAGTTTTAATCAGTGCAAGGAAACCGTACATTACATTTTGATTAATTTAAAACATTTTAATTTTGTGGTGTTACTGTTCCTTTAACATATATCCTATTA
The DNA here is from genome assembly GCA_024363595.1 of Xenopus borealis. Taxonomy (NCBI): domain Eukaryota; kingdom Metazoa; phylum Chordata; class Amphibia; order Anura; family Pipidae; genus Xenopus; species Xenopus borealis. Next base: position 41,766,317 of record CM044441.1, on the reverse strand, counting down.
AACTTCATAGGAGCACAGTAGAAACATGTAAATGTGTCCACGGTTTCCTCTATACTCTATTAATACCAGAAATATAGTTTGTATGGGCCAGTAACGAAACGTTTTGACCAGAGCCTCCAAAAATTGCAGTCAGTACCAGGATTACTGAATGTTATGAAAATCCTGGTACAGGTATGGGACCTGCTATCCAGAATGCTCAGGACCTGGGGTTTTCTACTAGAAAATCATGTAAGCATTAAATAAACCCAATAGACTTAATTGGGATCAAGTACAAGCTACTGTTTAAGTATTACAGAGAAAAAGGAAATACTTTTTAAAAATGTGGATTATTTGGATAAAATGGGAGATGGCCTTTCAGTAAATCTGAGCTTTCTAGATAACTGGTTTTTGGAAACCTGTGAGGTTTTTGCTGAAAACAGGAAGTCTGATACAGAAGCCCGTGGGTAAACAATAGAAGGAAAAAATGTGGTGTTTCTTTTGACAGAGGACTCAGAGCAGCATTACTTTGAGGGTTTATTGGTGTATTTATATAGACCTTTCTCATAAAGCTTACTTATTTTTAACCTTTCATTCTTTAATGTAGATATTTAATGTACATCCATTAATTGTAGGAACAAATTTGTACAGATGCAGGTTTCTTTGCCACCATACAATACACATCTGAAATATGAATCATCCCAGTGGCATGTGAATTTTCATATGTATTCATTGTTTTGGCACCATTTCCAAGCGTGACTAATGCTATATATCTGTAAAGTGTTTGTGATTCATGGCCCAGTTAAGACTCCATTTGTCTGGCAAATGATGCTGGTGCCACAGTGCATGTGACTTCATTTTAAGCCAGGGAGATTCTATGAGTGGTACTTAAGTTCACATTTAGCATTTCTTTGTGACATTTTGTTTCTATCAAATATTTAATGGAGAACTTGCCCTTGTTTTTTTTTCAGAGGTATTGGTTAGCAGTGCTAAAGCTGATCTAACGCTGCAAGACAAGAATAAAAACACTGCATTACACTTGGCATGCAGTAAGGTATGTTATTATCATCTCTCAATTCTTTTTGTTTTGTAAAATTCATAAGGCTTCATTACCAATTTTTCCACTGTGAACCAAAATCATATGAGTTTATCAAAGTGCAAAAGGAGTAATCACCAGAGGATAACTCTGTGGCACTCTCTTCTTTTATGGACGGTTATTTTAGCCTTTTATGCATTTTCTCATGTTGATTCCCCCCCCCCCCCCCATGTGTATGTGCCCATGTAAAGCAGGAATGTGCAGTGTTTGGCCTTTGATATGTGTGTGTTGTTTTCTAGGGTCATGAAACTAGTGCCTTGTTAATATTGGAGCAAATCACAGACCGAAACCTCATCAATGCAACAAATTCAGCTTTGCAAACGTAAGTATGGTTTACACATATTAATATTGTAACTTAGATTGAAAGACGCACGTTCGTAAAGTTCAATCTTTTATGTCTGTTTATAACCTGCTAGTTGTCCAGAGGACAGCAAAAAAAAAGAGCCTATTTTGCCTCAGATGGGGGGAAAATCCTTCCTCACTTCAAGATGGCTGATCTGATGATCTGACTAGCACCTGGATAAGCTTGGTTCATGCATTTTCATGGCCCCTATTTGAAAGGTGCGAAGAATCCAAAGGAAACGGCAAAAAAAAAACTACAAGAAATAAATAATGAAGACCAATTGAAAAGTTGTTTATAATTGGCCGTTCTATAGCATACTTAAAATTAACTAAAAGAATAACCAACCACTTCAATTGTTATGGTACATTGTATCTTGCAGACCTCTCCATGTAGCTGCTCGAAATGGACTGACGGTTGTTGTTCAGGAGCTTCTGGGAAAGGGAGCAAGTGTCTTAGCAGTGGACGAAAATGGTAAATGTTGTTTGACAGGCAATGTGTAAAATACTAAGAACTGTGTCATTTATGTTGTATTGGGAAAATAACAGTAGCTACAAGTAGCTCCTTTGTCAAAATTGAAATATGTATGGCACACACAGGGAGCATAAGGCAGGCGAGTATGGCACACACAGGAAGCATAGGGCAGGCAGAGTAAGGCACACACAGGGAGCATAGGGCAGGCAGAGTATGGCACACACAGGGAGCATAGGGCAGGCAGAGTATGGCACACACAGGGAACATAGGGCAGGCAGAGTATGGCACACACAGGGAGCATAGGGCAGGCAGAGTATGGCACACACAGGGAGCATAGGGCAGGCAGAGTATGGCACACACAGGGAGCATAGGGCAGGCAGAGTATGGCACACACAGGGAGCATAGGGCAGGCAGAGTATGGCACACACAGGGAGCATAGGGCAGGCAGAGTATGGCACACACAGGGAGCATAGGGCAGGCAGGTGTGCACAATGCAGGAGTTTATAGTCCGAATTTGAAGTGTAAACAATGCAGGGGTGGTTAATCTCAATACTGATACCTTTTAAAGCTTTACACATGCAGTCACAGCAAGCAGACTTTCATGCGGGCCAGATTAGGCACTGTCCTAGACTACAACCTGCTTCCCTCAGTTCACTTCATCTAGCAAAATTGCACAGCACCTACTCCCAAACACACTGGTGTTCCACCTGTGACAGGTCTTGTATTCTTGGACTGCATATAGTACAACTAGGTGTATAATTATTATGGGGAAAGTATATTGTATTGTGATTGTCCATGTTGAGACATAACGTTAGCAGTTACTATTGCTGCATTTGTGGGGTGGCCATGAAGACCAAAATGCTTCAGTAGTTTTGCCTATGTTCGACATAGGAGCCTTGTGCCCAAAGATATCAGCTGTGTTATCTTAAAGAGGAACTGTCACAAAAATGAAAATGTAACATAAGCTTTATCATACTGAAAAAAAAGAAACTTTCTATATATATATATTAGAAATAATCAAGTTACTCTTCACTGTCCCTCTCTCAGCATGTCTCCTTATTCTTTCTCTTCAAGCAGGAGTCGAGAGTCTGATTTTGATTGATATATCCAAAAGGAGCCTCCCTCCCCCCAAAAAAAGGCTGTATTCGAACTAACTGTCATACAAATTCAGACTCCAAGCTACTGCAGGAATGCAGAATAAAGAGAGAGATGCTGAGAGGCAGAGTAAAGAGAAACTTGATTATTTCAGTAACTGGTCTGAATTTTACATTAATTCATGTTTAGAAGAGTTCTTATTTCATCATGGTGCAGCTTATATTCATTGATTATATTTAGAGGATTTCATGATTGCATGCTGCAGCTTATATTACATTTTCGCTATGGTTCCCATTTAAAGCAGGACAGAAAGTTAACTTTTGGTTAGACTATTCTCCCTGCATTATTATATACACCTGTTTCATTATATTGTACCCTGTGTGCTGTTACCCCCAGCAGGAATATACAGTATGCAGTGTTAATCACGTGTTTCTCTATGCAAATGCTGATCATTTTTCTTTTCTAATACTGCCAGGCTACACCCCAGCATTGGCTTGTGCTCCCAATAAGGATGTGGCCGATTGCCTCGCTCTCATATTAGCTACAATGATGCCAGTATCCTCTAGCAGCTCCTTGCCCTCTATGACTTTAAATGCCATTAACCACTACAACAACACCTCAAAAACTGTCACTTTTGACTCTCTACCTGTAATGAGAAGCGAGCACAGCTCCTACTGCAGTTTTAACAACATCGGCAGGGAAGATGGCTACCCATACACAGAAGAGGATGAACTCAATGATTCCGACTCTGAGACCTATTAATTTGAAGAGCTCTGCTTTTAAAATTGTTCAATTTGTGCAGATTGGAAGTGTTAAAAGAATGCCAGACTGGCCTGTACCGCAGGGAACAATCGGCAATTTCACCGCACCAAGTGATTTTTTTTTTTAAAGTGTACACTGATTTATCAAATGACTCTAGAAGAGTTTTACATCTGACCACATTTGTCGGATGAATATTTTCAAATTAGCTGGTGTTTCCAAACTCTCTTAAATGTTTTCTACTGATTTCAGCCCCACGGCAAGAAGGAAAGCTGGAGGGGGCAGGATCACCGAGAACATGTTAACCAGTCATTACACTTTTATTTCCTATTTTATTGTCTGTGTCCAGAGTACGTTTTATATCACAGGGCACAGAGGTCCGGTTCAGCAGACGACACATACCACTGTACAGGAGACAATATATATAGTGACAGATGTATAAATAAAACAACCATTTTGATGGCAATAAATGAATTTGGTAAACTGGCATTGTGTGTACATCAGTTTGCCAAAGGACCAAAAAAAAAGTCTGTTTTTTTTAAAAGAATGTTTTTGAAGTGGAATAACCAGAATTTGTTAGAATCAAAAATTTTGCATCTGTTTTGAGCATCGTTTCTTGAAACAACTCAAGGGTTGATTGTCAGGATTAGTATTTCCCTTCTTCACAAGCAAAGAAGCGCCGCAGCCTCACCAAAACACTCCGCCTTGTTCAGCGCTGTTGGGATGATGAGTTCTTCGAACGGGAACAATAACTGTTTAATTGTTTCTACACGTTTTCTTTTCCTGGTGTTTCTGTGACCTTCATTCTAATAACTCCTTTTTTTATAGTGTTTGGTGTAAGGGATTTTCTGAGGAAACGTTGGTCTGTGGCTGTTGTAGAGTTAAGATGTCTATGCATGGTACGTTATCACCCAATGGAAACCCAGTAAGGGCAGTGCTACTGAATAGAAGCATCAATACAAGTACATATTAATCACTGATGATGATTATCCACAATTATCTGTGCAGGCATAGGCAAGCCTTAGCCAACCAGGTGTTGCTTTGGCTGCAACTCCCAATATTGAAGGTAGAGCTCCATAGTAGCCTATCTCTGGATTCAGATTTTAACTTGTCCATTGATCTAAGGCAAACGTTCCCATGGTTAGCTGTTAGTGCACAAGCTTCTTTCCCTTTGCTATAACTATCAGTGCTCACCTAGTTTTCCCCTATAAACTGCAGATATTCAATCACTTATTGCTTCCAATTTTTTTGGCTATCTTTAAATATAAGTTGCTATATATGATATATTTTCCAATGGTCCTCTTTGAAACCTAGCGCCCATTGCATTTGCACAGATGACAGTATGCGATGGTGGAAGTTGACTTGAGCCGATTTGCCCTTGGGAGCTTTATAATAAGTCTCTTTCTGTTAATGCTGTAGTTAATTTTATCTGATACAAATGAAATTCCCATGTAAATGGGCAGGCACATGAATATTTAAGAAGAGAGATGTCTATTGTGTTTAAAAATATGAAACATGCAGGTCCCATGTGTGTAACGTTCTTATTTGGTTTCTTATTTTTATTTATAAGTTGGCAGAATCCAAAAAAAAAAAAAAAATGCAGCAGCTAAACAGAAAAATAATAGTCTATAATAGCAAATCAAATGCTTCTCCCAATCAGAGGAAGCCAATAAAAACAGCTTTGACGTCTGCAGGTAATCATAGGCTTGGCCATGCAGGAATGATGGGGACTCGTGAATGTGATTAACGTGCGTTTGCTTGGCTCTGCTTTAACAAACAGGTTTGGTGAAATCAATAATGTTTTGTGTCCACGGTTTAGCTACAAATCCTTTGTTCTAAATCAAATTTTATTTGTTTTTTTTTTTCCCCTTTTGTATTGTGAAACTGGAACGCTTTTAAACTGTAAATGATCTGCTGTTTTCTGACCAGAGTGGAAACAGGACAGTATTTTGATCTATTTGACAATTTTGTGAGTTTTTCATTTTAGACAATATGGGCATGTACATAGGAATAGTGACTGCTTGGATACTGTATTTACCTGCACTCTTTCAGTACATTGAAATTCCTGTATATTTTATGGAGTATAATAAAAAAAAACGTGAGTTATGTTTCCTGTTTGTTTCAGTTGCAGTACATTCAGTTGCATTCGCTTATATGAAATCTAAGAGGCCAGAGAGTTTAGACTCTACTCATTCCTTATTTCTACTATGGAGGAAGGGAGTCCAGACCTCATGATGGAAAATGAATGAGGTACATTTCTTGTTGTTGAACCTTTTCAGTTGTAGAGTTCTAATGAAACATATGAGAAAGGGTAAGCACTTCTGCTGCTACATGCATTTCCATTTGAATCAAACCATTTGGCTTAATAAAACACACACACAAGGCAATTTTGGGGAGAGGGGTTGATACACTAAGGGGCACCAAAATTGCAGATTTATCATTGGTCGAATTTTGAATTAAAAATAATTCGAAATTCGACCATATGAATAAAAGGGAAGTAAAATCCTTCAAATTTGACTATCGAATTCAAAGGATTTTACCGCAATTCGATTGATCGAACAAATACATTTTTTTATTCAATCAAAACTGATTCCCAATTCGGTAGCTTGGTTCTGGCGAAGTAGGTGGTCGAATAGAAATTTAAAGGGGAAGTAATTCGACCATCGAATATTCGATGGTCAAATTTGCCTAATTTGCATATTCCATGATTCAAATTTATTTAAAATTCGCTCGAACTTCGAATTATTCACGTGAATTTAGTAAATCTGCCCCTAAGCGTATAGTCGTATATCGTACTGGCTTTCATGAGCTAATTGCTGCGTTTTATTTTTGAAAAGCAATCCTGATTTTTTTTCAATTTGGGGACATTTTTTTTTTTTTTTCAAAATATGCTGCTCCAGCAGATTTCTGCACTGAAATCCATGTCTCAAAATAACAAACTAATTTTTATGTACTTCATTTTGAAATCTGACATGGGGCTAGATATTTGTCAATTTCCCAGTTGCCCCAAGTTATGTGACTTCTGCTCTGATAAATCCTTGTTAGATTATGGCTTTCCTTCACTCGACAAGTAGATGGTTTCTCAAACAGAGTAGTAGCACCGTCCAACCACACTTCTTCCAAATCAGCATACAAATAAACTCTGGAGAACCATATTATGTTTCATGT
>CM044441.1:41683889-41754024 GCA_024363595.1 Xenopus borealis | reverse complement strand
AACTGACAATGATATGTAAGGAAATGTATGAAGAATTAGTAGGGAAAGAATAAGAACTTGATGAACGACACAGACACCATGTTTTTTTTGTTTGTACGGTTTAAGTTTTTATTATAAATCAAAAACGTTTACATGAAACAATTGTATGAAAACAAAATAATATCTACAACAGCAATGTTAACTGAATGTACGATATGTTTCAATAAAGAATTGTTAAAAAAAAAAAAAAAAAAAGATTTGGCAGAGAGCCAGATATAGCCATCAAAAGAGCCACATCTGGCTCCCGAGCCATAGGTTCCCTACCCCTGCCCTAGTCACTAGGGCCCTTGGTTAAAGAGAGATGAAAGATAAAGCACGATTGACTGTGGTCCAGGAGACCTCTTCTTCTGATGACTAATCTCCCCGAAAAGCCTTCCTGCTGGAGAGTGCCATCTCACAGGCGAATAATCCCCCTCCCCCCCCCCGAAACGCATTGTGTGTCTCATCGTGCCCAGGGCATGGATCTCAGTGGTGGACTCCATCAGCTGCCCCAGGAAAAAATGAATAGGACTAACCTCAAGCAAAAGAACTTGACTATAATAAGGCATGAAATAAGGGGATAGTCTATGTTTACTGAATGTACTCTTAGGGGTCTATTTATAGGTCTTGTTTTGTTTTCTCTAAAGATTCTAGGTTTTTTTTTTTTTTTAAACCTGTCAAGGCCATGCACAAGTCAATGGCAGAGGTTAGGGTCCTGCAGCGGGTCTGGTACCCGCGAGTTACCCACAAAAAAGCAGGTAACCTGCAGGTAGCGGGTAGATGATCTGGGTGTGGCTATATATGCAGGTTTGCGGATCTTCTCAATAGCGAGTTTTACTCCTTTTTTCTGATCATGCCTACTTCTAATGATGTGACTTCCGGTTTACAATGACCGCATTCCTGTTTCTTGTTTATCATCTGGTTGCGGATAAGTTACTTGCAGGTCGGGTAGTGGGTCCAAGCGGGTAAGAATGCGGTTTCCCGGGTTGGCTCAGGTTTAACAAATTGGTTTGATGCAGGACTCTAGCAGAGGTCCCTTGAACCTTTTGAAGATTTTTTTTGCCTTGATTTCTGGGTGTTTGACACTGGTTTTCGCTAGAGGTATTTTAGCCTATAGAGTCGAAAATATGGGGTATTAATAAAAACTCAAATTTTTTGAGATTTTTTTCAAGTTTAATTATTAGTCAATTAGCCAAATTTGTAGATGGAAGTTAAATTGATTTTCTGGTAAATTTGAGAAAAAAACTGTTTTAGTAACTAACCCCCTTAGTTTTTTGGCCTCACTACAGCCTTCAGTGGCAGATAAGAGCTATAAAGGTAAAGGTTTATCTTGTTACCACTTTATTTTCAAGATCGAGGGGACGCAATTTACACATTGATGTAAAAATTCTTACTGGCACTTCCATCTTGATGCCAAGGACTCCAGCTTGCTGGGACTTCGTGTGAGATCTTTAGAAGCACTGACTCCACTTGTTCCACCCCAACTGACTCCACTTGTTCTCTGCCTTACCAAGAGCACTATAACCCTGGTTCACCCAACTAGTGGTGTATGGGTCAACAAAAAAATTGTTCCTAACTTGCCCTTCCCAACCTGTGCCCAACATGGAGATTTACCTTTATTTATAGACCCCCCACATTTGACCCAGCCATTTCTGATGTCACGTGGGGGGTCAGGGAAGAGCAGGTGCCCAGTGTGAGACTGGGCTGGAGGGATACCAGGAAAAAAATGCAGCCAATGCCCACTTAGCTGCCCGCACTGTCCCCTCTTCCCCCCAATCGCAGTTGCATGGGCGTACACATCGGTATGGAGAGGAAAGCGGTGATAACTGGGACTCACAGCATCGAGGGCCCAAGTTATGGTTCCGGTGTTACTATAATTTCAGGCTTCTGGAGGCAGAATTAGGGCATTATTAGGTTGTGGGTGGGGTGAGCAGAATGAAAAGTTCAGCCCAACTCCATCCACAACCCACAAGGCTTGTGTGTCTTCATCAGCCTACATCCATCCATCCATCCATCCATCCAGGTCCTGCAGGTTTCAGGCTGACCAGCACATCATTACGCCCAATCCGCCCCTTCTGTGTCTCAGTCCTACCCCTGCTCCACCTCTCCTGGACTCCCCTTACATCATCATTCAGCCTCTTTTCCAAGATGCCTGGTATTCTCCCTGGCAAAAGCTATGATGAATGTCCGAAGATCAAAATGTCCATGTTTTTGTGCTTCTGGAAATATTTGTATTTTTAAAACAGGCACCATCCAGAGAGGATTTATGGGTAACTCCAATAAAGACATCTAATATAAATCAGACACCATATCATTATCTGATGAGCTGAAATTAAAAGAATGCTGTAATAATTAAACCATGTGTTTTTGAGGTTACAAGTCTTTTTTTTTTTTTTTTTTTTTTTTTTTTTTTTTTATAAAAAAAATATTTGTGGGAGAATAAATGGGCAGGAGCAGATTGTGCCGTAAATACCAGTGATTCTGTAGCCTTGCGGAGAAATTGTATATCAGGCTGAAGTACTCGGCTCACAATGGGCAGCCTGAAGGACACGGCTCTAAAGGCTTTTATTTGTCACACGTACTCTGTAATTCAACAGAATAGGTGCAAATGACCCAGCTTTTTTAAAGAACCGTACGCTATTTAATGACAGCACCCTCTCCATTCGTCAGTCTCCCTCCCTTCCCATTCACACACAGTCCCAATGCACCCACCACTCTGATAGGGCCACATTAGATCTGCCATCCCATTATCATAACTCCCCTACTGTCCTTTGTGGAATGTTGTTTATTACCAATGAATTTGTACAGTAAACAACAATTACAATGGGTAAAGTTCATTCAGCCAAAGTGAGTTATTGTGAAAAAAATATGTGTTCTGCTAATGGGTGGGAACGAGAACCTTCCAAATAACAATGATTGTGTTCTGAGTCATTCCCGAGTCTGTAATGGTAGATGCGGCTCACAAACAAAAGTCTATTCATTTTGTTACTTTCGTGCGTGCATCCTTTAATTGAGCAAATTTATAGTTTCATTTAATTATGTAAATAGCTATGCACATTCAGCTATATCATTAAAGGTCTGACCCCCACATGCATACATAACATCAATACTCCATGCGTAGAATAGGTCTTCTAATTTGCAATACCTTTATATGGCACTCAAGATTTAAAGAGGTGGGTCACCTTTAATGAACTTTTAGTATGTTATGGAATGGCCTACTCTAAGCGAATTTTCATTTGAACTCCTTTATTTTTTCTATAGTTTATGAATTATTTGCCTTCTTCTTCTGACTCTTTCCAGCTTTCAAATGGGGTTGACTGCTGCTTTGTATTATTCATCTTTCTGTGCATTCCATCTCCTATTCATATTCCAATCCAGTAAAGGTGGCCATACACGGGCCGATAAAAGCTGCCGACAGACCGAGTTCAGCAGCTTATTGGCCCGTGTGTGAGGCTTCCCCCATCTATACTTGGCCAACGATTGAGCAGGGTTAAAAATCCCATATGATTGCGGACCTCGTTAATCTGTTGATGCGTTCCCGCAATCAGACCGCGTGCATTATGATCCGATCGTTAGGCCCTAGGGCCCATGATCAGATCAGCCTTATATCACCCACCTCAATGTGGGCATATCGGGGAGTGGTGGATATTTGTCCCAAATGAGTGGATCTCCCTGTGTACTACCTCTTTATTTTGGATCCTAGCAACCCGCTAAATAACTCATAACTAAATAAAAAATTGAAAACCAATAGCATCATACAGGTATAGGATCTGTTATCCGGAAACCCATTATCCAGAAAGCTCCAAATTACAGAAATGCCCATTACAATCCATGTTCTCCAAATATTTAAAAATGATTTCCCTTTTCTCTGTAATGATAAAACAGTAGCTTGTAGTTGATCCAAACTAAAGGTGGCCATACATGGCTGATAAAAGCTGCCGACAGACCAAGCCGGGGCCCTCCGATGGGCTTTGCCAATCGATATCTGGCCAAAAGTCAGCGGGACTAAAAAGCCAGTCAGATCACAGTCGCATCTGTTTGTTGATGCGGTCCTGCGATCCAACCACCTGTATCTTTTCTATTGTGATCCGATCATTGGGCCCACGATCGGATCGCCCCGATATCGCTCACCTCTCCATGTATGGCCACCTTAAGATATAATTAATCCTCATTGGAAGCAAAACCAGCCTATTGGGTTTATTTCATGTTTATATGATTTTCTAGTAGACTTTAAAGAAGAATATCCAAATTAAAGAAAGATCCGTTATCTGGAAAACCCCATTTCCAGAGCATTCTAGATAACAGGTCCCATACCTGTACTAAAAGTTAATTTAAACATTAGTTGAAATCAATAGGCTGGTTTTGCCTCCCATAAGTATTAATTCTATTGTAGTTTGGATCAAGTGACTTACCTGAATTCTACATTATTTGCAGTCATTGTGAAAGCACAAAATCTTTTGACAGTTATATGGCTCAGAATACAGGGGAAATGACCTTCCTTTAGAGCGGAGTGTTGAGTCATACATTTGCTTGAGCATCATTAAAGGGAGGCATTTGTCTGAACGAGTGTTCCATGTGTGGGAAGAAGGTAAAGGACTTCATTTTAAGTACATATTTAATTAGCTTAATTATCTAACAATGGTTAACCACTGTGTGGCTTTATTAACTCTATCTTCTAATCGTTATTAAGATTAATGATGTCATATATTTCAAGTACATTAGCTTACACAGGTAATTTCCATCACATTGGGGAACATGCTTTCAATATATAGGTATGGGACCTGTTATCCAGAATGCCTAGGACCTGGGGTTTCCATATAATTTGAATTTTCATACCTAAAGTCTACTAGAAAATGTCAATATTGAATGAACCCAATAGGAAGGTTCTGCTTCCAATATGGATTAATTATATCTTAGTTTGGATCAGTTACAAGCTACTGTTTTATTATTACAGAGAAAAAGGAAATACTTTTTAAAAATGTGGCTAAAATGGAGTCTATAGGCAGAGGCGGGCCAGGCCAGCGATTAAGCGCATGCATGGTAATGGGGTGCGGTGGTGTCACATTCTTATTCGCAATGACACAAAAATCCTGCGGCATCACATGCTTATGTGGCGAAATGCTAATCGCACGAACATCACTTTATTCTGGTGAGCAGGTGAATCTTGTCTAGGGGTAGGCAGAAGCGGTAGCGAGGAATCGAAGGATTTTGCGCAAAATCCTTTGAATTCCTAGGACTTAGAAAACATTTCAGGACAGGTTCTAGGAGGTCCCCCATAGGCCAAAATGGCAATTTGGCAGCTTTAAAGGAGAAGGAAACCCTAAAAATGAATAGGACTAAAAATGTCATATTCTATATACTGACCTTACTGCACCAGCCTAAAAGTTCAGCAATAGCAGCAATGACTCAGGACTTGTCATAGGGGGGTCACCATCTTGGAAAGTGTCTGTGACACTCACATGCTCAGTGGGCTCTGAGCAGCTGTTGAGAAGCTAAGCTTAGAAGCAGCAGAAAATGAGGTTGGCCTGTAATATAAACTGATGCTACAGATTTGCTAATTATTAAATTCTGATGCTAGTTGCACAGGTTTCTATGCTGCCATGTAGTAATTATCTGTATTGATTACTATTCAGCCTTATACTGTGACATTTCTATTCTATGTGTACTGTATATTGTGAGTGGGTCCCTAAGCTCAGTAAGTGACAGCAGCACAGAGCATGTGAATCAGTGAATCAGCAGAAAAGAAGATGGGGAGCTACTGGGGCATCTTTGGAGACTCAGATCTTTACTGCTAAAAGGCTGTGGTTGCCTTGGGGTGGTACAGAAGCCCAAAACATAATGTACAACATTTCTACCTACTAGACTTGTCGAATTTTTGAATTTTTTTCTATTCGAATAGAATTTTGGCCTATTTGATAGTTGAAGTAGCCCAAAATTACTTCGAAATTCAATTTTTAAAATTAGAAATTTACTTGAATATCCACTTCGACCCTTCGTAAATGTGCTCCTATGTGTCACATGATGAGCATTGCACCCATGTATGTGTAAAATGTAACACTGGATAAACAAACATCTATAACAAAGGGTCTGTATCTCTGTTCCAGGGTCACTGAGCTTCAAGCTAATACACAATTTCATTATACACTCAGGATGCACCAAATCCAGGATTCGGTTTGAGAGTCCACCAGTGTTCTGCCATTTTCAGCAGGATTTGAATTCAAGTGCTTGGTCAAACCAAATCCTTAAAATCACTTGACTTTTGTTCACCCAAACAAGGAAATTGCACTCCCCCCCCCTTCCTTGTGGGTTGAATCGATTCAGGATTCAGCCTTTCCTTTGTGAAATATTGAGGATTCAGCTATGTTCGCCAACCGGCCAGTATTTGACCAGCCCAGACAGTAAATCATCAGCTAGGGATCAGGCATTCCCCAGCCATGTAGTTGCTGGTATATTTGTAACATTCTGCAAATCCCGCCCATCCCTGACTTTCTCCACTGCCAGTAACACGTAATATGGACAGGCCTGTTCATTGCCTTGCCCACTCCATGAATGTCCTCACCTACTCCACCCATTTCACTGTCCAGTGATGTCACTCCACCCCCATATGATGTCACTCCACCCCCATATGATGTCACTCCACCCCCATATGATGTCACTGCCCGCTCCTGACCCAAAGGCCAGTTTTTAAATAAATGGACAGTGGTTCAGTGTTAGAAGACAGACAGTGGAAGACTGCACGAGAGAAAAGATGGCACCTGCAAACACAACGGACAGGACCTGCACTGAGGGGGTAAGAAGCAACTTAGGGGCATTTGCCCAGGGGGGCAGGAGTTTAGCGCAAGGAAGGTAGACTTCTCCTTTAATGGAATTGTTCAGCATAAAAATAAAAACTGGGTAATTATAAAAAATTCTAATATAGTTAGCCCAAAGTGACTGGATGTCTAACAGAACAGAATACTACTTCCTGCTTTTCAGCTCTCTTCACTGAAGGCGAAGTGGTTAACGCTAGTGACTTTTTGGCAGCGTTGCCACCCGCAGGCACATTGCCAATTCACTAACAGGCGTAGGAGCAAATTCGCTAGCGAGCAGGACCGTTGATAGCATTCATTCTCACTCTATCACCACGCGACTTTTCGCTCTGGCAAACGATTGTTACGCTGCAAATTGACTAAAGTGAATTCACTGAACGTTACCTCTTTCACCAGAGTTGACTTCTCCACCTCAGACCAGGCGTAGTGCTAAAAACAAGCTAGATCTTCCTTAATCTTCTGTCACTTATATTATATCCTGTCTGCCAAAAATGCATTGAAGTTAAAAATAATAACACTGGCGACTTTTACTTTTTTTTAAAAGCAGGATTACTTCCAAAATTCCTAACTCAAAACATTTTTTGGGTAACCAGTTTTCGCCAGACATTTTATAACATATGGAATATTAATTTTACAGTGGGCTCATGTGTAGGGCATTATATTAATTCTCTTGTCTTTATTAAGGTTCCCTGGACATGTGTAATAAATAGCGGTAACTTAAACCATTTGCGCCAACATGTACAATAAAGACCTCCATTCAACTACAAATCCCCCCCCCCCATGCAAAATGATGAAGTTGTGCAAGGTATGGCAAAGCTGCCCCCGGGGAAAATTTGCCCCTTGGTTTCCACTGCTTACCAGGCAGTATCCAATCAGTGACTTGAGGGAGGGCCGCAGTTATAACTGTTACTTTTGAATCTGAGCTGAATGCTGAGGATCAATTGCAAACTCACTGAACAGTTATGTCCCATGTGGCCCCCCTTCAAGTCGCTGACTAACTCAGAGTTAAGAGCTGAAAAACAGGAAGTAGTATTCTGGCTATTATGTTAGACATCCACTCACTCAAGCCTTTATACATTACATTTTTGGCTAACTAACTATATTGGAAACATTTTTTATTTTGCACTGCCTATCTATTTACCCAGTTTTTATTTTTATACTGAACTGTTCCTTTAAGGGAATCTACTAGCTCTTGCTCTCCCATTTACACTCTGCAAATTCTTACTGAGAAACTCCACCTGCCAGGTCTATATGATTAACAGAGTCCCTGGATTCTCCTGCTCAGGATGGGGTTAGGACTAGGAGCAGGCAGAATAGGCACATGCCTAGGATGCAACAGTTTGGGGATGCTGGAACCCTAGGCGCGTACTTCTTCTGCCTGATCTTAGCCCAGTCCTGTGAATAAGTGTGGCATGTACCAGCTTGTCCAGCTACTGGAGGGAGGGTGGAGGAAGAATCAGCTGACTGTGTAAAATGGTTGGATGAGAGGGATGAATCACTGGTAGGAGCTGGGAGTGTGGAGATGTGACTGGGTACAGGGTATTGCTGGAAAAAGTAGAATTGCCTCGTAAGCAAATACTTGGCCTGGCTCTGCTCCTGCTGGTTGTGGTAATAAAATTCGAGTCAGTTGCTGTAGAACAGGGGCCCTCAAACTATGGCCCGCGGGCTGGATTTGGCCTTGTCCCCACCCCCCATGCAGCCAAATCCATCATCTTTAGTGTCAGTAGGGGGATGCAGTGACGTGACCCACTGGGGCCGAGCGGAAGAAAGAATATCTGCGAGCTTAGTAGAAGTGTGCCACTAACCAAGTCCAAGTACTTCCCTTGCACGCACCCACATGCCGTAGTCTTAGCTAGGTTTACAGGGGAACCGTCTCAGGGAGAGACAGATACGTAGTTAGGTGCACAGGGCTGCCATTAGGGGGGCATTGGGGGAAAAATTGTCCCCATTCTTATGGCTTCTATATGTTAAGGGGGGGGCCTGGAAATGCTGTGTTTCCTGGATTAGCCAGGCTTCCTTGAACTGCCAAAGTAGGAGCCGAGTTTTTTTTTTTAACTTGGGGGGGGGGGGGCTGGCTGCTGATGTTTCTTTTTTAACTTACAGGGGACCTTTGGCCAATGATGTTTTTTTTAAACTTTTTTTTTTCAAACTATAGTCTGGCCCCCGTGCACTGGCCTCCTGTTTAAAAAGTTTGAGGACCCCTGCTGTCTAAATTTGCAGGCAGCATTTCCCCCTGCAGTGACACCCACTTCCTCTGGAGAAGCAGGGCCAGAACTAGGGGTAGGCAGAGTAGGCACTAGGGCGCAAAGCTTTGGGGTGCCAGGCACGCACCTTGTCTCCTACCCCATGTCCGGCTTTTCGCGAATGTGCGCTTACGGCTTTGCGCGTTTAACTGCTGGGCGCTACTACCGGACATGCTGCCTAGGGTCGACTGCCTGGGGTGGCCCGGCACTGTGGTGAAGCATTTAGTTTGCATTAAGTCAGAGCAAGAGATGTGTTGGTGGTGGAGGGTATAAAAATATTTGCAAGGCTGGTACAGTGACCTGCTACCAACACTGCCCTCTATTAATGGTGTATGTGTGCATTTCATTCGGCACTCAAAACACACATACCAGAATTTAGACTGATACCAATGGTACAACTAACAGGGAGCATACCTCAATACTAAGGGGAGGCCAACAGACAGAGGGGGATGCTAAGAACTCATGACTTCCGACCCCCACTGTGTCCTGCATTCCCTGTTCTGGAGCACCCACATGATCCTAGTTTAGGATCACTCCTCTTCTGCATTCACATTTAGAGCAGGGAGGTATGGTTAGCAGTGAGGCCTGTGGATTCCAAGCCACTGACTATTACAATTGAGCTCTGAGGCTTGTGTCTAGCCCTGTGCCTTGCAAAGACAAACCTTTTAGTTTTCTATTTGTCCCCTGCCATAATTACCTTTCTAAGTAATGAACTGTGGGAGTTTTACATTTCTAAATTAGAACTGCATATGCACAGTAAGCATTCAGTGACACCAGCAAGGCATGTCGTGAGGTCTTCAGCATACACAAACAAGCTTCACACACAATTTCTCAACAGCGTGTTATCTTGTCATTTGGGGTGGCTTGTCTCTTATCAGGTCTGAGAGTTATGGAAAGACTGCAATTGTGTGACTGAGGCTTGAATAATAAACTTTTAGACAGCCCCCTGGATGGAGAACAGGCTTTCTGATGTCACTCCCGCACCAAACGTTCAGAGCTTTTGATTTCAAAATCCAAATTTTGTTTCTTTAAAAATCAGAATTTTGGTTCTTTAAATTACCAGAAGTGATAAATCACTGAATGAAAAGTTGCTATGTAAGATATATTTAATCTAAATAACCCCATATCTGTTAATACACATTAGATAATATGCCTTTTCTTGTATTTTTCCATTAATCTAGTTAGGAGTGGAAATCCCAGGTATAGCCAGTGTGTGTGATATACATTCCTATTGTTCTTTAATACCAGGTCAACCTTGATGTGTGCCATTAATTGTGTGCCCTAGATTGCAAGGACCACATCACTGCATACAGACCAACCTTAGTTCTATAGTGTCCACACACAAGTACATGGATCGCAAGTGCTGATACTATAAGCACTAAGTCTATTTAAATAGTACTTCCATACATTTACATTTCATTATCTGTCCCTATTAATTCCATACAAAGCCTGTCCTACTAGCAGGGACATTCCTATTGGCTTGAAGAATCTAGTGGTGAGTGTCTGGCTTCTTAAACTGTAATCTATTCAGTATGCTCTGTCCTTGGAGAGCTCTTCATTAGAGGTACTTTAGTGAGGAGCTCTTCCTACTCTCATTATGTTAGCAAAGGAATAGGTAAGCATGCACTCTTGTAGCCATCCTCTTGGAAATAATGAGCCCATAAACTCATTAAAAATATCTGTAATTATTTTCAAGCATCGTACCTTTTGAAACATATCGTTATCCTTAAGCTACACCGAGGGCCGTGTGCAGCGAGAATAGGCTTTTGTGAAAAAAGGCCCCTTTGCTAAAACACACCCTGTAACCATTGAGGTGCGTGAAGGTTTAATCTTGAGTATACAATCTTCCATACAAGGCAGCAGTCACTAAACCAGAAGACATGTTTTTGCTGTTCAAGTAGCAGTGAGAGTCCGTCCATCCCCAGGAGTTAGGGAGGTGTAAAGTCATCCCAGAGGTAAGCAGCATAGGAAAGATGTGTTTGGTGGTGAAATTGCCCCACAACTGAAAGTTTATTATGGTACCGGCCTCGGTGACCTCCTGTCCGCATGTTTCAGGCTCCAGGCCACCGCACTTGACCAATGCACATATCTGAAGGTAATATGTTCCATGCACTGTGTGGAGACCATCAAAAACACCCAAAGCATACAATTCATTTGATACCATGGTTTTTGTATAATTCAGATAACAGCAGAAGGAAGAAGAACATACTTTTACTGCCCCGTGAACCGCTTGCAGGGGGGTAAAAGTGAAATTATCATACATCATTTCTGCCTGGAACACTGATGGTGGCATCTGGTGCCTGAGTGGTGATCCCCAACAGTGTTCTCCTCTTTCTACTTCACAGACTTCACCATGTATCCAGTGTAGTTGGTTACTAAACATATTGTCACTTCCAAAAGAAATCTGTGCATTGTGACCTGCGGGCAATTCCTCAGATGGATCCACCGGAACCTTATCTATAAGCAGCTTACCATTTTCACTTGTCATATCATAGTAAAAGGAGGACTTGGATGGAGTGTAAATGCCACTGCCAGTCATGCCCAGTTTGGTATGGTGAATGTTTGCGGCCAAGAAATTAACACCAAAAGCAGAAGCAAAGGCCCTCTGGATCTGAATGGCCGACAAAAGAGGAAGCTGGTTCATCCAAGCTGTTGGGTACAAGATATGCTTCACCATATGCTTTGCTACAAGGCCTACTGCAGGCTTGTCAAATAGTATATCAAAGCAGGTCATCATTCCAAACTTGCTGGCAAAGGGTGTGTCGAATACAACATACTGTTCTTTGTTAGGTTTATCAAAGCCATATTCAAAGTATAAGTTTTGCTTGAAGTAGCTGGCTACAAGTGAGCCATTGGAACTAAATACAACGTTTGTATTGAATTGGTACCTGCCATCTGGGCACTGAAAATGATGATGCTCACAAGGTACTTTAGTTCCCAGATTTGCAACCAAATACATTCTGCCCTTCACTGCCATGCAGCTTAGCCTCTGGAGCACCTGCAAAAAGAGAAAAATAATATATGAAAATATGACTGAACTGAGGCCACCTCTTGGTCTGACTAAGCCCACAGAGCATCGAGTAGCCCAAAAATGTAATTGGTTGTGATTGGCTTTTAAGGGCATAGTATCATCAAGTGAATGCAATGCCTTTTTATCTCCCATTCTTTTGCTGTCCTAGGGACACTGAAGACAAGTGTCTATGAATGAATAAATTATGTTGGAGCAATTAATCACCACTTCACAAGTGCTCTTTATGGTATCTTCCATTTATTCCCCTAGAGAAAGCAGTGAAGTATAAGGGCATACATTACTGTATGCAAACCATTTCTCTGCACATTTTGATTTATGGGCCCTTAGATCCTATTTGTATTCTGTAAGCCTTCTGTGTTCCCTGACCCCTGTTAGTGAAGCACTGGGTAACTTACTGCCACTATAGAAATTAATGATGATAGGAATGGGTCCACTTCACCATCTGAGGGAAAAATGGAAGTTAATCACTAGTTATAAATAGGCTGTAATTAAGTGTGCGTGTAGGAGGCATGGAAAGCCTAGTTTTTAGAGAAAATAACATAATAATTATATAAATAACAATGGAGGGGGGGCTTGCACTATTTTTAGCAGTTCGGCAACCATGCACAGTGCATTTCACTTATATGTAACACAAGTGCTTGTCTGCAATGTTATTATCTACACATAAACTAACAGAGAAAGAACATAGGCTACTGTACATGAGAAATGCCCATTTCCTTTGATGTTTTTACTGATACTGGGTTAGAATGTAGTCATGAATCAAAGCTGTGGAATAATGTTTCTATCTTGTAGGTTCCCACCCTTTCATCTTCACTTTTACAATTTAATGTTCTTATTCCATTTTTCCCTCGCATGAAGGAACCAGAAGGAAAGTAGTGATCTTCCCTACTGACCTTTAGCTTGGATAAACTCGTATGGGTAAGGGTTGTGCAGAAGGTGCAAAGTATAATTTAGTGGGTTATTAATAAGGTTGAGTTGTGTTTTTTTGTGAGTTTTTGAGAGTTTTTCAGGTTAACAGAACAACAAATTTTTTCAAGATTTGTTATGCCCTGAAGATGGAAATAGCTTGACCCTGAAAATACTCCAGCTAAACCCTGTCCAGAACTTTCCTTCGGTTCCATTGCTGCCACAGCTTTGGGAAAAAAGTATTGTGACAAAGGGGTAATATATAGTGCAGGATGTCTACACTCTTTTTAGTTTAGTTAGCCCACTTTCCAAATTTTTCGATCAAACAAGGTTTTGTCGCGTCACACACTCGAGTGTGTGTATTTTTGTATTAAAACAAAACCACGATGTGTAGTTTAGAAATACTCACAAACGTTTAGTAATAAACCCTTCAAGGTGTCTTTGATCTTAACCAGCACCAGTAACTCACGTTACTTTAAAAAGGGAGCAGTACATAGCATAAAATCCTTTTAATTGTAAAAAATATATATCTTTAAAATACACTCGCAATTGTGTCAATTTAACCGAGCATCAGTCATTAAGTCACCCGCACTCTGCAGTGGACTCGCTCCGACCAGCGTTGCCTTTCCGCCTGACGCGTTTTGTTGGTTACCCGACTTCCTCGAAGGATCAAAGCCTCTGAGGAAGTCGGGTAACTGACGAAACGCATCAGGCAGAATGACAAGCAAGCACCCGATGTCATCTTCAAGCACTCTAGAAAGAACACACGCCGCAGAAAGGCTTAATGACTGATGCTCGGTTAAATTGACACAATTGTGAGTGTATTTTAAAGATATATATTTTTTTGCCATTAAAAGGATTTTATTCTATGTACTGCTCCCTTTAACGTGAGATCCCTTTAACGGCTTATCACTAAACTAAACGTTTGTGAGTATTTCTAAACTACACGTTGTGGTTTTGCTTGAATACATACCGTATGTGTGACACTCAAGTGGGTGACGCAAGAAAACCCTGTTTGATTGGAAAATTTGGAAAGTGGGCTAACTAAATTAAAAAGAGTGTAGACATACTGCACTATATATTACCGCTTTGTCATACTACTTGTTTCCCTAAGCTGTGGCAGCAATGACTCCTTACAAACCAAAGGAAAGTTGTGTGCTATTGCACGAAGGAGAACAAGGCTATTGGGAGACGGCAAGTAAAACCTGTCCAGGTAATGAAGAAGTCAATGGCAAAGGTCCCGTGAACCACTTGAAGATGTTTGTGGCCTTCATGATGTTCGGGTTATTTTCCGGTGGTTTTTCTCTCGAAAACTCAATTAATTAGAGAGATTTGACATTCAAGATGTGAGTTTTCAAGGTATAAAAAAAAAAAACCTCACAAACTCAACCCTCTAAATGTAGCAATCTCTACTTAATAAAAAGCATAGAAAGCAATATGTAACATTGTACTAACTAATCAGGCTCCTTCACCACTACCTTTTCCCCTACCTGGTCATGCTATTACTTTATGGGACTGATTTCTCAATTGCAGTTAATAATACATTAGCCTATTAATACACAGTGCTGTGTAGTCTTTTCCATATGCAGTAAGATGCACTACTCTGCCAGCAGTGTGTTTGCAATATGTTGATAACTCCCAATAATTTAACATTATATATTGGAAAGATTTGGCCATGCTACTGATCTGCCCTAATCACACCAGGTCATGGGAAGACATGCCCGAGAATACAAGCAAGTAGGAACAACTCACTTAAAACCTCTGGCACCTTGCCTTTATTTAAGGGATTCTGTCATGAATTTTATGGCTTGGATTTTTACTATTGAGAGCCCTTCTCATATCTAACACTAGGTGAGGACCATTTTTAGCAATGCAGACGTCAGAGAGCTGGCTACCTTCCGATTGTTCTGTTGCTAGGCTGCTGGGGGTGGAGAGGGTGATATCACTCCAGCTTGCAGTGCAGCAGTAAAAATTGACTGAAGTTTATCGCTCTGTGCTCTACAAGTCACATGACTGGGGGCACCTGGGAAACTGACAACATGTCTAGTCCCATGTAAAATTTCAAAACAGAATATTTTGAAAAAGTGATGCAGGATTCTCCTGGAGGAGCACTAGAAACTGATAGTGTATAGTATGATCCCTTTAAAGGACAAGGAAAGTGTAAAATAGAATAAGGCTAGAAATGCTGTATTTTGTATACTAAACATAAACATGAACTTACTGCACCACAAGCCTAATCAAACAAATGATTTATACTTTCAAAATTGGCCACAGTGGGCTGTCATCTTGTAACTTTGTTAAACATCTTTGCAAGACCAAGACTGTGCACATGCTCAGTGTGGTCTTGGCTGCTTAAGGATCGTCATAAATTATCAAAACAGGGAAACAAACAAAGCTGCTTGAGTTCTGCATGGTTGGGAATTAAGGCGGGGGCTCCCTCTGCTGTTCATAAGTTTGATTGTTTCCCTGAGGGACCGTCTGACAATTCCTATCCACAGAAGTAAATGAAAGAATTCCACTGCATACAGTCAGGTTTATCATAAAAACATTAGACATTTTTTAATTAACGTATATTGGAGATATATAGAAAGCACTACTAATTATGTGTGAGCAAGCAAGGGGAGAAGATATATACACTAAAAAATGAAAAGTTTTGACTATACGTTCCCTTTAACAGAATAGTCTATACATGTTTACCTCTGTATCATTGAATCTGTCAGGTTCTCGACATGGATTCCAAGGGAGCAGGTGAGAAGGGGGAAGAAAATCCAAATATGGGTAAATGGACTGTCTGGTATAGTTAAATCCATGAATTCCATCCTCAGGAAACACAATGATCTGGGCGCCCTAGTATAGGATAAATGGAAAAAAAAGAGTTGTGCTTAGGTATGAGTGAGTTATATTTGGTATATGTCTGTAATCAATTTGGTAATCTCAATAATCAATAATATTTTCCCAATAACAAAATGGAAAATGGTTTGTAGGTTTCTCTTAAACCGCATTATTTTTTCAGTAGTGAGCATCAGGACAAACTACCATTAAATTCAAGCAAGGTATAAGCAGGCAAGCACGGTCCATCAAAATGTATAGCAAAGAAACTAAGGATCCACCTCTCCATCAGACCACAGGTTATTTATAATTTAATTTCAGTGATTTTGACACTTTCCTGTACTTTTATTAAATTCTATATCTCTACAGCTATATTGTTCGGTCCATCTAGCCGTACTGCCGGAATAAGGTGACAAGCTGTTACATTTTTGGTTCACTTACACACTAGGCACGTTTCCTAAAATTCCAATCTTTCAAATTTTGAAAAAAAACAAATTTAATTCAAGCTTGATTGCACTAAAATCGCATTCTACTATTGATTTTCTATACGTTTTAAAAACCTGTTATTTACTTTTAAAAGTACAAATCTGAACTCAGCTTGAATTTTAAAAATCCACCTCCTCCTGGTTTTAGCTGCCTAGTGATTCATACAAGCTTTCAAGACTTTTTTTCCGATTGGTTAAGCTTGAACATTCGAGATAGGAAAACTTGAATTCCAGAATCTGTCACATTTAGGGATAGGCCATATGGGAAGATTTCAGGGAGATTAGTTGCCTGGCGACTAATCGCCGCGTCTTTGAGGCGACTAATCTCCCTGAAATCTTCCCGTGTGGCCTAAGCCTTACTGTATATACTTGATGAACAGGATTGGTGGAAAAAGTGTGATCAGGGATTTACTAAATCAGCCTATTAGTGTCATCAACCACCAGACCTGTATTTCAATTTACCACTTGGAGTTGAACAGCCACCCATGTACCCCTTAGTACAGTGATCTTTGCGATGTTCCCCTAGTACCAAGATCTTTGTGTCCCCCCACCTCCAGTACAGCATTGTCTGTGCCTATGACTATGTGTTTGCCACACGAAACGTGTAAGGGTGTGGAAACAATAAAGATTGCCTTTATTGAGTGCCAGCTCCAAAATTTTTTTAGGAATGTCTGCCTTGTTCCCCAGTACAGTGGACTCCCTGAATACAAATAAATTGAAGAATAGCCTCATTAATAATTAGGAAATCAGAGACATGCAATTGCTCAGACATCTTGCCTGCTCTCCAGCTCATTACGTCTTTTTTCTGACTTTGGCCTTGCATTTTACCTTGCTTTTTACTCCTGTCCAACCTTTGCCTGTATCACAACTTATCCTACTGATACCAATATCAGACTTGCCTATCATTTTATATGCTAAGGATCTATATTCTACACTCAAAACTAAAAATAAATACTCTATATGCACAGGTGGCCTGGGGACCACATAGAAAGTGATTCTATGGTCTCCATCCACTTGAGATTCTCGAAAATGTATTTATGAGTCTCTGTGACAATAAAATACCAATGGCAAGGCAATGAACAACAAGCTACCCGTCCAGATTATGACACACAGGGAGAGTCAACAGATTGTGTTTTGTTTTTTTTCTTCATTAAATGTTGTGACTCGGGCTATTGATGACGAATACTTAACATTTCAGTTTGGAGACTATGTTCATCTGGTACAATATGTATGCATGCAAGATCCAAGAAAAATGACTGAAAACAATGGGAGATGCCAGTGATACAGCCACGATTGCTAATGTGTGTCTCAAACACTGGCAGCTGAAGCTTTCTCTGAACACTTTCCCTCCCTCCCATTACTGGGCGTCATAGGTCTTACAGTAGTACAAGCAGCTTTTATGGAATGTATACACACTACAGGGTGCTGGTATCCAGGTCCGGACTGAGAATTAAAATAGGCCCTGGCATTTCAGGTACACAGAGGCCCAAACAGCTCCCACCAGCCCACTAAATACTGACTTTCTATGGGACCTTATAGGAGCCCCTCTGGCATTTGCCAGAACCCACAAATTACCAGTCCAGGCCTGCAGGTATCATTTATTTACAACATGGGGACCAAGAACCAGTCTGAGATGGAGTACAGAAAAATGGAGCATTCTCCAGCTTTATTGAGCAAATCAAATATTGTCACATCAATTCCCAATATTAATCATCACTATCATTTATAAATCTGGATACAGTATCTAACACATGACAACAAAGGTCTTAGAACTGGGAAGGGGCCAGGAAGGTTGTAGAGCCCCAGATTGTTACCTCTGTTTCAAGATTTTTATGTGGGCAAAAGAAAGGTTTTTTGTTGTAGTGTACACAGGCTGATCCCCCCATCCTGTAGTTATTATAGAAGTGAGATCTCTAAGACATGGATGCCCATACAGACATGGTGGGACCAAGCCCAGAGCCCAATGCAGTTTGTGCTTAAAGGGGCTGTTCACCTTTAAAACAGCCTTTAGTATGATGTAGAGTGATATTCTGAGACAATTTGCAATTTAGCTTTTTATTCAACTTGCAGTTTGCAATTTCAGCAATCTAGCCGCTAGGGTCCAAATTACCCTAGCAACCATAGTAATAAAAAGTAGCAATAAATGTGTAGCCTTACAAAGCATTTGTTTTTAAATGGGGTCAGTGACCTCCATTTGAAAGCTGGAAATAATCAGAAAAAGATGGTTAATAATTTAGAAACTATAAAAAAATGAATTCCAATTGAAAAGTTGCTTAGAAGTGGCCATACTTTAACATACTATCAGTTCACCTGGAAGTGATTTTTTCTTGTTTCAGCCCCTGTCCGATTGATTAATAATGGTTTCTTACCTTTTCTGCTGCGGCAGTCACTTGCATTTCATAAATGTCAAGATTCTGAAACATAAATTCCAGCGCAGATTTGCGGTCAGTCAGAGTAGTGGAATTCTGATTAAGGATGGCATGATGTTCATACACAGCAGCAGTGTAATAAGCCACATTGTGGCCATTCAGGGCGGCAACCAGAAAGCAGAAGATGCAGATACAAAACATCCTATATTTTTGGAACATCTCTGCTGAAAGAAAACAATACATAAATATAACCAATAAGGATATTGCCTTATATAGTAATTGTCAGTTCAACCTATATATGTATGAGATCTATATGATTAAACCTAATGCTTGCTCATTGTGACCAAACATGGTTTTCTTGAAAACATTTCACCACTCATCCAAGTGGCCACTCCAACTGAGAAAGGAACTCAGCTGTTTGATCAAACGTTTTCAAGAATACTTAGAAAGTCAAGTTGCTTTAGACTTCTGGAACTTATCCCAGTCCCAATTTTAAAGAACTTTAAGGGGCAGATTTACTAGGGGTCGAATTTTGAATTAAAAAAAAAATTGTAAATTTGACCATCAAATTTTTTAAAGGGCATTTTTGATCGAATAAACATTGTTCGAATCGTTCAAATGCATAGTATGATTCAAAACGATTTTGGAAAAATTCCTTGATATTTCAAAAATTTTCAAAAAACACTCCTTAATGGGTCCGGGAGGTCCCCCATAGGCTAAAATAACATCGAATTTGAGACAGTACTTCTCTTTCAAATTTTTAAAATTTTTTAATCAAAATCGAAATTTGAGCTTATTCGATAGTCAAAGCAGCCAAAATTAATTTGAATTCAAATTCGAATTTTCACTTCAACCCTTAGTAAATGTGCCAAAATTTTGAAGAATTCAAATGGAAAACTCCCACCTAAAACCTGTTGAGATGCTATAGAAATCAAAGGGATGTAGGGCTCATTTATCAACCTATAGCCACCAAACAGTGAATGTATTTTTTTCACCCAGCTGCAGACAGAACAATGAATGCACCAATTTGATTGGTTGCTGTTGGTTACAGCCCAGGGGAAAAATTGAGTGTGCCATTAGCGTTAGGCTTTAATTATTTACAGCTAAAAGCATAAGAAAGGCTATTACACTTGAGGATACCAGTTTATTATTAGGCACCTCTTGGAGAATTTAGCCTCTGAATTTTTTCTGTTTATTTATTTTTGTCAGGAAATTGAATATACAGGTATGGGATCCGTTATCTGGAAACCCATTAACCAGAACATGTCGAATAATGTAATAATTACATTATTGTAATAATTAAACAGTATTGTAATAATTAAACAGTACCTTGTATTTGATCCCAACTAAGATAAAGGTAATCCTTTATGGAAGCAGAATCAGCCCATTTGGGTTTATTCTTGGTTATATATTAGATTTAAGGTATGAAGATCCAAATTACAGAAAGATCCATTATCCAGAAAGCCCCAGGTCCCGAGCATTCTGGATAATAGGTCCCATACCTGTACTATGTATGCGCAAGTCTAAACATCTAACTGACAGTGCAAGAGATCCCTGGGAAAGAAGAGTTAGATCAAAGTGCAGCACTTAAATAGAACCCTGGGCTAGTCATTTCTTCTCTCCAGCCAAATAAAGAGAGCAATTTAATTCATTACGGTTGCCTAACATCATAGCAACCCCCTTGTAAGAGGCTTCCCTTGCCCTTTAAGTATACTGTATATTTGTTAGTGTATATCTCCTTGTATTTATAGGGATTACTGCCAACCAGCCTAAGTGTCCCATTTTATGGCCCTGGCCTATAGGCTAATTACCATTACATCATTAGCTATAATGGTTGCTATTTATAAAAAATTGAGCTAAAATGAAGCAATGCAGCTTTCCAATCCTCAAAAGTAATTGGCTTACTTTTAAAAGGGTTATACCTGTAGCTCTCTCTCTCCTCTGAAAGAGTGCAACCTCAAAAATGTATTTTTTCCTGACATGAAAAAGTGAAATAGCCCTTTTCCCGTTTTACTATTACTTTCCCTTATTTTTTTGTAATCTAGTTACAATGAAAAGTGCATTCTTCATATTAGGTCACTATGGTCTGAAACTGACAAATTGTAGTTTATGCTTGAGAGTGGCTTTTTCTCTCTCCCAAAGGCGAGCTGAATACCTGAGATCATTACATTATATTATAATATATATGACCTATTATTAAGAATGCTCGGGACCTGGTTTTTTTTTTTGGATAACGTATCTTTCCATAATTTGGAATACTTTAAATCTACTAGACAATCTACTGTAAACGTGAAATAAACCCAACAGATTGGTGTTACATGCAGAAAGGATTAAAGGGAAACTGTCATGGGAAAACTTGTTTTTTTTTTTTTTTAAATGCATCAGTTAATAGTGCTGCTCCAGTAGACTTCTGCACTGAAATCCATTTCTCAAAAGAGCAAACAGATTTTTTATATTCAGTTTTGAAATCTGACATTGGGATAGCCATTTTGTCAATTTCCCAGCTGCCCCTGGTCATGTGACTTGTGCCAGCACTTTAGGAGGGAACTGCTTTCTGGCAGGCTGTTGTTTTTCCTTCTCAATGTAACTGAATAGTACACAGTGGGACATGGGTTTTTACTATTGATTGCTGTTCTTAGATGTACCAGGGAGCTGTTATCTTATGTTAGGGAGCTGTTATCTGGTTACCTTCCCATTGTTCTTTTGTTAGGCTGCTGGGGGGGGGGAAAGGGAGGGGGTGATATCACTCCAACTTGCAGTACAG
This sequence comes from Xenopus borealis, assembly GCA_024363595.1. Lineage (NCBI taxonomy): Eukaryota > Metazoa > Chordata > Amphibia > Anura > Pipidae > Xenopus > Xenopus borealis. The sequence continues at coordinate 41,732,570 of CM044441.1, read as the reverse complement.
TAGTAAAGAGTGACTGAAGTTTATCAGAGCACAAGTCACATGACTTAGGGCAGCTGGGAAATTGACAATATGTCTAGCCCCATGTCAGATTTCAAAATGAAATATAAAAAAACATGTTTGCTCTTTTGAGAAATGGATTTCAGTGCAGAATTCTTTTGGAACAGCACTATTAACTGATGCATTTTGAAAAAAAATTATTTCCCATGACAGGATCCCTTTAATTATATCTTAGTTGGGATCAAGTACAAGCTACTGTTATTAATGAGAAAAAGGAAATCATTTTTCAAAATTTGGATTATTTGGCTAAAATAGAGTCTATGGGAGACAACCATTCTGTAATTCAGAGCTTTCTGGATTATGGGCTTCTGCATAATGGATCCCATAGCTGTATAAGGAAAGAAGAAATTAAGTTACTGATGGTCACAATGGCCAACTAAAAATGCCTGCACATAAAGACGGATGATTCAGGCCTCTTGTACCATCAGCAGCCTGCATTTTTTGCAAAAGATAACATAATTCTAATGCACTTTTCAATACACTAATTACATATTCCCAGTGATTTTAGTGATTTGTAAAAGCAATTGCTATTCTAAGCAGTGTCCGTTGTTTTTTAGGAATTGCCCTGGGGCTACAAAACGCGTAAGGCTTATAGTGGAATTCAAATCTAACCTCCCCCCCACCCTACCTCTCCCCGTGGCTACTACTACTCACTATGTGAACTTTCAGCGCATGCGCAGTAGTACAAACCAGCAAATTCGTCCTACTGCTCATGCACTGCCAAGCCCCGACGGATCCAGGAAGAAGAGGTTGCTGAAGAAGATTGCGCCCAGGAACCTGCACGGAGGCGAAAGTAGCCACTTAGGGGCATTTTCCCGCGGGGAGAGGTAGGCCAGGGGGGAGAAGGGAGGGGGGGCCTGCGGTGGGGGGTTCCTCTTCATGTAATGTGCCATGGTTTCAATAAGAATTTATAGAGTTATGTTTAAAGGAATTGTTCACCTTTGAGTCAACTTTTAGTATAAATTTTTTGTATTATTTGTGGTTTTTTTAGTTATTTAGCTTTTTATTCAGCAGCTCTCCAGTTTGCAATTTCAGCTATCTGGTTCCTACGGTCCAAATTACCTAGCAACCATGCACTGATTTGAATAAGCAACTGGAATATGAATAGGAGAGCGACTGAATAGAAAGAATAAAAAGCAGATCTGTAGCTTTACGGTGCGTTTGGTTTTTAGATGGGGTCAGTGTGACTCCTATCTGAAAGCTGGAAAGGGTCAGAAGAACACGGTAAATAATAGAAAAAGCTATAAAAAAAATAAAAACCAGTTGAAATATCGCACAGCATTGGCCATTCTATAACATCCTAAAAGTTAACTTAAAGGTGACCAACCCCTTTAAAAGTTTTCCTGACCCATAGGGGGTTAGTTATCAAAGGTCGAATTTTAGAGCAATGTGCATTTTTAAAAACCTCTAATAAATTCTATTTTATTCACAATTTGAATGTGAAAAACTTTTTTGAACTTCTATAATTTGATCTAATAGACCTGATCTGAAAACTCAAATCAAATTTGAATCGTATTTCCCCCCAACGAAACCTTGACTTTTGCGTGTCAAATGTTTTTTTCCCATTGAAATGGACGTTATTTTCGAACCAAAACTACTACTAATATTAAGATCAATTATATGACTTTTTCAACACAAAACAAGGAAGAAAATTTAGTTTTTTCCACTTTTTCCTTTCCCACCCATAATTTACATATGCAAATTAGGATTCAGATTCGGTCCAAATCTTTCCTAATGTCTTTGGCCGAATCCCAAATAGTAGATTCAGTGCATCCATAGTAGATCATAATAAAATATGGATTTAAACAGTTATGATCTTTGCTAGACATCCATACCTGGAGGTGTGACTGCCCCAGGGCCTGCACCCCCATGAGGTTCAATGTAATTAGCGTTCAAGGTAAGGAGCATGGTGGGTCCTGCGCAGTAGTGGGCGGGTGCATATTTTCTGTTACATTAATGAAGATATTGTATTTCAGGCATGCCTATAGAGATTATTGATCTACCTTCTGTTTGCCACAACACAGGCATTGGGGGCTTGCCAACCTGACTTCGCTTGCTCAAAAACGAATTCACCGCTGCACAGGGGTTAAGTACATAAACACACATTGCCTTTACAGGAAAATTACTGAAATTATAACTACAGATAATACCAAGAGTCTAAAAAAGGAGCGACGAGCGTCTATGACGTAGGAGTGGAGCATCTCTCCAAACACAAGAGTCTCTTGAAGTTTCATCAAACAAGAAATCTCATAAATCTCCTCTTCGTGCGCAGCCTCTGCCGAGCGAAACGCAGCAACCCTCTTACTCATGGCAAATACACTCAAAGGGCACTAATTGCTGCTCCATTTGTGGGTGAACAAAACAGGTCAATTTATAATGCTCATCTGCACACAAACTCCGTGTGGGAAGAGTATTGTCATTAAGATGTATAAATTGAAGCTGGGAGTTTGGCTGCAGCGCATTGTGTTGGATGATAAGACAGGAGTGGGACAGAGCTGCAAAGGGAACACTGTGATTCATAAGGTAAGGAGACTGTTCCCCTACACACGCAAGTACACAGATTTTATATATATATATATATATATATATATATATATATATATATATATATATATATATATATAGATATATATATAGATATAGATAAGATACAGGCTGCTGACTATATTTACATTTTTGCTTTTTTGCCAGGATGAAAGAGTCACAGTTGGTATTAGTCACTATGATATCTTTAGTTATTGCTTGCGTGGCGGCTCAGTCGTCCAGGGAAGGCGAATGGAAGTCATTGGAAAACCCGTACAACAGAGATCTGGTAACGTGCCTCTTTCATTGCTTGCTATGGGATTCATTCTTGAGCTAGAAATTCCCCGTATTGTGGAAACTCACATCAAGAGTGCAGAATATAAGCCTTTAGCCTGAGTGTAACTTCTGCACTGTTAGTTATCTAATTGTTTTATGGAAATACAGAAACTATTAAATAACATTATATTGGCAGAAGCATGAGTTTATTTCATAACATTCTCCAGCCCATGTATCTTTTATAGGCAGCTCACTAACATTCTGCATACACTGACAGGGGAATATGGACATGAGCCTGTTTATTATATTTAAGTTACTGTTATTTTTTAATTAGATGCCATACAAAAGCAAACTGGAATAGATTGAAATATGTTGTCATTTGAAGTTAAAGGGAACTCCTTTTAAGAACTGTTTTTTTCTTGTATAATGAAAGAAAATATTCTAGCTAACTTTGACACTCATTAAAGCCACCTTTAAATTAACCTTTAGTATGATGTAGAGATTGATATACTAAAATAATTTGAAATTGATTTTCATTTTTTACTATTTGTGTTTTTTTTTTTTTGTTGTTTAGCTTTATATTCAGCAGCTCTCTAGTTTGCAATATCAGCAATCTGGTTCCTAGGGTTCAAACTACCATAGCAACCCTGCATTGATTTGACAGGAATATGAATAAGAGATGGAGCTGAATAGAAAGTCGAATTATTGAACGTAGCAATAACAATACATGTGTAGCCAATTTTCAGCGACTTTGAAAATTGCGTCGACGCGTGTGAATAGGCGCAGGCGACTTTACTTCTAGCGGGTGCGCACTACGAGCAAGCCATTTGTGGAGATTAGTCGCCTCAAAGACGTGGCGTTTTGTCGCCAGGCGACTAATCTCCACGAATCTGCTCGTCTGGATGAGCCCTTATAGAGCAGTTATTTATTTAGATGGGGTCAGTGACCTCCCCACTGAAAAGATTGAAAGAGTAAGAAGGCAAATAATTAAAAAAAAACATGATAATAAAGGCCAGGTGAAACTTTGCTTAGAATTAGGTAGACTATAAACTACTAAACGTTAAACTGAAGTTGAACCACGCCAATAAAATGGTTCAATGCTTTTTTTTTTAAAAGTAATTTGTAAAGATGTAAAGAGAATTCCAACTGAAAGCAGTAAGGGTTTATTCCTTTCTGTAGCCTGGCTCGTACTCTTGAAACAATTCAAGTCTGCTTCTGCTACATTGTTTCAGGAGTCAGAACCAGAAATACCAGGCAGATACTGCTTCCAATAACAATTACATTTGCAAATAACTTTAAAGCCACTTACAATTATGTATATTGAAACATTTCTTAGTATTACATTTTTATTTCAATGGAAAAATTGGGTGGAGGGCCCCTTTGAAGGAAAACCCAACCTGTAACAGAAAAAACCCTCCCCTGAGTAGTCCCCCTCCCTCCAGCCTACCTGCCCCCCCGGGGCAAATGCCCCTAATTATTTACTTACCCCTCTATGCAGGAAAACATTGGCCAGCTTGAAATAAATATATGACCCAGAACCACTGTGCTGCCCTATCATTTTGCTTTAAATAATGAGATACATGTGCAGAACAAATCAAACCATACAAACAATATCATTGCCATATTTTTAGTAAATATATTGGAGCAAATAAGAAAGAATATAGTAATTGTGGCTAGTGATGAGCAAACCTGTCCTGTTTTGCTTCGCTGAAAAATGTGTGATTTATTTTTTGTCGTGACAATTTTAGTTTTGTTGTGCGTCAATTTTGTCACAAACCACATTAGTCTATGGCTGTTTTTTTTCATGGCACTTTGTTTCTGCTGTGGGAGGGCAAACTCACATGCATTTTTCATACAGAATACTACTACACACATGTCCCACGTTGTTTTATTGCTGCACGTCTTTTTTTTCAGTTGTGCATCATTTTTGTTTTGTCCTGCAAAGCGAAAGGAGCCGCAGGTCAAATTTTGTATGCAGTTTTGCATAGATTTTTGCCACCAGCGTTAATTCGCGGAAAATCTGTACATGACATTTTTTGCTTATCACTAATTGTGGCATGTGCAAATATTTGGACACCCTAGTAAATTTGTATTTAGCCCCTTTTGCCATAAAGCACATCTCATAAATGCCTTTGGTATCCAGCCAAAAGTCTTTCCATTTTTGTTGTAGTGATTTTCCCCATTCTTCCTTGCTGAACACTTCCCATTCCAAGATTCTCTTGGGAAACAGGGGACTGTGAGGGGCATCCCAAAATCTGTAGCTTGCTTTGTTCAAGTAGTTTAAGGTGGTATTATGGTATATTTAGATTTATTGTTTTGTTGTAGGAGCCATATCCCATTTTCAGCTCCAGCTTCTTGTCTGACTGTTTCATATTTGCATCCAGAATTTGCTGCTCTCTAGTGGAATCTATTCTTCCCTCTACTTGTACAATGTTGTAAGGGTACTCTGTGTGAACAAGGACCATAGATAGTAAGGTAGAAGGTAGTATGCTTCTGAGGAAGTGGTGAGATGCCACAAAACGCATCCAGCGTCGGGTATATGTCACAATGTTATTGATGATTTTATTTATACCCAATAAATGAAGATTTTATGACTCCTGGACACCGAGTGCTCCGTATATTGTTTGCTGTTCTTAGATAGTAAGCTCCATGGGAGCAGTGAATGATGCATAATCTCTTTAAAGAGCTATGGAAATATATATATAAATACTAGTAAATAAATACATTTCCAAACTTTTGCTCATGCCAAAATTACTATTTTTGGTTCCTAGGTTTTAAAATCAAATAAAATGTGCATTAAAATGGGCATATCTGTTGGTTGTTTGAGCACACTAATTCCTGCAGTTGTTGTATACTACTTTCCACTCACAAAACTAACTATATTAAATATGTCCTTTGGCAAGGAGTGCCCAAACATAGATGGATAGACATTCCTGGAGAATACAGTAAAGAATTATTAGATGTCACAAAAAAGCCAAATGAGGATTAAAGTATGTGTAATAGTATTGGATGAGATAACTAGACTATGTGAGTGAGAATGCCCATATGAAGCGAAAATGAAAAAAACTAAATTGTTGTAGGGCTAATTTTCCAACTCGCATGTGTCTGGAACATTTATGATGCAAATATTAGTTAAAAAGCAATTTTTATTCTCCACCATGCCAAGCAGATCAAATGAAAATAACATACAATTTAAAACCAAGCAGCGCTGCCAAGAAAAGGGATCCCTTGTAACATATATACCACAAATGCCTTGTATAACTGTGATATGTGGTGACTACAAGGAAAGAGCTCAATAGCTCTAATGCTTGCTATTATATCCTAATGGTACAGGGCAATGTCTGTGAATCCGCAGACTGTCAATACCAACTCCGGCTGCGAGAAAAGGAGAATGCTGAAAAACAACGACAATCAGGCCGTGCCTAGCCTCAAGTTACGCCTCAAGAGACTCTTACTGATAGCTCCATCTTGGATAGATATGCGGTATAAAAATAATAAAGTATTGCATTGAACTCGTAGCGTAGTGCCGGACCAAATGGTTTCAAACAAACTTATACGTAGGACTCATTAGCAGTACAACCGCCATATAGTGTCAGTCCAGAACATGCGCAGATGTGATGCGCTTGAACAGTGATGCGAATTATTAGATGTACCAGACACAGAGTGGGTAGATGGGCAGCCTCGTCTCTCTAGATCAATGATCCCCAATGTGTGGATTGCTCACCAACCCCTTGGATGTAGCTCTCTGTGGCCTCAAAGTAGGAGCTCATTTTTGAATTCCTCCTTTGGGGCATATTTTGGCTGTATAAAATACAGGTGTCCTGCCAAAGAGAGAGACTCCTATAGGCTGCCAGACCACATAGGGGGATATTTTGCACCACCCAGGGACATACTTCATTACTCCCCAACTCTCTTTACATTTGAATGTAGCTCACGAGTAAAAAGCTCTGTTCTAGATGATGCACAGTTACAACTAAGGGGGACAGGAAGCTGTAGATTTGCTAACAATGTCCTTTTGCTTTTTTTGGTTCAGTTCTTCAAGTTCTTGAAATCCTATATTATTGGGAGGGGAAGCCAACTGATGAACCCTGGGACAAAGGATAAAGCTGTGAATGACTTGCGGAGTAACGCAGATTCAAAGTATGGCAACCTACAGAGGATTCTAGACAACAATGAAATAGCCGATACCTAAATCACATCCAAACCTTCATGTTGTAACAACTGTAAATGTAAGGGAGCGCAACATCAACCGACCAAACATGCATACTTCTGAAAGACAATTTTTGCTGTATTGTTTAGTCTTTGGTAGAAACAGATATACAGTGCAAAAAAAGTACTTTTGTTTGGAACTAACAATAAAACTTGTACATACACCTTGTGTCCCACTGCAGTATTAAAAATTATTATGAAAATACATTTGCGCCAATATTATATAAACTCTGTAAATACTTTTAGAGTAGAGTTATTATTTAATTGGGAATGCCCATATGCATTTGTCTAGTGCCATGTTGTGTGCTGTCACATTAACATTGGTGATGCACAAATCAAAGAGCCATCTATAGCTGTGGGAGTATGGTGATTATATAGCCAGGGCCATAGACAAGATTTAAGATCTGCTGCACATATGGTTGCCATCTTTTCTTGAAAAAAAAAATACCGGCCTTCCTATATGTTCATCTTTTTTTCCTATTACTAACATTGGGACCAACCATCAAAACCCTAGCTGCACATAAAAGGTTGAAACCACTAGAGCTGCCATGAATGTATCTCTTCCCTATCATACTGTATGGTTCATTCTCACCAGGGCCCACAGCTTTGATCTAGCGATGTGTGGGTCAGGATTTCCTTGACCTGCACCTGCCCAAGCCCGGCTTCTGGGTCCCTTATATAGACCAGCGCATCACAAAAGAGGCTGGGCGAGCATCTATTAAAGGAAGTTGGAAGCCAGCATTTGAAGGGGCGGGTGGGGAGAGCAGGAGGATTGGCAAGAAGAATGTGAGGTTGGCCCGAACCCACGGGTATTGGACCAGCCCACACATCCCAACTTTGAGCACTCTCTAGTAGTAGATAAAGAAATGGAGTCATGTGTGTCTGAATGGTTACTTCATTGCTGCAAAGTTGCAACAGCAGTGAATTTCTCTGCATGCAGTAATGTAACTAGAGCACCCAGCTGCCCCCCCTCCCCCCGAATGAAATTTTAGAGCTGGATTCCCATCGGTGTGAGCATCTGGTGGGCCCCAAGGGGGTGCGGGCCCTGGTACAATTGAACCCCCTTTAGTTCGGCCACTGACTGCATGTATACTTTTGGGATCATGCAGCGCAAAGCATTCCAATGTAATATACAGGTATGGGACCTGTTATCCACAATACGGGGGACCTGGGATTTTTCAGTATAACAGACGTTTCCATAATTTGGATTTTCATACATTAAATCGACTACAAAGTTATGTAAACATTAAATAAACCCAATAGGCTGGTTTTGCTTTCAATAAGGATTAATCTTTAGTAATAAATCCTTATATCTTAGTTGGGATCAAGTACAGGGCACTGTTTTATTATTACAGAGAAAAGGGAAATCATTTGTAAAAATTTGGATGAAATGGAGTCTATGGGAGACAGCCCTTCTGTAATTCAGAGCTTTTTGGATAACAGGTTTTATGTATAACAGATCCCATACCTGTATATATACAGGGCAAGCAATATCAAAGCATTTCAACACCATTTTAATATGGCACATTTGAGTCTCTTTATATAGCTATATGATATAAATATGTGTGCCCAATGGGAAATTGCTAGAACAAATCTGCTTATCATGAGTGCATGGTTGCTAGGGTAATTTGGACCCTAGCAACCAGAATGCAGAACTAGCAAACTGGAGAGTGGTGAATAAAAAGCTTAAATAACTCAAAGTCCACAAATAATACAAAATGAAAACCAATTGCAAGTTGTCTCAGACTGTCACTCTCTACATCATACAGAATAGCTCCACATATTTCATAGTATGGCATCTGCATTTTTAATTTAATCCAGCCCTCATGCTATATGAGAAATAATTAGGCCAATAGCAATGAAGGCGTTCGGGGAGATTGGTCACCACAAGGTCGAGGTGATTAGTCGACAGGCGACTCGATCTCCCCAAATCACCTATATATGGTGGCATGCTGCTGTCTCCAGCCAAGTATGTGTTTGTTAAACAGCACCAGGACGTAGAATTAAAAAGGGAAATTACATGGGGGCACTAAGAAATATAGTAACTATAGGAGGGACAGGCTTGGGGCGCAGCCTGAGGGCAAAACTGTCATGGAGCTGACAACCTGTGCCCCACTACATGTTACACTACAACTAGCTGTTATACAGGTCCAGACTGAGAATTAAAATAGGTCCTGGCATTTCAGGTACACACAGCCCCCACAATACTGAATTTCTATGGCACTTTATAGCAGCCCCTCTGGCATTTGCCAGAACCCGCAGATTGCCAGTCCGGGCCTGCTGTTACACTACAACTACCTGTTACACTTCAACTAACTGTAAGACTAGAACTACCTGTTACACTACAACTAACTATTACACTACAACTACATGTATATGTTACACTACAACTACCTGTAACACTACAACTACCTGTAACACTACAACTACCTGTTACAGTTACACTATTATTATTAACGTGTATTTTTATAGTGCCAACATATTTTGTAGCGCTGTAAACACAACTACCTGTTACGCTACAACTACCTTTAAGACTACAAATACATGTTACACTACAAATACCTGTAAGACTAGAACTACCTGTTACAACACCAACTACAGTACCTATTATACAACTACCTGTAACACTACAACCATCTATTACACTACAACTACCTGTAGGACTACATGTTACACTACAACTACCATCATCCCCCAACAGCCTTAATCTGTACAAGTTAGATATAACCAATATGTATTTCCTCCCATGATACCATGGGCTCAGGTGCAAACACCTAATGTAACCTAAAGTCTAAAGTCTCCTCAATGTAGATAAGACATCTGCGTTATGTCACAAAGCACAACATGTTCTGTGAATAATGAGACAGTTGGGAGGGAATCCAGTAGACACACTGTAAATGAAAGCGATGCCCTGCCGTATATAATGCAATATCAATGTCACTGTGCCAGTGTATAGCTAAAGCCAGGAGACAAGCTGCACAGCAGAACTATACAATCTCTCACAGGCTTCTATGCCATGTGCACACTCACCTCTGGCCCGGATCTGCCGTATGAACAACTTGTAAATCCCCGCCTCCTTCACATGCTCCGATTGGCTGATCCGAAGACATGACCAACCCCCTTGCTATTGGGTAAGCTGTGGAGAGTGAAAGGCAGGCTGGGCAGGGGCAGAGTTCAGTGCGGGAGAGATGGCTGCTGAGCGAGGTAGTGAGGAGCAGGAACCTGTCACAGGAGCACAAATCATTGCAGAGGCTCTAGTCGCACAAGTAAGGCTGATTTTATACTCACCCGGCCTGTCACATGCCAATCATTCCTGCAGGGATTTGTAGTGAGCTATAAGCAAAAGAGTTTAGACATCCCCATAATTCTTTGCAGCATGCCTATTGTTGTTAGTTATACAACATGTCATGGAAGGACACAAAGTCCTAAGTCCAACCAGGCTGAGCAGAGAGATGCTGTGTCTCACACAGACTAGTTACAAAGCAGCATGTGAGGGCAGTGCCATTCATAGAGGGCACAGGACTAATAAAGCAAAAAGAAAACCTCTGCTCACAGGCTCTTGCGTAGCCTGAACCATTGCTTTATAAATGTGAGTGTGTGTGTGCAGTGGGTATATTGTACAAAATGAGAATATTACAAGTCAAGGGTTCCATGGCAACAATAATGATGGAAAGGGAATGAGCTGCCTTCTGCCAAGTGTAAACAGTACTATTTAAATTCACTGTAGTTCTACTACGTTTTAACTGACTAACACGTGAGGCAAGGAAAAAGATACACAAAAATATAATAGAAATGCATAACATGGTGCCAATGCAAGGAGCAGAGATACACTATTTGCATTTATCTCCTTCTAAAGTGCAACCTATGTAAAGTGCTAGTGCTCAAATTTACAACCATAAAAGTGTTATAGTTCCACAATAACACTAGGAACAAATGTCTTCTAACAAAGTGCCACAGTGCTAAATTACATACACCAATGTGCAAATAAATATTTTGGTATCAGACTAAATATATGCAGGGCAGTGCAACTGGGGGCCCACAGGCCAGTACCAACCCATCGCCTTCCATTAAAGTGTGGTAGCTGTGATAGCTTACCTTTCTGTAAGATTTAATAGGTATCAGAACATAGGCCCAAATTCACTAAAAGCACAAAGCACCTAACGCTAGTGCTAATTCGTCAGCGTGACGTCATTTCGTAACTTTGGAAATTCACTAACACGAATTTTCGCTAGTGAAATAGATAGACTTCTCCTGGCGTAAGGGTGCGAAGTTGCGCACTGACGAAGGATCATAATTACGCAGATTCACTAAGATCAACTTTTTCCTGAAAGTTACCACTTACGTGGTCAGACCAAGCGAAGTTCAATACAATAGATAGGAGTTTGAAAAAAAAATGGTAACCCCCCTACATTTCCTAACATATGGCAACACAACTATACAGGGGGCACATGTAGGGCAATAGGATAACTTTATTTAATTTATTAAAGGTTTCCTAGGCTTGTGTAGTGGAATGTAGCGGTTGTAACATATACTTCTATTATACATTAAAGTTTCTGCCGTATGCAAATTAGGCATCGCTAGCGTAACTGTGCTTTGCCTGGCGAAGTAATACTAGCGCAACTACGCTACTGTTCGCTGACCTGAGCGTAACTTCGCACTTTAGTGAATTTGCGTATCACTGGTGAAAATTAGCCTGGCGAAGTGCGGCGAACGCTAGCGAATTTGCGCATCTTAGTGAATTTGCCCCCTAGATTGACTGGCCTCTGCATTGTTCACACCTGTAAGACCCTGACCTGTAAGACACTGCATTGATCACAATACAGACAGACAGAATGTACACCCCTCAGAGAGACAGTAGGAACAGTGGCATAACTTGCCACCATAGGATATCCTGCACGCTGATCCCCTGCTGGGTCTTCCCCGACAGAATAGCACAGCAGCAGTCTTCTGGAGTGTACATTGAAATATCACCCCCACCCTGCCTGTTTGCCCTACTCTCCCTGCCTTATACTCCCTGTGTGTGCCATACTCTGCCTGCCCTATACTCCCTGTGTGTGCCATACTCTGCCTGCCCTATACTCCCTGTGTGTTCCATACTCTGCCTGCCCTATACTCCCTGTGTGTTCCATACTCTGCCTGCCCTATACTCCCTGTGTGTGCCATACTCTGCCTGCCCTATACTTCCTGTGTGTGCCATACTCTGCCTGCCCTATACTCCTTGTGCCTGCCCTACTGGTGGGAGTTGGTGGGGGTTTGTTAGTATTTGGAAATATTTGTTAGGGGGTGCCCAAGGTGTTTAATCATGTGCTGGGGGTTGCTGTGTTTAATGGTACTTAATATGACAAACTTTTTCAAATATAGTATAGGTTATGAGTGATATCCCTGCAGTGAGCATCAGCCATTTGCTGTTGTGGTGTGCTACCAACATTAATGTGGATATAGTTGGGTTGCTGCACCAATCAGTAAGTTGAGAAACTCACCTCCGGCAGCAGCGCCCTGCCGGTTACAGGGGTGACAAAAATGCCACTTTTAATAACTTTAAAGGGCACCTATGAGGCTAAAAAAATTCCCCAAACTGAAGGTGCGGGCTGATAGAGCCTGCATTCCGGTTTGGGGTTCTAGTAGCTCCCGGAGCGAGCAAGCCAGCAGTTTGGGGAATTTGTTTAGCCCCATAGGTGCCATTTAAGCGCCGTTGTTATGGAACTACAATGCTCCAACACTTGTATGGCTGGAAATTTGAGCACTAGCACATATAGTTTATCTCTGCACCTTTGTATACATGAATGTGTATATGAAATAGAAGTGGGAATTGTTATCCAGAATGCTAGGGACCTGGGGTTTTCCATATAAGGAGTAGCTTGGGTCTACTAAAAAATCATTATATAAAACCAATAGGCTAGTTTTGCATCCAATAAGAAATAATTCTATTTTAGTTTGGATCAAGTACAAGGGAAATGCAAATAGAGTTTTAACAACTTGAATGAATTTGCTTAGAATGGAGTCTATGGGAGATGGCCTTCCCATAATGAGCTTCCTGGATAACAGATTTCTGGATAACCGATCCAATAACTGTACTACACTATATATTTAATTTCTCTTTCTCCTTGCATCAAGCACTGGTTTATTGATATGTTTATATAACTTTGGAGTTTAAGGAGCACTTTATAACCAGCTTTTGGAGTGAAGTGTGAGTTTGTACTCTTTGTACGGGTATGGGTTCTTTTATCCAGAATTCTCAGGTCCTGGGGTTTTCTGGATAACAGCTCTTTACTTAAATTGGATCTTGTACTGTACGTCTACTAGAAAATCATGTAAACATTAAATAAACCCAATAGGCTCTTTTTGCTTCCAATAAGGAATAATTATATCTTAGTTTGGATCAAACACACGGTAATGTATATTATTACAGAGAAAAATAGTTCATAGAAATCTGGATTATTTTATTAAAATGGAGTCTGTAGAAGTTGGCCCTCCTGTAATTCTGAACTATGTAGATAACGGATTTCCGGATAATGGATCCCATACCTGTATTTTTATATTTAAATTCACCACCTGTCTGTGGAGCTGAATAAACGAATGATTGAATTGTCCATAGAAAATCCTTAGTTAAACCTGCTGGCACACTCCATCCGATGGTTGCAGACAATCTGGGTTGCTTTATTTTAATTAACTTCTTAGATATATTCCAAAAACGAAATTCTAAAGTTAAAAAAACATATTTTATTTAGTCAAGCATTAAAAAAGGCATGCCTATGATTAAGTACCAGGGGGTACGAAACGCGTAAGGCAGAACAACAAAATCGTTTTTGGAATATATCTAAGAAGTTAATCAATTGTGCCTCTGGGACTGGGGGCTATATTCCATTTAAACATGGCCCATTAGATTGGCCGTAATTGATTGCAGCACACGTGTGTTATTATAACTTTGCTTTATTTTAATGGCATGTCGATGCCAGACAAGAATAGTGATGTGATGATATACAGCTGTCGTATATAGTAAAGCTAGTTTTCCTTTCTCATTTCAGAATGTAAAGTATATGTTTGGCATTGTTGGGGTCCCTGTCATTGAAATAGCTGTGGCTGCGCAGGCTGCTGGCATCAAGTATGTGGGGATGAGAAATGAACAAGCGGTGAGTGGGACAATAACATTCAGCTATAGGTCTTCTATCTTCCTTTATCATTTGTTCAGCTCTCCCCTTTTCATATTTCACTGACCGACTATAGACCAGTTATCACTGGCAAGTGCTGCTGTCAACTATAAAGCTGTTCCAATAAACACTGGCACTCATGGCAGGTTCAATCAGGGAGTTCCCCTTGCGTGTTTATTTGCAGAAATACAACATTTCGGGCCTGTGTGGGTTCAAGTTAACGAATCACGTTAAAGCTTTTTGGACTTTTTCACATTATTAATAACTATAATTATCTATTCTATATATCATTTGTTCTATGCTAATTTGGTATATGCTAATTCACTACTGCTTTTCAGGTGGTGATAATTATGCAAATATGTTAATTGACCAATCACGTTGGTAGTGGAGTGTTGAATTGTGTTCACTTTTACACTGTTTTATGCTTGACAAATAGGTACAGCCCCGAAACATTGCATTTCTGCAAATAAACACGCAAGGGGAACTCCCTGCTTGAACTTGCCAGGAGTGCCGGTGTTTTTTGGAATCAATTGTCTGGGAGGGTGCAGGCCCCTCCAGTGCTGTGCACTGTATATAGTATATATATATATATATATATATATAGACCTGCCACTAACATTTCACATCAAATAAAGTAGTTAAAGAACAGATCAGCCGATGTTCTGCCCCTACAGCAATCGTACAAAGGTTTGTCTGACAAGCTTTGTCAGACAAACCTTTGTACGATTGCTGTAGGGGCAGAACATCGGCTGATCTGTTCTTTAACTACTTTATTTGATGTGAAATGTTAGTTTTTGCTTCCAATAAGGAATAATTATATCTTAGTTTGGATTAAACACACGGTAATGTATATTATTACAGAGAAAAATAGTTCATAGAAATCTGGATTATTTTATTAAAATGGAGTCTGTAGAAGTTGGCCCTCCTGTAATTCTGAACGATGTAGATCAGCTTGGTGACAGTCTCCCACTGAAATAAAAAATGCAGAGATATGATCGGCAGCAGACAGAAATATTCTAACTTGTCCCATCGACTGAACAACTGATCGCCATAGCAATGTATGTCGGGACACTCCACACACGATCTGAAAATCGTACAAATCTAGGCAATTTGGAGCAATTTCAAAAAGCGCGCCACTCCGTGTGGATACGCGCCGGCGTTTTCAAGCAACGCCGGTGCGCTTGGGTACGTGGCTATTCGGGGAGGTTCGGGGGCTACAAGTCGCGGCGAGAAGTCACCAGGAGACAAAATGCCCCCGAATCTCCCCGTCTGGCCTTAGCCTTAGTATGTTATAGAAATTCCTAGCAACTTTGCATTTGATCTTGCTATTGTTGTTGCAACTTTTTATTCCTTATCCTTCTATTCAGGGCCTATCCTGATGCTTGCTGGGGTAATTTGGACCCATATTGCTGAAATTGCAAACTAGAGAGTTGCTAAATAACCCAAAAACCACAAATAATAAAACCCAAACTACAAATTGGCTCAGAATATCAGTCTATAGATCAAACTAAAAGTTAACATCAAGGTGAAGCCTCCCGTTTAACAGAGTTTGAGTAATTGCCACTGGCATTTTGCATTGCTGCAGAGGTGGCCTAATCGTGCTGACTGCAGACCTCTGAGGCCACCAGTGACCTGCTTGTTGGGTCAGTTTACTGTAAAGCAGACAAGTCAATTTTGTACATCAATAACATCGCAGTTTGTGCCAGGAAGACTAAATGGCTTCTGCTATATTACGCCATTTGTGAGCATCATACCTTGTTTCCTTCCATTTCTCCATACAGGCACAGGTTTAGCATGGGGAACTGCACTATTGTGGTAAATTCATCAGTTTGTTATATACATAATAAACTGAATAAAGTACCCCTCTTTAAAACATAAGGATATTACCGAAGAGTTCCATGACCATATAAAAGACGAGTGTTTTTATACATAGAGGTAATGGAACTCTGAGGTGACATCTAATATCCTCATATTATGCAGTGAGTCATGAACGCCATCACTAAGCTCCGATTAGAACCAATGACCTCACTAAGTGCAATTTAGGATATAATTTACAGGATATTCATGGCTCTTGTGTATTATATAGCAATATTGCTTCTACTCTATTTATCTACTCTTTCTGTCTATCTATCTACTTTATCCATTTACTCTATCTATCGGATCAGAGCACTATTTCTTGGGGCGACTTCGGAAAATGAATCGTTCTGAGTGCCATCCCAATGGCGATTTACATTCTAGCTGGCGGGAAGGCATTTAGGCTACTTATTTATTTTATTTATAGGCTACTTATTTAATTTATTTATTGCTACTTTTTATTACTGTGTTTCTATTCAGGCCTGTCCTATTCATATTTAATGCTCCTATTCAAATCAGTGCATGGTTGCTAGGGTGATTTAGACCCCTAGCAACCAGACTGCTGAAACTGGAGAGCTGCTGAATAAAAAGCTAAATAACAAAAACCACAAATAATAAAAAATGAAAACAATTTGCAAATTGTCTCAGAATATATCTCTGTCATATTAACAGTTAATAGGTGAACAACCCCCTTAATTAACTCTGTTTATATGTTCCCTGCAATTCCTTTACTCTCTGGTTTTAATTTTAACTGTCTCTTACAGGCTTGCTATGCAGCCTCTGCTGTGGGATATCTAACTGGCAGGTAAGTTTAAAATTCATTTATCCATGACATGGCGAGTAACTATAGAGGAAGAGAGAGACTGCTACAATGTGCGCTGCCCACATTTTTGCACACCCAGTTTTTCACATTTGATTTAATTTCATACAACTCAATACTGGTTCACTAAAAACCTTTGTTCAGAAAATACCCCAGTACCCTGTACCAAAAAAGGGCTGGTACTCCCATAAATTTCTTTAAGATAATAATCTCCTGTTGACTATAACAGAGATCTGACAAAGGACAGAATAAAGTTATAGTTTGATAAGCGAAGAGAAAGATACCCCATTTATAGCCAACCATACAACTACCACAACAAACACACGGATATACTTATGCCAATTAATTAAGGCTAATTTGGACTGATACAATACTTATATAAAGTGCAGTGCAATAAGTTAGAATTCATTTAAAAATTGATTTAATTATTGCCCCTAGGTAATGAATTAATAAACTGAAAGTGCTAGTGCTGTGTAGATTGAATTTACTTACTACCTATATTTGATTACATCAAAACTCAAATTCGTAAAATATTCAATAAGGTGCAGTGCAATTGAGATACAATTCATACATTAATTCCAATTCATTTATACTAGTACCATTAATTTATTCAAACAAATATAGTAAAATGGTAATTCATTAAGTAAGTTTGAAAACCGGTCTGCTCAAGTTTGTAGACTATGTATGAGAATTAGGAAATTGAAGGAGTTGTCCCCAAACTTACTGCCTAATATTGTTTTAAGGCTGGGACACCACAAAGATGAAGTAGGGAGGAATACTGGGACTGTGGTCTTGTTTAATTAACTTGCTCTGATATTAGAAGAGACTAAAATAACCTGAAAAAAACACAAATCACTAGTTCCCGTGTAGAAGAAGGCGCAAGAAGAGGCAAAGGATGTGAAAAGGCAAGACCAGTTACTCCAACCCCCACCCGTAATTCAACCCCACTCAGGAATAATTAAAATGAATTGAATAGGTTTAAAACCAGTTGATGAGGTTTTAATCAGGAATTCAACCCGACTCAGGAATAATTAAAATGAATTGAATAGGTTTAAAAGCAAATGAGGTTTTGCCAGTTAGCTTTCGCAAGGTGAAATAAAAAGATTTCATAATCAGTTAGTTTGGGGATGACTCCATTCCTCCAATTTCCTAATTCTCATACCTATACTATGAACTTGAGCAAACCGGTTGCCTAGATTTTCTCCAAACTAAAGGTGGCCATAAATGGGCCGTGTATTGGGCCCTCCTTCTGGCTTCACTGATCAATAAATCGGGCAGATGTTGATTGGGCGGGACTAAAAATCCCGTCGGATCGCGGCTGCATATGTTAGTTGATGGGGTCCCTCGATCCCACCGCCCATATGGCCTCCATTATGATCGGATCGTTGGGCCCTAGGGCCCACGATCGGATCAGCCGATATCGTCCTCCTCGAGGTGGGAATATCGGGGAGAGATCCGCTCGTTTGGCGTCAAACGAGCGGATCTCTCCCCGATCTCTCCTCTCAGTGTATGGCCACCTTTAGTGTTATACTTAATGAATTACTATTTTACTATATTTGTTTAATTCCAATTAATTTATATTAGTACCATCAATTTATGAATTGTATCTCTGTTGCACTGCACCTTATTGAATATTTTACGAATTTATGCATTTTAATGTAATTAAATTTAGGTAGTAAGTAAATTCAACTATCTACACTGCACTAGCACTTTGTTTATTAATTCATTACCTATGGACAATAATTCAATCAATTTTTAAATGAATTCTAACTTATTGCACTGCACTTTATATAAGTATCGTATTACTCCAAATTAGCCTTAATTAATTGGAATAAGTATATCTGTGTGTTGTTTGTTGTGGTAGCTGTATGGTTGGCTATAAACAGGTTATCTCTCTCTTCGCTTATTAAATTATTATGCAGGCTGAGAGGATTTGCCAAACTTTTTTATATGACTGTATAAGGATAGAAGCTGTATGAAACAGTAGCCACGTGACTGGTTCTTGGGTATTTCCAGAAAATAACATACATAATGGGATTTTTACCTAATGGGTAAATGATCTTTGCTATTCATTGTGTCTGCTTCTGCTAAACCCTGACAAGTTTGATATGTTAAGAATTTTTAATTTTATTGGTCTATGGTATGAAACTAATTATAAGTATATTTATTTTTAGACCAGGCGTATGTCTTGTTGTATCTGGACCAGGCCTCATCAATGCACTAAGTGGAATGGCAAATTCTAACATGAACTGCTGGTAATTATGATTATTTTATCATTTGTTTATTTTCTACCTCTTATCTATTTTTTTTTTTATATCTTATTATATTATTTAGAAATAGTTTGTAATTGTGCAGCACCCCCCCCCTTAACTTACACTTTATTTAGATGCTGTTTTCTGCAGAAAAAGGAAATAGTCAATATTCTTAGCAAATACAATGTCAAGACTATTGCAAGGATTGTAAATCTGTGTTCCATACCTTTGGGTAGCTAACTAAGGTTCTATATAATACTTTTTTTATCTTCGTACTGTCCCTAGTTCTGTATTGTTCTCTAACACTTTACAAAAATTGACCTAAAGCTCTTCATACAAAGATTTTGTAAATAAGTCATATGGGGAGTATTCGTCCCAAGTCACAAAAACAATCAAAAGTAATGACTATGAAGATTTTTATTCATCCAGGTCATGGTATATGTAATATAAGTAATTTTAATGAAGACCTTTAACTGCTCATCCAAGCAGCTTCTTCAGTTCAACTGACTGGTGGGTGAGTTCTCAGCATAAGGTAATCAGCAGAGTTAGGGCTATAATGACCATATCCACACCCCATTGGCTCTAATGCATACTTTCACATGTAAGTTATGTTACAGACTCCTGTTTTTTTATAGGCCACTCATTGTGTTGGCAGGATCATCCGATACCAATCAGGAGACAATGGGAGCTTTCCAGGAGTTCCCACAGGTACACTATATTAGTTTTAACTACATTAGTAGTAAGCTTTGTTTTTGCACTTGATTTAAAATATTTGTACAGGTCCTTCCTTCCCTGGCACATGATATTCTGATGATGTCACCATTTTAGAAATTGAAACATTTTCTGGGCTACAGTCTCTGTACTCATAGTCTGCAGTGGCTACCAAGTCGCTGCCTACTTATTTATATGGGAATAAACACAGCAAACTCAATCTGTAAAGCACTTCTTAAATAGCTGAACTTGTATTTTTGGGTTGCTATAATAAAACTGCCAACCCAAGGATATTGGCTAGTGGGCTGTAAAGTACATATTTCCTGTGTGTGAAATAATTGTATAATTTATTAATAGTTAAAGTTTTTATGCAACTTTTTGAATTTACATTCTCAAGGTGGATCTGAAACAATGAGCAACGCTGTATTTTTAATTCCATTTAAGTTATAGCCCTACTGTGCTTGGTAGTGCTTCCATTGAATAGATTTCAGAGGGTTAAACCAACTAGATTTATGTGCACATGTTAAGGCTGACTATTTAATGTACATTGCCTGACTGAAGGATTCAGTGGTTATAAGGTTACAGTTAAGCTTTTTCGAAATGTTTAGGTTGAAACATGTCGGCTATACAGCAAGTTTTCAGCAAGACCAAGTAGCTTGGAGGCTATTCCAGTTGTCATTGAAAAGGTAATAAATAAGGTTTCTAATATTTTACTTTACTAGTCCACTGACTAAACCTATTTAAAAAGATCAGAAAGCTTTGTTCGACACTTTAATGAGCTGTGAGAATTCTTTATCTGTGTATGTAGGATCTCTTATACAGAATGATTGGCGTCTGGGATTTTCCAGGCTTTCTGTAATGTTGAACACCAAGCCCTAAGACAAGTAAAGAATTCTATTGTACACTCAAATTATTTTATGATCATTTTTATTTCAATGTACTGGAACACAAAATTATCAGTTTTTTCAGTTTGCTTAAGTGTTCACTCTCTTCTCTTAAATATTTTGTAGCAACAATAGCCTCTGTAAAGAACTAAAGCTCCATTAAAGATTTTTTTTTAGTCAGGTTAGACCATATAATATGGACTAACACAGTCCTCTATCCGTGAAGATCGGTGCAGATGCTCACAGTATGTCCCCTTTTTGCTCATTGCACATGCTCTTTGCGTTAGTTACCTGAGCTTAGGGTCCAACTCAGAATGTACAGTGTAGATATAAAGTATCCCTGAAGGTCAAATGCTTTTATAAAGGTCATGGAACTCCAAGCTTACTTCTCATATCTAGTGATGGACGAATCTTACCCGTTTCGCTTTGCCGAAAAATTTGGGAATCAGAAATAGTTCAAAACATAGGTTAGATTTGGTCTCCAAATGACCAGAAGTTGGCACAGCTCCAATTGTATAAAATTAAACAACTCTTAATGCAAATTAATAGTTTATTTGCTCATGTAATATGGGTTCATATAAGGATGAGTGAATACTATGTATTGCTGGTTTTGTTATCTAGGCTGTAAGAAGCAGTATCTATGGCCGACCTGGTTCCTGCTATGTGGATATTCCAGGAGACTTTGTAAACAAAATGGTTAACAGGAGTGATGTCAGGTGTGTTGACAGTTATATCATGTTATGTCAGGGTGTATGGCTTAAAATAATTTAAGAAATTACAAAAATTCTAATTGAACATAATTCATCATAACTGTTATAGAAGAACCTTGCTCATTGTTGCTCCCAGTTATTTTAGAGTCGGTATCCCTCAAACTGAACTTGACTCGTATAACTGGAAAATCTATGACAAAAAAACAAGAATGTAATAAATAAAGTGGTCCATAATGGATTTCACTGTTAAATGGGTAATTCTAGCTTTATAATGCAATTTGTTTGTTTCCTGTTGGTAAACAACTAAATAGCATTTGAAATTGCAACCTGGAAAAGGCAGAAATGCAAATAATTAAAAAATATTAAAAATCAAAACTAAAAATAATGAAGGCCAATAGAAATGTTGCAAAGATGAGGCCACTGCATAATATACTAAATGTTAACTTAAAGATGACCTTCTTCTTAAAAATACATATTTTGACTTCTTCAGCTTGACTTATTCCAAGGATTGCAATATATAATGTGTAAATCTCTACCGCTGAAAATGTCTTTAATCCATGCTTTAAATTAATTATAGATTTTTTTTTTCACCTTTAGGTACACTGAATGCTGTTTGCCACCCCCTATCAGCCTAGCAGATCCCAGCGCTGTAAACAAAGCAGTATCAGCGCTAAAGAATGCCCAGCAACCTCTTGTTATAGTGGGAAAAGGTACATGACTTGACTTATAGGAGCAGGTAGTTAAAGGGGAATTTCAACTTTTTTGGGACTTTTCACTAAACTCTTTGTTACTAAAATGAGCATTAGTGTTGATACAAATCACTCCATTCATTAAAATCTAGTGGTGCTTACCCTGTTGGGGTAAGCACTGCCCCCTCCAATGCATCCAGGCCATTAGTTTGTGATAAGGTTGTGGCTAATGCAACCAATTTTATACAGTTCATTTATTTCATATTGGAAATTATGTAATAACATTCCTGGATGGAATGAAAACACTGCCATCCACTTTATTTTATTGTCCTATAGAGAAGATACGTTTGGGTGGTTGCAAGTTTCAATGTCTGTTCATGTGAGTATTCATGTTTTTGCTTTGAAGGTGCTGCTTTTTCACATGCAGAACAAAGCATAATAAAATTGGTGCAGGATTGTGGACTTCCATTCTTACCTACTCCAATGGGCAAGGGAGTTGTGCCAGATAACCATCCAAACTGTGTGGCAGCGGCCAGATCCAGGTATTCCTAAGTGTTTCATTGACATGATCTTACTATCCAATGCTTTTGTCATCTCTACTTAGTTATTACCTTCAGGTAGCTGCTCTAGTGGCAATAAGGCATTATTTAAATACAGCTAAACTTAAAGGGGAATGAACCCCCCCGGCGCTAACCAAAACCCCCCCACCTCTCCCCTCGGGCTATTGCCCCTAAGTCCCTACTTACCCCTTAATGCAGGTCCTCTCCAACAATGTTCACAGGGCCATCTTCTCTTCAAACTGCTTCTGATGATGTGGTGGCAATGGGCGCGCATGCGCAGTAGGACGCCGGTACTACTGCGCCGAAAGTTCACGGAGTTCAATTGGCAAACTCCATGAACTTTCAGCGCATGCCCAGTAGTACCAGCGTCCTACTGCACATGCACATCCAGCAGCTTCAGTTCCCAGAAGAATTGGTTAGAAGAGAGAGAAGATGTCCCCTTCAGAACATCGCTGGAGGGGACCTGCATTAAGGGGTAAGTAGGGACTTAGGGGCAATAGCCCGAGGGGAGAGGTAGGTCGGGGGGGAGGAGGGCCTACGTGGGGGGTTTTGGTTAACGCCAGGGGGTTTCATTCCCCTTTTAGAAACTAGATATAGAGAAAACATGTTAGCAGTAGAAAGTACTAAAGCAGAGCCCACCACCGCTCTGAAAAAATTCCACTGGACTTCCTGGTCCTTATTTTATTTCTACTATATACTGAAAAACTTTCTAGGATCATCTTGGTAAAGGGGTGGTTCATCTTTAAGTTAACTTTTGGCATGTTATAGAAGGTCCAGTTTATTTATCCTTTTTCTTTCCAGCTTTCAAATAGGGGATACTGACCCTATCTATTAACAAATGTAAGGCTACACATTTATTGTTGATACTTTTTTTTTTAAATTACTTATTTTTTCTATGCAGGCCCTCTCCTATTCATATTCCAGTCTCTTGGTCAAATCAATGCATGGTTGCTACAGTACAATTTAACCTAATCAGATTGCTGAAATTGCAAACCAAAGTGCTGCTGGAAAGAGTTAAATAACTCAAAAACCCCAAACAATAAAAAATTAAAATCAATTGCAAATTGTTTCAGAATATCACTTTCTCCACCACATTAAAAGTTAACTGAAAGGTGAATAACCCCTGTTTTTAACTACTTACCAAAGAGTAATCCGTTTAAAAAACAATCTTTAAAAGTTCATGTATAAATAATATTAAAGATATGGAAATTCTCCCCAAACCCCAAGTAGCAGATCAATCAGAGTTGTGAAACTGTTTTGAAAAATTAGTTTTAATATACATTGTTATTTTCACAGATAAATAGACTTAGACCAGGTTTGCTTTGTAACGGGAAGAGAGGCTAGAGGCATTATCAATAGGTTCATTAGCTACCAGATGCTGCTGCTCTTGACTGATACTGAAAAAAGTTGGCTTTCTTGATAGCATTGCTAGAGCAAGTATGGCTTTGCAGACACAAGTAATGTGTTCTCAGTTACATCATATCAAAAAAAATTTAAAGGTTCAGCATTATTATTTGTATGGCAGGTAGCAAACCTCCAAATGCACTTTAAAAGCAATAGGCGCCTCCCTTCCATTCCCTATGCTACATTTATAGGGGGTTTCAAATCAAAGATTACCCATTTATGTTTAAAACTGATGCAGGGACTTTTGGAGCAAGCTGAGGAATCGGTTAGATGGGCTCCATGATCTGAAATGAACAAACAACAGAATTCTTACAACATTCTCCACTCATAACAAGCTGGAGAAAACTAGGAGAGAAACATGAGATTCAGGAAGTCTTCACTAGTACTTTAGGACAATTTACCGTAACTACTGCCAGGTGGTTACTCATGTCATATCCCAGAGATGTATCTTTGATTGCTGACTTGTCTGCCTTACAGACTTTACTGGATGTGTCTGTGATACTGGGGATGCCTATGATTTAGTCATATACTATATAAGAATCAACTAACTTTTAAATACAATTTGTTGCCCAAGTTGATATTTTGCACTATACATTTAATTGGTTTCTAATACAAACTTCATATTATGTAGCTGGTTGCAAGAAGTAGTGAAGCATCTTCATTACTGTGTACATTCAGTAGGCCATGTGCCATTCATCAGAATAAGGAGGCTGAGAGGGGCATTTTGTTCATTGCTGTTGTTTGTTCAAGGGGAGCAGTCTACAAAATGTCCATATGCCAGAAAAAAAAAAAAATATATATATATATATGGACAAATATTGTTTATTTAAATTAAACTCTAAAGCAGTGTCAGTGGTAGCATAATACTACAGCTGGGCAGCATCAGGCCAATGTACCTCCAGTTGTATAGTGTTAATTCAGCAAGCAAAGAATTAGGGTTAGTGTGTGTTATCTTGCCTAGAGTAATATCTAAAATATGGTAAATTAATATTCCCAATTTGACAAGATTTCTGAAGGGAGAGCATGACAGCAATGAAGTTTGGAATAGATTATCTTTCTCCTTTGGTAAAAAGTAAAGTCCAGAAAATAGAAGCTTATGTTTTTTAGTATACTAATTTGTTGTGACTGATCAATTACATGTCTACAGAAGACATTCTATTTTTCTAAGATAATGGTCCCTATAAACCTTGCATCCTTTGTAAAACTGTTACTTGTATTACAAGTGCACTGCAGAACGCTGATGTTATACTGCTTCTGGGAGCCAGACTCAACTGGATTTTGCACTTTGGACTTCCACCAAGGTTTCGACCAGATGTAAAGATTATTCAGGTATATAAAATAACTGTGTTTCTTTTAGACCTTTACAGCATTACAGAATTCCATTATGAATCTGAATATGCAATTATGAAATCCTTTGATTTGCACTAGGATGATAGAACATATTTAGCTGTTCATAAATATAATCTTGAGTCACTGAACCACTAATAGTTACAATTTACGATTACGATTTGTTAATCTGGGCCCTAAAATACATTCAGCAAGTGTGGAACAGGTTAGATACTAATAAAGGTATAGTTATTCAAGGACTGATCCTTATGTGGTCTGTTGTGTTACTCTGTTGATCAGTGGCAACAAGATAGCTTATGTTTATAGCATGTCGTGCAATGTGTCATTTTTCAATATATTTTAGTACTCTCCGGTATTGGACCCATTATCCGGAAACCAGTTATCCAGAAAGCTACGAATCACGGAAAGGATTTCTCACACTTTATCCAATTAAGCCAGATTTATTTATACATTATTTCCTTTTTCCCTGTAACAATAAAACAGTAGCTTGTACTTGATCCAAATTAAAATATAATTAATCCCTAAAACCAGCCTATTGGGTTTATTTAATATTTATATAATTTTCTAGTAGACTGTATGAAGATCCAAGTTACGGAAATATCCATTATCCAGAAAATCTCTGTTCCTGAGCATTCTGGAGAACAGGTCCTATATTTGTACTGTATGTGGCATAATTTATGGTCTGTGAGTAAACTTTTGTTATTAAATGAATGTTCCTGCCAGGCTTGTGTTTAAATACTGTTTTTTGGTATGTATCAAAAAGGTTGATATATGTGCAGAAGAGCTTGGCAATAATGTAAAACCAGCTGCAAGTCTTTTGGGTGATATTGAAGCTGTGACACAGCAGGTAAGTGGATATCCTGGCCTAATAAACTTCCACCAAAAACATTTTTTGTTAGACAGTCATAAGGAATTGTTTTTTATTGGGATTTCTGTTTTAGTTTTGGATTAATGGGGTGAATCACCTTCAATTTAACCTTTAGTATTTAATAGAATGGCAATTCTCAGCAATTTTCCAAGTGGTCTCCATTTTATTTTTTTTTAGTTATTTGCCTTCTTCTACTGACTCTTTCCAGCTTTCAAATGGGGTCATTGAGCCCATCTAAAAACAAATGCTCTGTAAGGCTACAAATGAATTGCTGCTGCTCTTTACTATTCATCTTTCTATACAGACCCTCTCCTTTTTATATTCCAGTCTCTTATTCAAATCAATGCATGGTTGCTAGGGTCATTTGGACCCTACCAACCATATTGCTGAAATTATAAACTGGAGAACTGCTTAGTAACTCAGAAACTACATATAAAATATAATGCCAACCAATTGCAATTTGTATCTTAATATCACTCTCTATATCAAACTATAATTAATTAAAAAGTGAACAACCCCTTTAATGATTCTACATTTCTCATCTGATTATAATATAGTAGTGATTGGGCAGTATGGGTCACACAATTGAGCAAATGGACATTTACTTCTATGCTAACTGAATGGCATCATTTCTGGCAAATGGTGTCAAAAGGATGTATGTGCCCAATTCTTCTTTAGAAGTTTTCTGCATCAATTGACACAAACCATTGTGAGAACCCGGGCTCTTCCACCACTTTTGAGGGCAGTATTTGCAGGACTCCCCTGTATACAAAGCACAATGTGAATAATTTGTAAGAGGAACCAGCAGATGGCAAAATCTGATTGATGTTATTTCTACATTACACTGTTTATAGAGTGTACTATAAAATTTCCTTTCTGAAACAGCAAGTGTATTTTTTTTTATAATATTGGTGTGTAGGCAGCCATCTCAGGTCATTTTGCCTGGTCATGTGATTTCAGAAGGAGCTAGCACTTTAGGATGCAACTGCTTTCTGGTAGGCTGTTGCTCCTACTCAATATAACTGAATGTGTCACAGTGAGACCTGGATTTTAGCATTGTTTATGGCCACCTTAACTTGGTAGGAATGGAGAATGCAAAATGTGCCAGCCCACCCCTCATGCATTGCTGCTGAAACTAGGCATTACTCTATTTTTTGGAAGGTACAGGGCATTTTGGAACATGTGTAGAATGCAGACAAGCATAGGTATAAATTATGGGGGCTAAGCACACAGCAGTGTAGATTTACAATGGTTTTTTATAAAAGTATTGGTATTTATTTCTTCTGCTCTTTTACGGATTCTTATGTGCCACAGCATTTAAAACTTTTGTTCTGGTCTAGTTAGATGGGGAGAAGAACACCTTATACCTCATTCTTGTTATATGTTTAACCTTTTTCTTTGGCAGAACACAGCTTTGTCACTGTTACTCTGTAATAAATTCACTTCCATTTCAGTTTAATTATATTTATTTTGGATGATATATTTTCTATTTACCTGAGGCAAATTAGTTAAAACCTTGTTATTCTCTAGCTTTTAGAGCAACTTGGTAAAACATCTTGGAAATATCCAGCCAACACTGAGTGGTGGAAAACACTTTGGGTGAAAATAAGAACCAATGAGGAAAACTCAAAGGTGATTTTTTTTTTTAAATCTGTTCAAACTGTTCCAGACAACTGTTTTGTGCTTGTATCAATGTAGAATAGCTCCCTAGAGGTAGGAATTAAGCTGGCCAGATGTTTTCCAGATACACTTGTTTTGCAGCAACACTAAACCAGTGTAGCTTTTACCAGTATTCCCACCTTGGGGTGGGCAATATCAGATTATCCATTTGAAGCAGTCAGTATGATCGTATCAATTGCACCAAGTCATTGATCCGACTGCAAAAAGCTAAATACGCCACATATTGGCTGGGCAAAAATATTAGCCAGCACCATAAATGGGCCGTTAAACTGCAGGACCAGTTAAGCTGGTGAAGGACCAAGTCATCAGATTTTATTGGGTCATTTACAGCTACCTTATACAGGGTTTTTGAAAAACAAAATGGGGGATAACACTGCTGTGCATTTGTTTGTTATCCCTACTATATTTATGTAATATATATTTAAAATATATTTATTTAAATGTTTAAAGGTGTTGGCATCACAGACATCACTTCCTATGAACTATTACACTGTATTCCAATATGTGAAGGAGGCACTTCCTAATAACTGTATCATTGTGAGTGAAGGAGCCAATACAATGGACATTGGCCGCACTATACTGCAGAACTACCATCCACGTCACAGGTAACAATAGGCAACAATTCAAATTCAGTTTAAAAGGCACTAGCTAGCGATAGTTACTAAAAATGGCAGTTTAGTTCCTCCAGTCTTTGATCTTTTCTTGTAAAAAAAAAAAAAAAGCCGTTACCTATATATGTTTTATTCCTATTTCTTATTACCCCTTCTAAAGAGTTTCCCAATAGTGATGTCAAAATAACAGGCCTATAGTTTGCAGACTGAAAGTGGGATTCCTTTTTGAATAATGGTTGTGGTCAGGCTTTGCGAACAGATGTTTGTGAGTTTTAAGCAGCATTTAAGTTGCAAGTAAAATGTAGTCCCTGTGTAAAATCTATAATGAAGCAAATTAAATTCTTAATGTATCAGCCGAAAGTTAGTGTAAGACGTCACAAGAAGAAGCCACCAAAGTCAGGATTCCATGTTAAAAAGATATGACCTTTATTTGAACATCCATCATTTGCATAAGAGTCTGACGCGTTTCGTGTCTACGCGCTTCCTCAGAGACCCAAATCTCATCACTATGCATATCACTTAAATCCCAAAACCTCCCTCTTAAAATTAGCATATTAATCAAGACAATAGTTTACACAGACGCTTATGCACATGATTGATGTTCAAATAAAGCTCATATCTTTTTAACATGGGATCCTGACTTCGGTGGCTTCTTCTAGTGAGATCCGGAGTGCGCTGCCAAACAGATTGACTACTGGTTATATTGTTTTCTTCTTGATGAGCGGCTGCACCCGGGTAAAAGCAATAATCAGATAAGAACAAAACTAATTGTATGAACAAAGTTGTAGCAGTGGAGATTGCTCTCTCCTCCCCTCCCTTTCAAGCGAGAGGTTTGGGGCATTGTGCACCTGAGCCAACTGCTGTACGTGGTAAGAACTATTTTTAACATTGTAGGAACAACCTTTTTCATACCGGGTTTTTTTTTTCATTATCAACAATTGTAAGGATAGATGTATCGTTTAGCCCTTGTGTATCGTGTGGGATAGATAGGACTGGCCAGACCAGGTAGTTGGCCAGCCTAACTATATTGCAATATATGGACAAACAATCTGTTTTGTTTAAAGGGTAAGGCTTCTTTTAGTAGTTTAAGGCTTCTTTTAGTAGTTTAAGGCACAAAATGTTTGTGTCCTAGATATATTGATAATGGGTTGAGTGCAGAGGACCTCTTGTATTTGTCTCTTTGCAAATAGATGTGACAGCAGGCAGAGAAGAGGGAAACAGGGACTTAACATACGTGTGTTATTGTTAGATATCAAATACCCACAATATTGTAAATATCTGGATATTCAGTTTGCCTATATTTTTTCTTGGCACTTTTCTTTCTTCTTAGGTTAGATGCTGGCACATTTGGTACCATGGGAGTTGGACTAGGATTTGCTATAGCAGCAGCGATGATTACAAAAGATGAGTGTCCTGAGCAACGAGTGGTCTGTATTGAGGGAGACAGTGCTTTTGGTTTCTCAGGCATGGAAGCTGAAACAATGTGCAGGTAGTACTCCAATTTATTTGAGAACAATATGCAGGCAGTACTCAAATTTATTTGAGAGCTTATGTTTAATGCTGACCATCAATCATGCTGATAATATAAAATACTTTGAGAGGGGTGTGCGTTATCTCTAAAATGAATCTATCCTTTTAGAAATAATGTAATTATATTAGTTGTTGAAATATGTCATAATTTGTACTAAATAGTACAGACCACTGAGACCAATTTAGTTTTTATTTAATTCCACCACATTCTTCAAAGCAGTTGTGGGAAGAGGAAATGTTATTCGGTTGATTATGTCCTTATACCCAATGCACATTTAACGCATCCCTATCTGTAAGGCTCGTGACACACTACAATCGCTCCAAACTGCCTTTGCATGTCTTCCCATCTACTATAATGAAAAGTTGTCTGCTAAAGCGCACGCAGTGCTTCCTTTTCTGAAGTTTCCTCATGAGGCATCTTCGGAAAACGTAGCACCGTGTACGCTTTAGTGCGGGCAACTTTTCATTGTAGCAGACGGTCAGACACGCAAAGGCAGTTCAGGGAGATTGTTGTCCAGAAGAAGAGGCGATTAGTCACCAGGCTACTAAATCCCCCCGAATCTGCCTGTGTGTCACAAGCCTAAGCCTGAAACATAGGCAGCCATTCGTATCTCTGAATCACTTAACACTGTCAATGCCAGGAAGCCAGAATTAGGGTTAAATAAAATCATAATAATTTGCCCTGATGACTTTTGTATCACTAATATTATTATTGTATATCCCATAGCATATTACAGAGATCAAACATTTATTAATATTGGTTGTAGCCTCTTAGGTATTGATAATATACAAGCACAGTGAAAACATAGTGCCCTAGCTGAAGAAACCTAGGGCCCAAGCACAGCCAAGGAAATAAAAACTGTTCTTGTTCAGGAAACAAACACTGTGACAATAAGAACTATATAACTTTGTAAAACAGGTGTTGCTAAAATGAAAAATGTTTACAAAATCTGTATGTAATCCTGATCAGTGTAAAGATATTAACTGAATGAATCCCCCTGCTGAGAAATATAAACTCTTTCCAGGTATAAACTACCAATCATCATCATTGTTGTAAATAACAATGGAATTTACAATGGATTTGATGAGGGCACATGGAATGAAATGATAAAGTCTGGGGACCCAGCAACTATGTGAGTAAAAAAAACATCAGAAAAGGTGAAGTTAACCGTTGTATAGTGATATAATTAATAACTGTGTCCCAATAAGGTTGACTTTAATGAACATGTCAAGGTAGGAACTGAGACGTCGACTGCAGGGAAAGAAGAATCGCAATTGCGAGAGAACAGAGACGAGACCCATTTTGTATCTGGTTGGTTCTGTTCTACCATCTTGGTGGACAGACTCATTTATTTATAGATCGAGTACATACATAATTAGTCAATAATTATTAGAAGGTGGTTTAGGGTGGTGGTCCCCTTACAACCAATTAGAGAAGAGCATTATTTACGATAGTATGAGTAACCGTTTACCTAATCCTTGGGGTATGATGTCCCTGGACCAAGGCTAAGCAAACAATCTGTGTTTGCTGATGTTACAATTGGGTCATGCTGACATAAAATTATGAGTATGTGCTGAGAGAGAGAAATATTCTAGTTTAAAATGATATGTGATTATATATTGTATATAACATATAATTATGATATACAGACAGCCTTAACAAACATAAGTGCAATGTATACATGACACCAAGAATAGAAATCTTGGGGAAAGTCACTTACTGTACATGAGTCTGCAATACAGAGTATACATGGAGGAAAAGTAATGTGGTCCAGTTCTCCTCAAACATTACCCATGTAATAGAAAAGCCACTGGAATAATTGTAGGTGCCTTACAACTTGGCAACCCCCAGTGATTTTACCTCTACTTCTCCTTTAAATAGTACTGGCCAAATATCCACATACTATATATAGCAGGCCAATTAGTCAATTTACCAAACTAGTAAGATTATGTTATGATAATTCATCTGCCAAAGATGTGTGGACTCCTTTTACAGGCCAGAGTCCAAAGAATTTTTTTGAGGGCCACATCCAACCTTCATAATTTACTAAGTGGGTAAAAATGGAAGCGGTTTTGTATAAAACCTTGGCCCTGCAAAACTAAAATATATTTGTTTTGTTTGCCATGTCCAACCCTACTTTCACTACTAACATGGACTTGACCTAGCAAAATTATTTGCAGATGGGAGAGTGTTGCATCTCTGGGTACTGCGATGCCGGATAACAAGTCTAAAGGTCCTCATAGATACAAAGATCTTTCTTTGCCGAACGACCGATCTTAGCGAAGTCCTGTCAATCTGTCAAATTATCGTGCGGTTAGTGGGATTCGAACGATCGTACATCTTACGATTTTTCATCCGACATTGGTATCGGTCCCCATGCAATCTACCAATGTTTGCAGTTCCAAGCAGGCAGCGACCCTTCAGTTTTGCTGGCAATATCGCCTGAAATTGTCTTCTTAGTTGATGGACACACCGGACATTTAACCAATCGTTTTGAGACCATTGTGGTCTCACGATAACGATGGATCTTTCAAAAATGGCCAGCTTAATACTTGTATGTACTGTATATATATGCCCTGTATATAACTATCTCCTTTTTATTAATGAAACCTCTAAACTTTTCTAGCCATTATTAAACCTGGGAATGCAATATATTGGTTTATTTCTAGAGCTCCTCCGGTGGCACTGATGCCGAATGCTCACTACGAACAGGTTATGACGGCCTTTGGTGGCAAAGGATACTTCGCTCGCACCCCTGAAGAGTTGCAGAATGCTTTAAAAGCTAGCTTTGCAGAAAAGACTGTACCCTCATTGATCAATGTTATGATAGATCCAGTTTCAGACCGGAAAAAGCAGGTAAAACCTAACACTGATTATTCTGTGATTTTTTATCAAGGTTCAAGCAAAACCATGCTATACGCAACTACATACAAATTATGACCAATACAGGACATGAAGAAGGTCCTTATAATCTCCTTTTGTGTCTCCAAGGGGAGTAACCGTGAGTTACAGAAGTTGATAAAGGGTTCCTCACACAGGAATATAAGTGTGTGTGGCCACATTATTTGGTTTCTTAGCTTTCTGTTGCCTGAAGGGATGCTAAACCCATTTTAACTGCATCAGATATTTATTTCTCTTGAATTCAATACCCTTTGCAGCAGCCCTCTGGCAACAATGCATAAAGTAACAAAATAAGATGTTTCTGCTGCCCAACAAAATGCCCATGTGGTTTTCCCAATTTCATTTAAATCAGCATTGTAAATTTGGTAAGATCCCACCACAATGAAAAAATTATATATAAGTTTTGTTCATTAGAAGAAGGAAACTGAAGGGAAAGCTGTTGTTTGCAGTGATGCTGCTGGCATCTTCTGCTGCATATACCATTTGAATAATTAACACAGCTAACTATTATGGTTAAAATATCTTAAAATTCTGTGTTTTGTAGTTTTGAGAAGGGCATTTGAACCTAATTATTTTTCTGTTAAAACTTGCAGTATATTTTCTAATATATTGTATTTTTAATTGTAACATAAATCTTATATTTCTGTTGTAGGAGTTCCACTGGCTGACTCGATCTAACCTGTGATTGCCTTCATCCTATGAAAAGCATCCATCTTACTGTATGAGAACTATATGTACTTCATATACATGACTGCTAGCCTTACCATATTAGAGGATTAAAATTAATGAGAAAATTAATCTTAATGGTAAAATTAATTTTCAAGTTAAGTGTGTTATAGATGGACCTGTTCTAATGAACCTTTTATTTCATATTATGATTTTGTCTACTGGATGACAACACTTTATTTCCTGCCCATCTCCAGCCTAAGCTGTGGGGGTTGAGGATCTTTCTACTAACTGTTTTCTAGGGGCAGGTATGGCTACTGTAACTTAGAATAGTGACCAAGTTATTTGGGCTTCACTGCAAAAGGAATGCTAATCACTGCAAAACCTGCAATAAGGCAGTGATCAGGGGCACATTTTTCAATTGTTGGTTAAATCCTCTGGGATTGCTGCACGTTTCTTTATATTTCAAGGACCCTAAATCCTATATGTATCTACTTACTATATAGGCGATATAATTATTTTATCGATATATATCTGATATAAAATACCTTAAAAACAAAACAATATTTTCACAACATTATTTTGTATAAAAATATATATATATTTATTTGAAGTAAATATAAA
The DNA here is from genome assembly GCA_024363595.1 of Xenopus borealis. Taxonomy (NCBI): domain Eukaryota; kingdom Metazoa; phylum Chordata; class Amphibia; order Anura; family Pipidae; genus Xenopus; species Xenopus borealis. The sequence continues at coordinate 41,698,245 of CM044441.1, read as the reverse complement.
AATATAATATAACATGTAGCTGTCACATCTTCTATTTCTTTTAGCAAAGCCTTGACGTCCATTGAATCCATTTTTGTGGGGCTGCCTGAAGGGCTGAAAGAGCAGAAATAAATGATTAAAATCCAAGTTAATAAAAGCTATTTGGGAGACTTACGATTTCATATAAATCTCATATTTAGGGTGGCCATATATCCGCTCTCTAACTGAGCAATGATGGATAATTATGCAACTTCTCTGAGGTTACAAAAGGGAAGCTAAAATACTATTTACACTGTTTACAATGTTCATGTGTAATCATGAACATAATATGTACTAGGGACGCACTGAATCCACTATTTAGGAGTCTGCCGAACCCCTGAATCCTTCCCGAAAGATTTGGCCGAATACTGAACCAAACCCTAATTTGCATGTGCAAATTGTGGGTGGGAAGGGGGAAACATTTTTTACTTGTTTTGTGCCAAAAAGTCAAGTGATTTCCCTCCCTGGCCCTAATTTGCATATGCAAATTAGGATTCGGTGCATCCCTAATATGTACATGTCTGTTTATTTCTATTTGTGATCCCACATGTCTGCTACTATACCTGCAGCCAGGTATAAGAAAAAGATGCAAAATTCCACTGTACCTTAGAGTATTGCTAGATCTGGTTTCTTGATTAAGTGGCTTTTTCGAGATATGTTGTTGGTGGAGTTGTAGTTTCCGCTTTAATAAAAAAACAGAAGAAACAAAATTAACCTGGCATAACGACATTTTCCATTCTATTTAAATTGATAATTTGTTATTTTTCTTGTACAATATGTTTTGAAAATAAATGATTGATTCAGGTGGTTTGGATACAAACTTTTATTAATAATAATAATAATTATTATTCTATAGATATCTATAAAATAGTACTAATCTATATTCTTTTAACTTTAAATGCAATGTATGAATTTTATTATCAACCACAAAGCTCCCCATGATTTGCCTTAAAAAACATAACACTTGGATTTGGAGCAGGGTGAGATTAATCAATTTTATTAAAATAATATTGTCCCAGTGCTGGGGGCAATGTCTAGGATTGTGCATCATAGCAACATACTAGTAAAAGTTTGTATCTTCCATCTACTGTATCTTTCTGTATTTTATCTATAAATCAATCTGGTACTGGTTGACATTTATAAGGTGCTACTCATCTATGTATGAATGGTAGTGTGCCTCTTGGAAGGATATTAGAATTGAAAAAAAAAACTTTATCCCTGCAATATGATACCCAAACATGTATTTGCTATCATGTAGGATCTTCATAAAGCCTTGGAATTTTGAGCAGGCACTCACGGATCTCACAGCAGATTTTGGGAGCCTATGATTCTGTGTTCACAAACCCATAAGGTTACGTTTGCCCTATATTTCTTTGAAATGAAATTTGGATGCCTGCAGTGGGATCTGTGAGCGTCATCTAAAATGTCTGTACTTTTCTAAGCTGTAGTTCTCAGCAGGACACCCAGAACCCACAATGTCACTAGTGCTCTCTCTAATTGTTGTGTAGCCATGCTTCTCTGCTAGAAACAGGCCAGGATGGACTTGGACCTCATTTACTTATAGAGCCAGGGTAAATAGAGAATAAAATTGGAGTTGGGTTAAACCTTTGTGATTTGCTGTAGATGTACATAAATGTGTAAGATTACAGCTAATAAATAGATGATATGGTAAAGCTCAAATTTTAATCCCCATTATAAAGTACTGATTGACTTTAGTTTTTAATTATAAACGGAATTGTACTTACAATTGCTTGGGAGAACCGGATTGTCGATATAGCTGGAGATTTGTAATATTCCTTGTTCTTCAACTAAAATAAAATAATAAAATATAAATAAAGATAACCTAACATTTACTTTCTTTATCATTATATTTAAAAATATATGCACTATTCACCACAGTAAAATTCCACTGTTCTCTAATTCTATGGGATTTTTAGTTTTCTATCTATGAAATAGTTAACTCTTAAGTTTCACCCACTGATAAATACGAATCTAAAAAAATCCATAGAAATTAATTGAGAGCAGTGGAATTTTACCATGGTAAAATCTGGCCCTACAATTTACAGAATGCTCTTCCATGTGAACAATTGTGATTAAAGCCACTTTTTCATAGTTATAAACTAACAACAAAAGCATCATGGAGTAAGCAGTCTTTGTGAGTTATTGGAGGAAAGGTGGACACTGCCTGCTAAGCAGTTTCACTATGTATGGGAAATACGGTATAAAAATAACTTACATTTTAAGACCCCACGTGAATTTCCTAACTCACACTGGGTTTCGAGCTGAAAAATCTCAGCACTTTCCTAATTGGAAGTTTTTATTTGTTCCAAAAGCCCATTCAGGTAAAATTACTTAAACTACCAATCATTTATAGCTTGAAACACAGATGTTAGAAAACTCACATAGGGTTTAATTAAAGATCGTTCTAAAATAGGCCTCCAAGTAATCCTATCAACTATAAGTTTCCCAATACATTTTAGAGGAGAGGTGATTCAGTAAAGGCCATATTAAACTCTACTGAGATATATAAGGATTGTACAATCCATTACAGTGGCAGCAGACATTTATTCTGAATTACAACTCTGAGTTGTTTTTTCTCCTCTCCCAATGATAAAGTATGGAAAAAAAAAAAGTTTGAGGAACTTACTCTTGTTGATTTGCAGTTGAAATCTTAAATGTGCTTTTTCTATCATACTTTGCACTGAAAAGAAACATAAATATGATTACGTTATATTCTTTTTTAGTCATAAATATGAAAATAGGAAGTAGTAAATATGTTATTTTACTTACATTCGATTGGCAGCTTTTCTACTTTTGATTGATCTAGCATCCCACTTTTTGTAACTAGAGTAAAAAATAAAAATGAGATCACATTCTTAGTAGTAAATCAACATTATAAAAACAATATTTGTATAGGCCCCATTTTCTTTAACCCATACCAAAGCTGTCCATCTAAATACCTGTGAGATGGATGAAATCTTTACATGCCCATGTCATCCCAAATAGTATTTTTTGTTCATTATTTTACTAAAATACTGTAAGGGGCCTATTTAAGATTGCTTGGGCTTTTTGGAATGAGCAATCTTTATGGATTTTGTTCCCAAAGCCTGTTTGGCTAAAATTGCAGGAATTTGCACAAGCAATCTCAAATAGACACCTTTAGTTTGGGCCTGCTATATATCAAATAACTGGCATATTACTTATCAACAGCTATACTGCATTGATCAAATCAAACAACTGAAATTACTTTAGGCTATGTAAGCATGGTAGGGATGACAAAAATATATCCAGGTGTTTGTATAATTGTAAATTTCTTTTTAACTAAATACAAATTTTTTTACCTTCAGCTATGTCCCCTGTGAAATTCAAATACACAGGCCTCATTCTTTCAGCCCCTGAAATGAAAATAAATAACCATTATCTTACAGTAACATTCTTCTCATAAATTGAAAACAGATCAAAATGTAAACTCCATTGACTTATTTTCAAAGCAGTTACATTTTTTTTTATCAATGAAAAACCATCTACAGTACTTACTTTCTTTTCGTGGAAGTTTCTCCTTCAGGATATTTTCCATTCTTTCTACAACTGCAATAACAAAAATAATTTTATTAGAAGTAGATCAAAATAAAGGACTTCAAAACGTTGCATTGGCAGTTAAGTGGCTCATACTATAAGGGTAGGGACAGACATGGAGATTCGGGGAGATTTTGTCGCCTGGCGTTTTTAGCAGGCGACAATCTCCCCGAATTTCCTTCTCCCTGTCTGTCCCTACCCTAAAAGTACCAGCTAATTTGCTGTTCTGCATCTACTGGCTAAACTTTATAGTGTATTTAACATCTATAACACTGTGCAATTCACCAGATCAAGAACAGATTCTAGGATTTGCAACATATACTTTGTTTGTTTAGCTTTATATTGCCTAATGAATTATTAACTATATTATAACACAATTACAGAAATACGTTTTCTACTTACGTCTAGCGTATGATTTCTCCACAAGTAGTCTTCTCAATCTCATGTTTATTTTCACTGAAATAGAAAAAAAGTTTATTATTATGTGTTACACAATAAGCAACTGTAAAACTGAATTAGCAAACAAGAGGACTACTCTGATGATTCTATATACTCCTTTGTATTTTAGTAAATGGGTCATTTATTTGAGACAGTATGATATGGTGATATGTAAAGAAATCTGCCTCCAAATTATTTTTCTTTTCCAAAACATTGTTAGCTGAACAAGTTTTAATCTATGCTATATACATAAACATGCAGTCTTCTCTGTCTTCAGGCTAGACCCTAGTCACTAGGGAAATGAAAAGGACTGTGCGGCTCCTCATTTTTATCTGATCTGAAGCTACAGAAATTGGAAATCTGCTAAAGTTTTAAACAAAATTTTACCCCATCCAAGAAGATTTACTATTTACTTTCTTAAATGCCAAAAAAAAGATAAATTCAACTTACCATCATGGATATATTCAGCTACCGCTGAAAAAAAAAAAAGTTACAATTTAAACAAATGCACTGTGCTGTAAAAAAAGGTGCTTTAAATTTTCCAAGTATGCCTCCTATATGATGTAAATTTAGACTTTTACCATAAAATTCTTCATTTTCTGTAGCTGAAATCTTTTCCTCTTTGTCATCTTTGTCATCTTCTGCTTAAAAATAAATAACATAACACAATGAATACATTGCACACATAATTTGAATACACATTAATTGGAAAGGTGTGTCCATTGCTTACTTTTCGTTGGGAGCATTATATATCTCGATATTTCCAGTTCTCCTTTCAATGACACTGAAAAAAAAATAGTTTATATTAACCAATATAATAAACATGTTTTAACTTTATCATATAAATTTCCGTGTTGTACTTACAGTCATCCAGGGATTCTTTGAATAGGTTATATCGTTTCTTAATATTTGTTCTCACTGAAATCAGAACAAGATGTTTATTAAAAAATGAATAGAATGCTATTAAAAAATTATAAAGCAGGGGGGGGGGAACAAAGTTTATATACCACACCTAGCTATTATACTTTTATTTGTCATGCCTAATAGGCAAGCTTAACTTTTATATGTATTGTATACATATTTTAGGTAAGTTTAGTTTAAAAGAAAATTATATGGAATATGTCTATACCCACACATACACAAAACTTTCTCTACTTACATTTTTCAGGAAGGCTGTCCAGTTTGATTGAATCTGGTTTCCCTTGTTTATTAACTAAAAAGTAGAAAAAAAATAATTGTATTAAACAATTTTTTGGAAACATGCACATTTTAACCCTCTAAAGCAGGGATGGATATGGCCCAGGATGGATATGCATACTGCCCAGTTTGAAACCTTTGGCTTCCAAGGAAACGTCATGTCTCAAAGGATATAGGAGTAGGTAGAAGGGGGGACGCTGCCCATTGCCCAGTTAGTAGTAATAATAATATAATAAGTCTATTTAATATACAGGTGGCCCAGGGAAGCCAAAAGGTTGGACACCCCTGCTCTAAGGAATAAAAAGTCATTACCCCAAAGTTTTACTATTGTAATAAAAATTGTACTATACATACCTGATTCTATATCTGCTTTTAAGGATTCATATATGTCCAGCAGTTCTTGTCTTTCTAAAATGAAAAACAATTACAGTTTGTAATGTAAGTTAATGTTCAAAAAATAAAAATTATAACATATATATATATATATACATATATATAAAATTTACATAAACATTTATCTAATGTAATGTCTTGCTTAACAGAGAAGACAATATATCTACACCCTCCCCCCGAATCAGCCTTGGAACATCCTGTGATTATTCTAATTTGCTCCAAGCATATTTTTTTTTTATCAGAAAAGCAATAATTATCTCCTACTTAGCTCAGTAGTTTCTAGCACTTTACAGTCTAAACTTTTTTTTACAGAATTCAAATATACTATCCATGAAAATTCTATATATATATATATAATATGCAAAATGTTTATCAAACTTTAAAAAGGAATAAAACTTTGTGATGGTAGATAAATGAAAAACCCTTACGGATGTTAAATGGTATTTCTTCTTTCAGGATATTTTCCATCTTTTCCATAACTGAAACAAAAAGTAAAAAAAAGTTAGTGTTTGAATAAAGAAATATTCTTAATCTCCTTTACCTTTGCCCCATCTCATTCCTGTGTTGATTCTGAAACTTCTACAGAAAACACAGTTATGATGGGACATAATTATACAAAAATACAACTTACATTTATCATAACATTTCTCTGCCATCAGTCTGCTTGTTCTCATTTCTAGTCTCACTGAAAAGAAAATGACAAAATATGACCATCATTATGGATTCACTAAACCACTGTGAAACTGAAGGAGAAAGTCTAATAAAGGGAATAGAACTAATAGGTGGCAGCAAAGAATACAAAACTGAATTCTAGATGAGCCTAGCTACAGTCTTAAAAAAGAAGGGAAATTACAGAAACTAGGCTGATTCATACTGGTTGATTCAATACAGATTCACAGCCTTCTAAAATAGTAAGACTAATTGTTATACAGGTATGGGATCTATTTCCAAAATGCTTGGGACCTTGTTTTTTTTTTTTTAATGTAAAGGGTCTTTGTATAATGTAGAGCAAGCTGCCTTGGTAAAACAAACCAAACTGTAAACATTTAATATGTTAAATATTGTTGGTTCTAGTTTAACATTTTCCTAATGGGGATCCCTGCTAAATAATAGAATTTTGCATGTGGTCTAACTAAAAAAATTGTGACCTGTGAGTAATTCTAAATCTGTTTTAGGATTATTATGTATATTTCCATTAAATGATTTACTTACTGCGTTTGGCTGTTTCCATAAATGCCAATTCTTTTGACTCTGAAAAAAAAGACAAGTCTCTGTAAGAAACAAGATCTGTGTTCTCCAAACTAAGTTTAATTAAACATGAAATTAATGATACCTTCTTCAGTTAGAGAAAACGTCTCCGGGCTTGGTGGTGGAGTAGTTGCCATATTCTCAATATCTGAAAAGAAAAAAGAAATGAAAATAAATTTCACATAAAACATTGACCTTGCAAGCTATATATGCTAAATGTGATTGTAAACCCAAAAGTAATGCCACTCTACAGCACTAGTGATGGGCGAAACGGCCGCGTTTCGCTTCGCCGCAAAATTCGCGAATTTCCAGAGAAATTAGCGAATTGGCGAAAAATTCGCGAAACGAGTTGCGCGTCGTTTTGAAAGCGACGCGCATCGGAAACGACGCGTCAAAAACGACGTGCGACTCGTTTTTGGCGGCAAATTTTTCCTGGCGTTTCGCGAATTTATTCGCCAGCGGCGAATCGCGGGAATTCGCCGCGAATTCACCCCTGGCGAATAAATTCGCCCATCACTATACAGCAACCCTTTTCTATAGAAGTTACTTGAAAACCATAATTGTAGATGCAAGAAAATTCACCAATGAGAATTCTACTATTTAAAAAGACCAATACGAATTCTGATTCCAGCACCATGTCAGGCATCTTGATGTTATCTTACATATAGAGATAATTGTCATTTTATTTCTTCATATTACATTGGGATCAGACATGGGGGTAAAATACAGACTTGTTCAGTGCTAGGAAACTGGGCTTAAAGCTTCCAACTCCAATTACAGGAACAATGAACAAGGAGCCTGATTAATACCGATCAGATTCTGATTGGAGAATTTGTTTGCATTTTAATGCAACCACTGACTGGAGATTTGGGGAAATGTTTTGTTGTGCAATATTGCTTTAAGAATACAACCCTGATGTTGGTGGACTACAGTTTCCAGTATGCCTCAATTATATGGTACATTATTATGGGATTTGTAGTCCAGTAACAACTGAGTAATGTTTAGTTGATCAGCACAGTAGGGTTTACTACCCCTTTTAAGTGTGCACCTTATCTAAATAGTTCTTGAATATGCAGGTGCTACATTTGTGTTGCCAGATTTTATTGGAAAGAATGTCAAATTAGAATATTGATAAATCTACCCAAAAATATCTGCAACTTTGAAGATAAAAAAATAAATATATAAAAAGATAATTTCACATATGTACCTTTCTCTGAAAATGTTCCATGTTTGGAGATTTCTTCTTCCACCTTTTCTTTACCTAAAATAAAATAAAGCAAATATGATCAAAATATGTTTAATGCCGTCCTAGATATGGAACTGTAATTTAAAACCAAGTGTGCAGTTGGTCAGTTTCAATAGGGAACATGAATACCCTCAAAGTAATTATTAAACCAGGACAATGCTGGTATATAAAGCACAGTGAACACTTCTGAATGTCTTGTCCCCTATAAGTTAAGGTCATAGATGAAATACTTACATTTGCCACTCATGGCAAAACAGATATATATATAAATAAATAAATAAAACTGGGCATTTTGAAACCAGAGTAATAAGCTGGTTTACAGGTTCACTGTGGCAGATTTATGGCATTGCACCCAATGTCTGTTTTTGTTAAAGGGGTTGTTCACCTTGAAACAACTAGTTTCTAGTTCTTCCAATGTTGAAGTGTAAAGTGTAATTTTTCACCCTCTAAAGCAGCTCTGGGAAGGGAGGGTCACTGACCCTGTAAACTTCTAAACTGATACATTTCTTATCTTTGTCCCTGCTGAGCAGAGTCTCTGGGTTTCGTTAAAGGCAGCTGTTCGCATTGATACAATAGTTGCTAATACTCCAGAGACGCGCTGCTGAGAAATGTATCAACTAAATGTTTAGAGTCTGCACCTGAATTACTGAGTTGCCAGACTCAAACACCAGAGACAGGAACATTCAACTTTTAACTTCCATTTTGGAAAAATAGTAAAAACAAATAATGGAAAGTAATTTAAAAAAGTCTATTTCTGGTGAACAATCTGAAAACAACTGAATTGAAAAAAAGTGTTTGGAAGGTGAACAACCCCTTTAAATGTTTATCTAAATTATTTTAACAGAAAGATTTTTGTGCTATGGTATGAGTTATTGATCTCTGTGATTCCTCTAATGCTCATGTCACATCCTCTGTTTTAGCCTGTGGTGCCCATCAGCAAAGATCACTGGAGAGTATCACTGTCCCTGTTACTATGTATCTATGGTGTGTGTATAGAAGTGCATTTCTTTCTTTAGGGCAGTTTGATTGCTGCTGTTCTAGATGCCTTTGATTGTAAAAGTATTTTGTGTTTGATCCGCTTACTTAAACCTTGTACTTACATGCTGCCACTTCCTCTTTAAAATCCGCTAGTCTCAGCTTCACCTTATTCTTCACTGAAATAAAAAAAAATAGGATTAAATAAGGACTGGTCAAAACTATTATTGGTGTCAATTAATAGATTAGAGTGAAACCCAGTCCGGAAGAATTCTGATACAGACTGGATTTTTTTTTATCAATGGGGCACCATTGCAAAGATAATTTTGGTGAAAATTAAATTTTTCTTTTTTTAAAAAATTGTATCTGTGAGACAACCATTAATCACATTCTAATGCTGCAGCTTTTGACCTTAGGATGTGCATATGTAGAATTCTTCCTAGCTGGCTTTCACTCTTATCACTGATTTATCTATTGGGAATATTATATCTGGTCACATAGTTATTACTGATGTGTATTTATAATAAGCAGGGTCCTTTCATTTATCCAGCATTGTTTTTATGGGTTACGTTTCTAATAAAATTATAAATAAAAATGATATTTTTCTTTAATTTGAATTGTAGTTTTGGTGTTCATATTCCTTATGGGAATACTTCATGGCATTTCATTAAGACAGTGAAAAAACTTACGATCGGAAGGTAGAGACGCTAGCATTTGTTCATCCGGTTGTGCATTTCGTACGGCTAAAAAGAAAAACGATCCAGTTAGATTAAGGTGATAAAACAGATATTAGCTTTCACTCTCTCCATATATAAATTATAGAGCACTCTTACCTTTCTCTATTGCCTTCTTCACGTTGTAATATACGACAGCCAATTTCTCATGCACTAAGAGAAAAATAGAAAAGTTTAGATTGCTTAACCTTTATGGTTAGTCCACACCAGGCAATTCTGGGAGAGATTAGTCGCCCAAAACAAGAGGCAATAAGTCGCCGGGCGACTAATCTCCCATAATCGTCTGGTGTGGACTAACCCTTACTGTTGTGCAATAAATAAAAAAATTTTATGGGCTTTTGTGTGATTTGCAACATTTACTTGTTTATTCAGTGAAGTTAGAAAAGTGGGTGTCATGTAATAGATTGTAATGATTTTATTCTAGCAACACAACTGGTACAAATACCGACTGATGTGTACATTGTAATATATATTACATTTTTTTTCTTTTAACCAAATAAATGTAAATTCTATTGAAGACAAATAAGGCATTCATTGCCTAAAGCCTGAATATATATAATAAGGCTTTAGACAACAAATGCCTTATTTGTCTTCAGTAGAATTTACATTTATACTGATGTTTGGTTAAATGAAATAAAATGTCCTTACAGGTGAATGGAAGATAAGTTGATGTATATCACTGCTTCCCAGCACAGTATGTAATGGAAAAGGAGTGTGAGAATATTAACATGGGACTGTAGAAAGCTAGATTTGCCACAAGGTTATTTGCTTTAGACCACTTACCACCTTCATCTTCAAATAAAACGATGTTATTCACTCTGGTCTTGACTAAAAAAAAAACAAAAACAAAATCATTATTAGATAAAATTAAAATTTTAGTATTAGTTTTCTAATTTACTACTTTAAGGGGTAGATTTATCAAGGGTTGAATAGGAAAAATAGAATTTTTAAATTTAGAGCTCATTTTAGTGTAATTCGATACGAATTTGAAATTTTTTTTGAAAATATAACATTTATTATGTATTGTATGTTTACAAATTTGACTATTCGCCATCCGAAACCTGCCCAATTGCTGTTTTAGCCTATGGAGGACCTCCTAGAGCCTATTTGGAGTCATTTGGTGGACTTTGGAAATGTGTTTTTTGAAAACACTTTGAAGGAGTAGGCTGTATTCGAATCAAAGTTAATAAAATGCGATTTTTTTTTTTTTATACATTTCGGTTGGTCTTTTTATTCGAATTTGAGTTGATGGGAGTTTAAAAAAACTTTCATCACCTTAAAATTCTACCCTTGATAAATCTGTCCCTAAATATGGGCTCACAGCATTGAAGTTGTCTCCAAACCAGGAATGTTGAACAAACTTTTAATTCTCTTTCAGTGCCTAAGGCCTGTCTATAGGCTGCCAATGTAACTCTAATTTTGCAAGTGCAGAAAGGGTTCAAAGCCAACCTGTACTATGGTGGAGAACCCATATAGCTGCAATTCCTATTGTATATTCTACGCGGAGCTAGTTATATAGGTTTGGGTAGATCGATATAACTTGCATGTCCGTCTCTATAACTCCTAAACCTAAAATAATTTTCAAGTCTACTTACTCTTATTGATATCCCATACAAAATGTTTATTATACTTACACTCATGATACGCAATTTCCACCATTGCACTTTGCACTCCAATATTCGATGTTACTGCAAAAACAAAGAAAATATAATGTAAGTAATCATAATTTCAAACTATACAAAAATGTTGGTATTGGTGTTTCTTTTACATCATACAAATGGCTCATATATTTAAGCCAGAAAAGTCACTACTAGTTTAGTCCTGGATCCCCAGGTGCCACAAGAGACAAGTCAGTTTCATATAGTAATATGGGTCAAATTTAATAGTATATGTATGGCACCTATTATCCAGAATGCTTGGGACCTGGGGCTTTCCGGATAATGAGTCTTTCTGTAATTTGGATCTTCGCACCTTAAGACTACTAGAAAATCATGTAAACATTGAATAACCCCAATAGGAAGGTTTTGCTTCCAATAAGGGTTAATTATAGATTTGTTTGGATCAAGTACAAGCTACTTTATTATTAATATTGAGATTTGGATTATTTGATTATAATGGAGTCTATGGGAGACAGCCTTTCGGTAATTTGGAACTTTCTGGGTAACGGGTTTCCGGATAATGGATCCCATACCTGTAATAGGTATCAGGTTAAAAGGGGAATTCAACCACCCGGAGCTGACCCCCCTCCGGCCTACCTCTCCCCCCAGGCTTTTGCCACTAAGTTTGCTACTTAACCCTCTGTGTAGGTTCCCTTCAGCAAAGTTCACGGGGACAAGGGCTTCTTCCTGGATGCATCGGTGCTTGGCGGCACATGTGCATCTTCTCTTACAACGGCTACTTCCTGGATCCGGCTCCAACTGTGTTGCATGCGCAGTATGGCGCTCGTACTACTGCGCACAAAGTTTACAAAAATTTGCCGACTGAACTTCGTGCGCAGTAGTACCAGCGCCATACTGCGCATGCGACACAGTTGGAGCCGGATCCAGAGAGAAGCCGTTGTAAGAGAAGATGGCAACTGTGAACTTCGCTGGAGGGGGCCTACACAGGGGTAAGTAGTGACTTAGGGGCAATAGCCCGAGGGGGAGGAGGGCCTACGGGGGGTGGGGTTAGCGCCAGGGGGGGTTGAATCCCTCTCTAAATCAGAATAATTCAGTATGATGGACCGAAAATAATTTCTTATATTATGTTGGATTACAAAAACAGCACCAGTGAGATACAGGATCAGAAAGATGGAGGAGATCATACTAAACAAATGTATATATTCTCTTCTCACATCTGTATAAGGGATCAAAATATTCTAAGCTATGTTGTATATAATAAAATAACAAATGGTGGGTGCATAGATATTTCAATGAAAGCATTAATTATTTGTTTTTTTAATAAGAAAATAAACTTGTACTTACAGCTGTTGCTCACAGTAGTTTCTCTTTCATACTCTTCAAGTTTCTTCCCTAAAATAAAGAATTCACATTATAAATATGGTCATCTTTCATTAACAGAAGGTTACTAGCTATGCAATCGTTAACACAATGCTCGGGCTAGAATCATTGATGAGTTGGTAAATTAACAAAACTTCATAAGTGACTAATCTTTGATTTTTCTGATGGTCTATTGGGAATAGTCTAACTCTAAGGATAAGGCCAGACGGGAAGATTCAGGGAAAATTTCTCGCCCCCGAATCTCCCCGTCTGGCCTAGCCCTAAGGTAAGTGGACACCTGGTGATTTTGGGAGATTTAGTCGCCTAATCACCTCTTCTTTGGAGTTGACTTATCTCCCCGAACCGCTTCTTCCTGTCTTGCGCCAGCTATAATGAAAAGTTGCCTGCGGCATGACACGTGGAGCTTCGTTTTCGGAAGTCCTCATGAAGCAACTTCGGAAAATGAAGAACCACGTGTCATGCCGCAGGCAACTTTTCATTATAGCCAGCACAAGACATGGGGAATCGGTTCAGGGAGATTAGTCACCCCAAAGAAGAGGCGATTAGTCACCATGCGACTAATCTTCCAGAATCGCCAGGTGTGACCTTACCGTTTTAACTGGTCACAGAGTTAACAATAATTTGTATTTATACTTTGAAGGGTCCTTTCGTTTGTCCAGCATTGGTTTTTATGGGTTAGAGTGTTTTAAAGGGATACTGTTATGGGAAAAATTTTGATTGATAAACTTCAGTCACTCTTTACTGCAAGAGTGATCTCACCCCCTCCCAGCAGCCTAACAACAGAACAATGGGAAGGTAACCAGATAACAGCTCCCTAACACAAGATAACAGCTGCCTGGTAGATCTAAGAACAGAACTCAATAGTAAAACCCAGGTCCCACTGAGTACTATTCAGTTACATTAAGAAGGAAATGTCTAGCCCCATGTCAGATTTCAAAACTGAATTTAAAAAAAATCAGCGCAGAAGTCTACTGAAGCAGCACTATTAACTGATGCGTTTTGAAAAATACATATTTTCCCATAACAGTATCCATTTAATTAAAATAGGATATAAATATTATATTTTTAGCCTCTGTGTTAGTATTTCTTTTGGGAATTCTTCATGGCAACAAATAAACTTACTGTCAATAGGTTGTGCAGTAGTTGTCGTTAGCAGATCTGGTTGTGGTGCATCTGTTTCAGCTAAATTGAAAAAAGAAAAATATTAAATTAATAAAATATTAAAATAAGAATTTCCAGTGCTTTGAACCAGAGAGCATTGACCTCATCACATCAGCCAATCAAAAGCACTAACAAAAGAAGTAAAGTTGTAATAACTATTAGATGTTATAACTTTGCTGAAGATTAACTCAAGGAAGTTAATGAAATAAAAGATAGGCATATCCATGTTTTCGCTATCTTAAACTCAGTATACAGTCAGTACAGGACCATTTTAACATATACAGTAACCATTAATGCACAGCCACATTGAATATAAATGCTTAAAGGGGTGGTTCACCTTCAAGTTAACTTTTAGTATATTGTAGAAGGGC
>CM044441.1:41581383-41669055 GCA_024363595.1 Xenopus borealis | reverse complement strand
CACAAATAGTATAGTTAATCAATAATGGAAGTTGGACTGATAGCCAAATTTGCATCCAAAAAAACTCTGACCCCATGTGTTCTTAGCGAGTATTTCTGAGCAAGTACATATACTGTCAGAAACATGGGTTTTACATTACATGTATATGATAATAGAATTGCAAAGCCACCATACCCTATGCAGTGGTCTTCACATTTTCTTTATGGTCATATTTCTCAGTCAGCTTGGGTCTCCTGATTAAAGCATGCTCACACTATCTTGATGATTATAATCATGCACTATAAGTGCGTTAAGTGTCACTACAGGTACTATACTGAAAGCTAGTAGGGCCGGAACTAGGGGTAGGCCGAAGGGTCATGTACCTAGAGAACAACTGGAGGGGAGCATAAGAGCCTTAGGTACCTCTTCTACCTTCACTAACCCCAGCTAGGGTTGCCACCTGCCCGTTTTTTTACCGGCCTGACCGGCATTTTACATGGCTGATCCCAATGTTATTAATAGGAAAAAAAGCTCAATATATAGGAAGGCCGCTATTTATTTAAAGAAAAGGTGAAGGTGGCAACCCTAACCCCAGCACTGTGGGTGTTGCAGAAGCAATGCATGGAGCAGATGAGGGTAAATGAGTAGATGTGACTTAGCAGTAATGTATAACAGGTAGATTGTCCCAAATTCACTATAATCATGTTGAGCATGGTCAAATGGGGCTCAACTCCTTATAGGGTACTTAGAACATAAGACTTCTCACTCAGGTGAGCCCTCACTTATTGTAGCTTCAGGAGGAAGGATACTGTCTTTCCACCATAAGACAAAGTCTTCAAATAAACTGGAAGCCAGTGATTCTTTTAAAATAGATATATTCTTTATTGAGAGATGATGCACTTTAGAAAATACAGGTGCTGACTTGTATGGTACACAATTAATCATTAAATGATATCAACAAAAGTCATCCAGTAAATACTTAAATATTTTCAGGTTTGCTGTTTACAACACCCAGAGGTAACATTGCCTGTCAATCCCCATTGAAGGTATTCTCACAGTGGTCTATTTCTCTCTCCCTATCCTTGAGCCTAACTGAATGAATTTTATCCTGGTGGCCTTGTCACTGTGGGGTACAAACCCTCCTGGTCTCATTGTTAGAGCATCTGTCTAACTAACTAACCTGATTCTATCCTTCACTCCGAGAATGACGATAACAAAATTGGCCTTGTGCTTACTTCACCTATACTATAACTTTTCACTGTTCTAGGCCCTATGGAGCACCACACCCTATCAGAAAACTAAAGAACCAGAGTGCGTGTTCTCCCTTTGTATAACCAACAGGGAATCTGACACCTTACACACTAAAGAGCCAACTCCACCCCATCCCAACTGATATCAGGACGCCTAGCTGGCTAATGATTCTCCTGGGGAAAACAGACCTACATGTTTACAAAACATTTACCCTTTTACAGTTTTATAGCAAGCAGGTGGGCTTGCAATTTATGATGGCTGTTTTTAGACCAATTGTTCTTACAGCAGACATTCTGTTTATTCACAGAGGAAAAAAATCCTGCCTCAATCATAGAAGTCCAATACCAGCAAGATATAAGCTAACAACATGGTGTACCAAATCCATAAAATGTATATCCAACCAAATACTGAAGCCTCAACAAAAGATTCAGCTGAACATTAAATGTAATCAAAAATCCAAGTTTTCAAATCTGAGAATTTTTTTTTTTTTTTAAAAACTGCATAAATGCTGAACAAAAAAAATTACATTTAGTTGTCCCAAGCTTTAAAGTCACTTGACTTCAAGAGTTTAAATCAAAATTCTGCAAGATAATCCCGCTAGTCTAATAAGGAAGCACAGAGCAAGCAAAACAATCTCATTGGCTTTTTATGGTTTTAGTAAAATCATGGAACAGTGCTCAGTGGTGTCTTTAAGAAAATCCAGCCAGTTTTTAAGCAGAGGTTGGAAATACATGCCTATTTCGTTTGCTTTAGTCCCAAATAAAATACTGGACATCTATCAACATGGCGCCACATATACTGTATGAAAAATCAGCCCATGTTCCATGAGCTTTATCCCCAAAAGCAATTGTATTGCCTTTCAAATTTAAATCTAAAACCACTGGTTCTGGTTACACCAACATTTGGATGATCCCCTAAAGCAGTATTTCTCATTTGTATACTAGATTGGCAAGATAAAACATTATTCTAGGGTTACCCATTATCAGAGACAATATAAAATGTGTATAAGTAGTATTTGCAGACACTACTACATCAGCTTATAGTATGGAGGTTTTGCTGCCAACTGTCTGAGAGCTATTGCAATTATTACTAGGGTTATTTTTAGGGAAATTCTGACAACGCTTGCAGTCCCTTTGTAGTGAAAGTGATCTCCTCTGCAGGGGGAATCCCACCAAGGCAATTAGCAGCAGGAAAGCAGAAGGCATCTTCATTTTCAGTACATTTTTAATACTTATTACTAAGTATATCCTTAGTTGTTATGTCTGCTTATATTCACATATCAGCTGCGGAGAAGTCTAACTATATGTTTTATATATACTAGGTATTTGTACTTGGAATCCCTTCCGCCAAGGTAGTATGAAGAAGTTTTTGTGAGCTTGAATTTGTTGTCCAGCATAATAAAAGTATGTCTTAGTTTCAAGGGTCCAATTATTGCTACTGCATGACTGGGTGCACAAAGAAGTGGTGGCCAATGGGAGCTACATTTGCCTCTCTGCATGACACTCAGAGGCCTGGACTGGGCACCTCCCCGGTGTTTCAGGTCTACAGAGTTCCAAACAGACCACAACCAGTCCCCTAAATAGTATAGCAATATATATAGCTATATATATATTTATATCAGACCCAAGTATATAAAGGCCCAGTGACTGAACAGTTCAGTATGGATGTGGTCTCTACAAAATAACTTTTTAGCAGCTATTTTTAAACTATCTATACAATCAAATTATTTCAGAGTGTATTTATATTTCTTTATTCGTGGAGATTTTGAATAAACTTTAATTTATCTCCCAAGGGTTTTATTGTGACGATCCAGGACAGGTTCATGTCCGATAAAATAGAGCTGCACATGCTGTGCTTGCTGCGTACCATCAAAACAGATGCATGAGAATTGGATTGTGAGCATGGAACCCCTTGAAATGTTATTGAAAATGGCAGCACGGGTGCTCAGATAGAAGGTGCGATGGGCCTGTGCATTTTCCATGAAGAGGATATAGAGATCATGTATGGCCTACAAGAAAGTGTGCAAAGTACACACCACCTTTTTCCATTGCAGAATTTCAGCAGATCTCAGGTATGCAGGCCCACCAGATGTTCTTTATCAGGTCGGAGGTGCAGGCCTGGGGAAGAAGTGCCTGAATAAGTACTAAGGGATGCAGTCTTGCACCTGCTTGTGCTCTGCAATTCTTCCCCCCGCTGGCTGTCACAAATTACCACTCATGACTACTTTTGCCATCAGCTGCACACATTCTTCTAACTACTGCATCAACTGATGTTATTTATGGGTATATAAAATGATTAATAATTCTACATTTTATTGCCTCCTTTTTTTGGGGGGGGATATAATGAGGTGGCTTCTTTTAAACAATTCATCTTCCTTGAGTCTGCCAGTGCTTTATTTAGCTTCTTAGTCTAAACTGGATTAGTTTTTTTTTTTTTTTTTTTAAATGAAAACGTAGTTTTGTTTCCATTTGCATTCTTTCCTTTTACTGCATTGGCTCACTGGGTGTGAAGCATGACAAGATGAATATGTATATATATGCTTAAAAGTATAGGGAAAGCCTTGTACAATGTATTTTTTGTAATTGAAAACAAAACGGGAATTCCTCATTCTAAATGGAAATGAGCTGCATTGGGTGTTTTCATCCCCACCTGTTGTATTATCCTCTTAGTATTTGAAATATCTTTGGTTCTTATTGGTTATTTCTCTATTCTTTCTTAGACCATGTGCTTTTGCCAGTTACTGCCCTTCTGTATTATTCTGATTAATGAAAGCTAAATAGAACTCTCTAGTTCACTGAATCAGTGTTCATACTGGAATGTACAATGTGTAAGACAACTTATGGTTCTTGATTTCTTCTGTCTTGGGGACATTGTTTAAGTCGAAGGTGGAGCTGATGATGATGTTCTGGACTTGAGCTTCAGTTGATTTTAGACCTTACTATTTTTCTCCTTCTAGTAATGGCCTAATCTGCCTCAGGTTCTTGCATGTGCTCCTCTTGGTCATGTATGATCAGATCTGGAAGCAAATATCAAAAGGTTTATTTCTGATTTTTACACCTAGGTGTCTTTGTTATAAGTCTTTCTACAACTCCTACTCAACACAGCCTACCCCCCCCCCTTCGCAGCCCCCACTGAAAGCTTTTGTTCCCAGCTACTGTGGTGGGGGCTGCTGCACTTCAGCACTAGCTGGGCTTCATTACAACCACGTGCCTCGGCACACACGGATTCCCCAGCACAGCTGAGCTCCCCTTCCAGCTTGGGGCATCCCAGATTGTAGGCAGCAATATGTTGGTCTTCAGCCTGATCGGTGTGGGATTTTATCTGCAGCTTTTCTTCTGTTTTGTCATTTCTCAGACTTCCTTCATGGACAGTGTCTTCCCCATCCCTGCAGGTAATCTATTTTCTTCTCTGCTCCTTACTGTTTGTGGCCACCTTGGAATCTCAGCTTAGTTCTTACACTGACAGCTATAGAATGACAGCTACAGGATATGTGACTGCAGAGTTGCCTGTCTGTTTTGGGCTGGTGATAAACAGGGTGTAAAAGAGATAAATTCAGTTACAGAATGTGTATTTTTAATGTGTATTTAGTTGAACTGCGGGAAAGCTGCTATGTAATGTATTGGAACTGTGGGTGGAATGCTGTAATGGATTGACTGTAGGTCAGTGGTGAGACATAATTTACTTCTAGTGGCAGTAGAATTAATTATAAGGGCTCTTGGGGACTGGAAGCATGGACTGCACTCTTGGTGACTCTGGAAGGCTGGGGTGTACTGCAAAGGCAAGGGAAAGCAGACACAAAATTAAAAGTGTTTTTAAATAAAAATTAAAGTGTTTTTGCAATCTTCCCTCTATGGTTGAATTACAAGTTTATCTGTGATTGGATATTGGTTTAGGTGCTGCAGGGTTGTGAACTGAACACTGGAAAGGGTTGTCATTAAAAACGTGCTTGTTGCATATCTTTATAAATATGGTCCATAGGGTGGACTGTGGTTGACAGGAAGAGTATGAGAAATCTCAATTACTCACCATATATTTGCCTGTGCAGACATTATTAGCAGTGAGGATAATAACTCCTGGGGTACAGCCTGTGACTCAAAGATAGGAGGTATATTAGCTCACTTGAAACCCTTTGGTTTGGCTCCCAGGTTTTGATAGTTGTAATGCATCAACTGCTTCTGTCAATTGGCCTTACGTAGTTTTAAAAGTCCTAACTAATATGACAAATATTGTCCTACCAAGTCTCTTCTGTTTTGAGTCAAATTTCTACTATAGATAGCAGTGGATGTAGGAACTTATTATGGAATGTATAGGGAATAATGTGCCCTTATTTTAAATTATAAGGATTTTATAAATTAATAAAGAGTTTTATATAATTTCATGGTTCTTACTTAAAGGGCAAGGAAAGGCAAATAAATAAAATCCTATTTTTACTTCCTTTAAAGAAATCTATCTCCAATATACTGTAATTAAAAAATGTGTACCGTTTTTATAAGAAACCTGACTGTATGCAGTGAAATTCTCCCTTCATTTAGTGCTGTAGATAGGAATTGTCAGACAGCCCCTAACTTCTTGCAGGGAAACAATCATACTTATGAACAGCAGGGGGAGCCCCTGCCTTAATTACCAGCCATGCAGAACTCAAGCAGCTTTGTTTTTTGATCATTTATGACGATCCCTTAGAAGCCCAGACCACACTGAGCATGTGTATGTCTTGCAAAGATTTATAATAAAGTTACAAGATGACAGCCCCCTGTGGCCAACTTTGAAAGCATAAATAATTTGTTTGATTAGGCTTGTGGTGCAGTAAGTTCATGTTTATGTTTAGTATGCAAAATACAGAATTTCTAGCCTTATATTATTTTTTCTACTTTCCTTGCCCTTTAATATATAAATATACAACCACTAGAGTGTGGCGACCAGAGACCTGATGATTCTGGAAGGAAGAATCAATAAATATTTTTCCTATTTTTTTGGCTGCATCACTTTCCTAATTGGTAATATCAAAAGAATACACAGACATATACTTCTAGGAGCCCCCAACCTCATTCCATATGCACAGGGCAATAGACAGTTAAATATAACCCATGGCTAAAGCAAGGAGGCCAGTTAGATAAATATAACCCATGGCTAAAGCAAGGAGACCAGTTAATGAGAGCGGCTGCCATTCCTTGTTGCAGCCATAAGGACACCATTTGACAGGGCTAACAAGGGTCACACACGCACCTGTGTTATATTATTAATATTGTAGTGCCAAAAAGACTAATCGCCTCTAATTCAGGCAGAATCATTTTATTGGTAAGCACCAACAGTGCTGGGGAGCTGGGCTGACCACACACACATACTGTATAGAGGCACTCGCAATCAAGGTGGCACATATTAGAGAAGTCGGCACTCAGGTACACGCCCACATTCTGGGTGGAGGCAGTGGGAGAGTGCCCAGTAACACAAGCACGCACACATATTCCCCAGTGAAGCCTGAGCTTATCTTCCATCCGCAGGCTTCCCAGATTTCAGGCAGCAATATGATTGTGTTTAGCCTCATCGGCATGGGATTATATCTGCAGCTTTTCTTCTGTTTTGTCCTGTCTCAGACATTCTTCATGGACAGTGTCTTCCCCATCCCTGCAGGTAATCTATTTACTCATCTGCTCTTTACTGTGTGTGGCTACCCTGGCACCTCAGCTTAGTTCTGACAGCTACAAACTGACAGCTACAAAATGACGCTTTCACACTGACAGCTACGGGATGATCTTTCCTTCCCTTACAGCAGGTACCCTCCTTTGGGATGTAACTGCAGAGTTAGTGGTCTGTTTTGGGCTGATGATATTCATGGTGTAAAAGAGAAGACAGAGACAAAACCACAATTGCAGAATATGTAGTGTTCCCATTCTGTTTTCAAGTATGCTGAACTGCGGAGAAACACTGGGAGGCTCCCATGTAATGTACTGGGTAACTTGGTTGTTATATACTTACTATAGGTCAGTGTTGGGACATGATAAACTGCAAGTACAAATTAATTCATTATAGGGGGCTCTTCTGAGACTGGAAAAAAGGTATGCCTTCCTGTGTACTGTACAGCCAAGGGGAGGCAGATACAATATGTACAACCCCCGGTGTTTCTGCAAACCTCAAGTTATCAGATGCTGTATACACAATTCTTTATGTAAAAAAAGATATTTGTTTATTGATGTTCCCTACATTTGTTTTGTACAGTTAATAATAATTACTATTCCTGATTTTAACTAAACAGTGGGAACAATTGCACAGATACCGATAGTCTAACAATTCTAAATTGTTTTGAATTGGTTTTTCGCCACATATCAATATGTTTGTTTTGAGACTGAATGTTGCCAGGCAGTGTTCAAACATGAAACCCAATTGTCAAAAAACGCAGATTGAAATGTTACTTTATACAAGGGTACTGCTGGCTTCGAAAAAGGGTAAAACCCTTGAAAAAGTGCATCTTCCAAGGTGAATGAATAGAGTTACAGAAAGACCTATAATCCAGAATGCTTGGAACCTGTAACTGGATATTGGAAGCTTTCTAAAATATGTAGCACTATGCCTTAGAGGTGATGTCTGTCTGTATGAAGATCTCTTGCTGCCTCACACAATTAAAAGTCCCTAATATACCTTTCCAAAGAATTCGTTTTTTGTAAAACATTTTAAATAAACACCTTTTTATAGGTTAAAATACAGCTGCAAACCGGTTCTCTTCCTGCAACATTTGAGATCTTGCCAGTGGAGGAGGGACTAATAACATCAACCACCCTCATTTCTCACTGCCATTACATTTGGGCTAATACAAGTACATAAGTGAAGGCACACACTGCCTATCTGTAGATTCTGGCAAACACCAGAGGGGCTGCTCTAAGAAGCCATAGTCACTACAGATATCTGGCCCTATATCTAATCAGCATAGGAAAGGCTTTCTGAATAAAACACGTTAGTTACATAGTTAAATTGGGTTGAAAAAAGACAAAGTCCATCAAGTTCAACCCCTCCAAATTAAAACCCAGCATACACACGCACCCCCCTCCACTCTTTCACACAAACCATATATGCCCATAGCTATACTAACTGTAGAGTTTAGTATCAAAATAGCCTTTGATATTATGTCTGTCCAAAAAAATCATCCAAGCAGCTCTTAAAAGGATCAAAAGAATCAGCCATCACAACATCACCCGGCAGTGCATTCCACAACCTCACTGTCCTCACTGTGAAGAACCACCTACGCTGCTTCAAATGAAAGTCCTTTTCTTCTAGTCTGAAGGGGTGGCCTCTGGTGCGGTGATCCTCTTTATGGGTAAAAAGGTCCCCTGATATTTGTCTATAATGTCCTCTAATGTATTTGTAAAGTGTAATCATGTCCCCTCGTAAGCGCCTTTTTTCCAGAGAAAACAACCCCAACCTGGACAGTCTCCCCTCATAATTTAAGTCTTCCATCCCTCTAACCAGTTTAGCTGCACCTCTCTGCACTCTCTCCAATTCATTTACATCCCTCCTAAGGACTGGAGTCCAAAACTGCAGGTATAATTATGTTGAGTCCCTTGAGTTTATGCCTTCTTTATGCAAGACAGAACTTTATTTGCTTTAGTAGCTACAAAATGACACTGCCCAGAATTAGACAACTCACTGGCATTTAGTGTATAATTTGCATTTATATTATTTTTGCCAAAGTGCATAACCTTGCATTTATCAATATTGAACCTCATTTTCCAGTTTGCTGCCCAGTTTCCCAACTTAGACAAATCACTCTGCAAAGTGGCAGCATCCTGCAAGGAACCTATAGCTCTGCACAATTTAGTATCGTCTGCAAAAATAGAAACTGTACTTTCAATGCCCACCTCCAGCTCATTAATAAACAAGGTGAAAAGCAAGGGACCCAGTACAGAGCCCTGTGGTACCCCACTAACAACACTGGTTGATTAGATTATAAGTTGTAAATTAAACAACTAAGTAGAGGCAACCCCATGACTACACAGGGTATTCTTATTTTTAGTACCTACAAACTAAGTAACATTTTTGTGAAAGGAAAGTTCTAAGAATCGACAACACACAGCATTAAACTTATCATTCTTCAGTGGTGACTGAATTTTTCCAAGAGTTATAGAAATACATTTGGATTGATTCCAATGCCACTTGCAAATCTGTGACCTTAAGGAACCTTTTATTTGTCATCACCTCTTTGCATGGCAACGTATATATATATATATATATATATATATATATTAATGTTCTATAGGTGTAACATGGTCCCTGGACCCTGTAACTCGACATAAACAAGTCTGAAAGCAATAGTAGTATATACTGTAGTTGTAGTATATATTTCAAATCTACCGTATGACTAAAATGTAATACACTTATTAGTAATTACAGAGAGGGGCATATATTTATATACAATTTCAAGTGAAAATGATTTATGCACCATATATGTAAGAATATTTTTGTTTAAATGATTTGACATTGGTGGCGGATAGTGATGGGCGAATTTATTCGCCTAGGTCGAATTCGCGGCGAATTCCCGCGATTCGCCGCTGGCGAATAAATTCGCGAATCACCAGCGAAATTTCGCTTGGCGAAAATTCACCGAAAACGAGTCGTTTTTGACGCGACAAAATTGTCCCGCGACTCGTTTCGCGAATTTTTCGCCGATTCGCAAATTTCTCTAGAAATTTTTCGGCGAAGCGAATCGCGGGAGATTCGCCCATCACTAGTGGCGGAACAATAGTATATATACTGTTACATGTTACAAACTAAAATATTATAATATATTATAATCTAAAGTTGATGTTCATCTTAAAAGTTTTTTGTATGATAAAATAAAATGTAATACTAAGCAACTTTCCATAAAGGGCTACTGGTTTTAAAATTATGTGTACATGTATTTGCTACTGAAAGCAGTATTTGGCTGCTTATATACTCTTTACATGCTGACTGCTAAACAATGCAGCAGACACATACTGATTTAGCGACCTTGAGAGAAATTAGTTCTATATAGATTCAAGAGTCGGAACAAGAAAGCTGTGCAGAAAACAGACTGCTTTTAATTGGAATTGCATTTACAATATCTTTACAATACCTTAAAACCACTGAAAATGTAATTTAGAGTAATTTAATTTAGAATTTCTGACACAGTTCAAGGTCTGGGTTCAACAGGAAATCATTTTGTGCACAAAAAAAGAAAACTATTAATTTAGTATTACCAAGAAGCTTTGTTTTTGCTTGTTTTGTCAGGTAGAAATAAACGTGCAAATAAATCTGTCGCTTTCTTACTTTATATATTTTTGTTTAGTTCAGCAATACATTAAAAATACAAGCTAAATCTGAGCAGTATTTTTTTCACAAAGGCACCTTTCAATAAACATAATGGTGACAATGAAATTAAAGCTGTTTTTGTAAATTGTGAATTAAGTGAATTTATAAAAAAATAATGTCCTTTTCGCTAAAAAGTACGATTTGGAGTGTTCTACGAACTTTCATATATCGGCCCCTTAGAGTCTATTAAGGGCACACTTTTTCCAGCCCTCTCAGATACTTAAACGTTTTTCCACTAGCTAGTTATTCCAACTTATAGCTGTAGTCTATGACAGTGTAACATTTTACACATGTAAATATATATTTCTGCCTTGAAAAAACATCTAATTATTGAAGAAAGAAGTTTAATATATTTAGTTTACAATCAAGTTTCAAAAGAAAGCAAGTTTATATCGAATATTGACCTGTATTCTTTACTAATCTAAATGAATAAAATAAATATCTGATAAATATATCAGCATGAACTAAACAGTAATGACTGATTACTTTTCTAACCGATATTAAAAAGTTTTTCATTGTTATATTTTCATTTAATGCGCAGTGATGTAGAATGTGTGAATATTGCTTTCTGTGTAATTCAACAAACTCTTGGGGAATGTGCAATATTGCTGTTTTTACAGCAGCTACAAGCAAATGCTTATTCATAATAAATGTATTTGTGACTTTGCCATCAAAAAAGAAGCTATTAGTTAAAATCCAAAAGTCTTTTTAGTGGGATTTAATAAAGTAATGGCTGCCACAGCTTTTTGGTTGTTAAAAAGCATATACAGTAAGTTCAGTAGATACAGTAGGTATACTAAGCTACTTTTTGGATAATACATTATCATGATATTATACAGGTATAGGACCTGTTATTCAAAATGTTGGGACTTGGGATATTCTGGGATCTTTCCATTATTTGTATTTTCATACCTTAAGTTTACTAGAAAATCTTGTAAATATTAAATAAACCCAATAGGTTGGTTTTGCTTCCAATGAGGATTACTTATATCTTAGTTTAGATCAAGTACAAGGTACTCTTATTATTACAAATAAAAAGGGACAATCGATCTGGTATAGCATCAATGTTCCTTGCCTCTCTTCTTTTACCCCTCTATTAGCCTGATCCAGGCCCACCTCAAACTGCACCTCAACTATGATGCCTAATAAAACAGACAACTGCTCTTTAAAACAGCAAGTGATGCTGTCCAGTCAGGTAATCAGTCACCGTGCGTTGCACTATTAATAATGTGTGCACAAAGGATAAATAACACAAAGATTTTTGGTTCCTTGTGATGGTTTATAGTTGTGTTGGCAGCTGAAGTAAACCTGACTTGCATTCATCGTGAAGGGAATGGCGATAAATCTTGAGAACTGACAAACTGAATGCAGTCAGCATTACAGGGATAATCTATGAATGATGTGCTTGGTTAAGTAATTAATATTGTGTTTCCTTGTGGAAAGCAACAAAACTCAAACTGTCAGGTTTTTGTTCGTTTGCATTGATTCCACAAATCCTATCCTAATAAAACTTTAAGCAGAACGATTATTAAAATATAGGAGAGGAAATTCCCACAAAGTCCTACATGGCCTTCCAGCTGCCCCAACCAATACAGGAGCCACTGTATTAAAGGGATTAGATTTTAATATCTATGCCATTGTCCTGTACAGGACCCATTCTTAATTGATTCCGAATTAATAGTTTGCAGTGCAACAGCCTCTCCAAATTTGACTACTGCCGCATAGTCTATTAGAAAATCATGTAAAACTGAATTGTGGATAAAAAACCATTATGGTATCAGTGTAGTTTGCTTTTAATTAGCCTTACAATGTCAAACAGATATATAACAGTACTGGACTGTAGGAAATGTGTTTGTGAGAGTGAAAAAAAAGTGGAGCAATGGAATAAATGCTAAAAATAGTATGCTAAGATTTGTCGAAAGTCCACTATAATGAGGCTAAGGCCAGACGGGGAGATTCGGGGGCATTTTATTGCCTGGCGACTTCTCGCCGCGACTTGTAGCCCCCGAACCTCCCCGAATAGCCACTTACCTAAGCGCACCGGCGTTGCTTGAAAACGCCGGCGCGTATCCACACGGAGCGGCGCGCTTTTTAAAATTGCTCCAAATTGCCTCGCCAGATCCGTTATCTAGACACCCCCAAGTCCTGAGCATTCTGGATAACAGGTCCCATACATGTACATTTTCTTAATGCTACTGAGCACTATTCTATTTTGATCAGTGGAAGCTCTTAATGTACAGTATGAGGGGCTCGTGGTGTTCCATAAAGCACAATTAAATAGCACAGAAAAATCTTTCTCTAATAACTCCAGGAATGTGTTGATGTCTGATGACAAAATGTTCTCTGAAAGCACTGTTGTTAAAACCAACCCCTGTAAATCAAAAGTGCAATAGCCTGTGAAGGCATTTACATATGATTGTAAAAACCTGCAGATTGAATTATATTCCTTAGAGATATTATCTGACCACTTTGCAGAGTCTGGGTGATTTAGGCCAAGTGAGTGTGAGAAATAATGAATGGAGGCCCCGACGACAGTGCTGCATACGTACTGCATCCAACTTGTTTATTATTAGTTTGGATCTGCTAGCAAGTAGGAAAGGCACCTGTGATGGTGTGTCAGAGGCCAGTTCTGCATGCCTTAGCATGTCATTAACAATCCAGCAGAGCCAGTGAGGGAACAGTATGTAAGGCAAGACTTTAGGGCAGATGGTGCACCAGCATAAATAAGGTTTTTATGTGATAGCCTGTTAAAAATGTTTAGTATAAACAAACAAGGCAGCAGTTTGAAAAGAGTAACAATTGCTATCCAAGTGTTATCCTGTAAGTCCTACTCAAGCACCCGTCTTCCTAATTGGTCTTAGATATTTGGAGTTTTGTAAAATAAAAATGTGAATGCGTAAGAAATGCTTTAGATTGTACAGCAGTACAGGTATGGCACCTGTTATCCAGAATGCTTGTGACCTGGTTTATTTTTCCGATGAGTATTTCTGTAATTTGGATCTCCATACATTGCCTACAAAGAAATTTAAACATTAATTAAACCTATTGCCTCCAAGAAAGATTAATTATATCTTAGTTTGGATTAAGTACAATCTATTGTTTTATAATTATAGAAAAAGGAAATAATTTTAAAAAATTTGGATTATTTGGATAAAATGGAGTCTATGGGAGATTATTTCTGATGATAGAGGAAATAGCTAAGGAACTGTGATTTTAAAGAGGTTTGGCTCATACCACTGTCTCTCCTGTTCTAAAGCTGATAGATGCTTCACTAGCTTGTACTGATGTGACCACTGCCTCCCTCTCCCCACCCATATGGTCATTCATGTGGACTGTGCAAGCGCATCTCCATTATATTCTCCCACCGAGAACTATCTGATAATATCCTGGCCATGCCAATTAGGGAAATTTTAAAAATACTGATGAATGTGGATGATACTTATGAGCATGATAACATTATACCACCCCCTCGTAATACCAGAAGCGGAAGTCTAATTACTGATCTAGCCACAGAAAAGAAATATCATGGCATACAGTTCCCATAGCCATGGTGGGAAATTGTAATACTGGCAGAAGATGTGCCTGTCTTCATTTATTTTGCAACAGTAAATTCAGGGCTTTTCCTGTTCCAAGATAAAAAAAAAAGTCATTTTTTTTCATATGGATGTAATAGATGAAGTTCTTAAATTTCATCTCAACGAACAAACTAGTTTTTTTTTTTGCATAATGAAAGCAAATTTAATTTCAAGCCACATTCTGTTATACATCCATTTAAATGTTCATTATTTTTAAAGTTGATTGTAAATGTGTTTGCAACTGAAAGCAGGGTTTGTTGATCCTTTTCTTTTTTCTGACTCTTTTCTGTAATTTATCTTGCTGGTCTATTAAACAGCTGGCTTCTGCTACATAGTAAGTATAATCAAAGCAAACATCTAATTGGTTGTTACTGATGAAGTAAGGCCTGCCTTCGAGTTCAGACCAGGACTGGAATAGCAGGAAGTGAACAGAGATAATGGGGCCTATTACTCATACTGTTTAAAACAATTAACATACAACATTTTTTTTTTAAAAATGGCAAATGTATTAAGGTGTGGTTTTTACTACGCCACCCTGATGCCAGATTTGTCTGTTATTTATTTTACTTCACTTCAGACAATGTGTAATTCATTAAAGTTGATGGAAAAATTCAAGCAGCAAGTGGGTTCCAGTTAACCAAAAAAAGATGGACCCCATATTTTCCCATAGCATTTTTAAACAGCTGCTTCCGTTTCCCCAGGTGCAGCGGAACCTGAAAAATCAATACACCGCTTGATTAATACCATTTGTTTTCTACGGAACTCTCACTTTCTGTTAGGTTCATTACACAGATTGTATAGCCAAGCACTCAAGGATTCAATGCTACTTCTCAAGTCATTCATCTACCTCTGATCTTGTATGGAGCATGCATTTCATACAACAGTTTTTTGGATATAGTTACTATATAACTGTTACATATAGATAAAACATTTCTCCATAAACTGTCCAACAAGCAGCCAGTCACATATACTGGTGCTTGCCTATAACAAATAAGGGAAAGTTGTGCTCACCACTAATTTTTAAAAACATTAGGCTGGGGTGCAATGAGGCTGTTACCACAAAACACATCTAGACAAGAGGTCCTCTGCACTCAACTCATTATCAATATATTTAAGACATTTGTGCATACAGCTACTAAAATGCTTTACCCTTTAAACAAAACAGGGATTATTTGTCCGTATATTGCAATATATTTAAGCTGGCCAACTACATCAAAGTCATCCCATACTGATGCTTGCCCTAAGCACAGATGCACAGTTTAAGATGACCATGTCTATTAGGATTGGTTATCGTGATTTATGGCAAACAATGATATGGTTGAGGAACTACAAGACCAAGTCACAGGCCAAAGGACACGTGCAATTAAAGAGAATTGTCCAATAAAGGAATAGGAGGGTCTTCAAGAAAAGTATTAACATGGAACTAGTATCAGGAAGCTATCATTGAAGCTGTGGCAATGTGGGACATTTGTATGTGCTGTGGCAATTTGTATGTGGGCAACATCGTTTAAAAGAGTCTGGATAGGCAGTGTTTATAAGAAGAGAACACAATAGTTAGTTCCATTTTGGATTTCAAGATTGTCAGTGTTCTTTAGCCCTATGTGCCATATGTATAAAGAACAAAGCCAGGAAAAAACAGGATGAGGCTTACTGGCCCTTCATCAGAAACATAATTTATTTTATGAACAAGAACACAGCAGATTTAGAAAGTTCAATGTGTCCTGAACAAGCCAATACCAAATATATATCGTTTTATTAATATTTCTCACTTATATATTTCAAAATCTCTAAGCAGTACACTACCAAATCTCCAAAGCACCGCTCCACAAAACGGCATACTTATGATTTCAAGGTCAAACATTCCGCGAGCAGTAGGTTTACCCTAGAAAACTACCCATTATTAGAAAGAACCCATCCTGCAGAATCAAAAATGGGTAAATATATCTCTGTATGCCAAACTACCAAGTTGCATTTCTATCCTAAATTTATAATTTTTTTATAGAAATTGGTGAATTTTTTTGAAAAATTACCTCAGAGCCTCCAATCTACAGCATCGTATCGCTCACACATCATTAGGTACCAATGTATAACACCCTAAATATGATTGCCAGGAGTCCACTGAACATTTTGATGCTCAATATATATTGGTGTGCCTAAGTATGTGGCATATAGAGGCCCCAAAATATAGACACCCCAGGTGAACTATCAGTTATGTATTTCCAGGTACTGCAAAATCAACACACTTTCCTCATTTTTAGGGGGGCAAAGTTAGAAAAAGTAAGTTCACCCACAAAAACCATACCTTTTCGGAAAGTACACATTCCCCCGAATTCAAAATGGGTATGCATGTCTTTCTACTCAAAAGTACCAAGCCGCAAACCTTTCCAAAATTTGGCAATTAGGTGACATTTCCAAAAATCACCTAAAAATTTCAACCCTGCAGCATCGTATTTCCACACATACTTTTAGGTATCAAAATAAATCACTCCAAATATGAAAGCCTAGGGTCCTCTGAACAGTTTGATGCCCAATATGTATAGGTGTACCCAAGCACGTGGCATATGGAAGCCCAAAACAAAGACCCCCATATGGTCTGTCATTTCAAGTACTGCAAAATCAACAGATTTACATCATTTTCAGGGGGGAAAAGCTAGAAAAAAGTACACCCCCAAAAGCCATACATTTTCGGAAAGTATACATTCCCCCGAATTCAAAATGGGTATGCAAGTCTTTCTACTCAAAAGTACCAAGCCGCAAGCCTTTCCTAAATTTGGTAATTTGGTGACATTTCCAAAAATCATCTAAAAATTTCCATCCTGCAGCATCATATTTCCACACATACTTTTAGGTATCAAAATAAATCACCCCAAATATGTAAGCCTAGGGTCCTGTGAACAGTTTGATGCCCAATATGTATAGGTGTAACCAAGCATGTGGCATATAGAAGCTCAAAAACGAAGACCCCCATTTGGTCTGACATTTCAGGTACTGCAAAATCAACAGATTTACATAATTTTCAGGGGGGCAAAGCTAGAAAAATTAAGTTCACCCCCAAAAACCATAAATTTTTGGCAAGTACACATTCACCCGAATCCAACATGGGTATGCATGTCTTTCTACTCTAAATCACCAAGCTGCAAAGCTTTCCTAAATTTGGTAATAAAGGCAGCTGTTTTTACATTTCTGAAAATCGCCTAAAAATATTGCAGTTTGCCACGTTTATCTCACACAACGTTTTACGCACAAAGAAAAATCACCCTTTATATGGACGTCAGAGGTCTCCCTAAATAGTTTGATGCCCAATATGCACGCCGTACGTGCTTGGCGGTTAAACGATTTTAGGTTTCCCAGTTAATTGTAGCCATATTCTACTACCTTGTGTAATGTGCTGAGGCTGTATAGTACCAAATCAAAGTACTGTTTACATAACAATTTTTTTTAGTACAATATGCACAAGGGATATGTCAAAGATCTAATTATCAGAAATCAGTGTCATATGGGGGGTTAAAATCCACAAAGACTCAAAAATATCAAGCAAAACCCAGAATCGCTCTAATTTTTTTTCCAGAATTGTTTAAATGTTTAGTTTTTGCTCAAAACCCCACAAAAAATTGGACTTTCATGCTTAAACCCAGCGCAGACCACTTAAACTTCAAATTGAAATACTCTCAGTAAATCAGTCCCAATATGTATATTTCTGTTTTGCATTACAACGCTCAAATTTAATATTCAATGTAATGAGTCATTTATGCATGTGATGCAGTAGTAACATAATTTTTAGAAGCCAAAAATAAATACAAGTGCATTAGCAATATCTTTGCTATGTAATGCTAAAGCTGTTGTGTCCCCTAGGCATAAACTACAACTAATTCTCTCTGTGCCCCAGAAGATCTAATCAAACAAATGAAAATGTTTCATCTTGTAATGTAAATTGATTTAGTTGAAATAAGTGAATGTGTGGGAGGAACATGGCGGCAGAAAGCTGGACTGGGTAAAGGCACATTTATCTATCAATAAAATTCCACATGAATGAAAGGGATTCCTGCATCCAGCCATAATCAGTTACTGAAGCAACAACATATGTGTAAAATCAGGCAAAGATTAGGTTTGCTATTAAGAATATTTATATATTTATCATTTCTTATTAAAATAATTTGCTAAATACATGTGTGCTGAAGTATTATTTTCCTTAAGATGGGGTATTGTCTTTTAGTATGTCTTTAGTAATATCAGAGAATGATATTTTGAAACATCTTGCAGTTAGTTGGTTGATAATTAGTGATGGGCGAATCGCCCGCGTTTCGCTTCGCCGAAAAATTCGCGAATTTCCAGAGAAATTTGCGCATTGGTGAAAAAATTCTTTCTGACTCGTCACATAATTTTCGGCGCGCATCGCGTCGTTTTCGCCGCGTCGCGTCAAAAACGACGAGCGACTCATTTTTTGGGCGAATTTTTCGGCGGCTAATTTTTGCTGGCGTTTCGCAAATTTATTCGCCAGCGGCGAATCGCGGGAATTCGCAACGAATTCGCCCACCACTATTGATAATCACAAATGACTGGAACTGTAGAAGGCATAGTAAAGGAACAGTTCAGGGTAAAAATAAAAACTGGGTAAATAGATAGGCTGTGCAAAATAAAAAAATGTTTCTAATATAGTTAGTCTAAAATGTAATGTATAAAGGCTGGAGTGACTGGATGTCTAACATAACAGAATACAACACAACATCCTGCTTTTCAGCTCTCTAAATCTGAGTTATTCAGCGACTTGTAGGGGGGCCACATGGTACATAACTGTTCAGTGAGTTTGCAATTGATCCTCAGTATTCAGCTCCGATTCAAAAGCAACAGTTATTACTAGTGATGGGCGAATTTATTCACCAGGGGCGAATTCCCGCGATTCGCCGCTGGCGAATAAATTCGCAAAATGCCAGGAAAAATTAGCCAGCAAAATTAGCCAAAAAAAAAACAAGTTGCGCGTCGTTTTTGACGCGACGCGCGCCGAAAATGACACGACGGAAACGACACGCGACTCGTTTCGCAAATTTTTTCGCCAATTCGCGAATTTCGCATATTTTTTGGCTAAGCCAAACGGGTGACATTCGGCCATCACTAGTTATGACCAATGTCGCCCTCCCTCAATTCACTGATTGGTTACTGCGTGGTAACCAGTCAGTGTAAACAAAAGAGAGCTGAAAAGCAAGAAGTAGTGTCCTGTTCTGTTAGACTTAGTCACTCCAGCCTTTTTACATTACATTTTTGCCTAAGTATATTGAACACATTCAATTTACTTTTATACTGAACAATTCCTTTAAACCCAATTTAAAGGGATTATGTCATGATTTTCATGGTGTCATTTTTATTTCTAAATTACACAAGTTACACTTTGCCATATAAAATGTTATTCCTGAATAACATTGTGTGTAGGTAGTCATCTTAGGTCATTTTGCCTGGTTGTGTGCTTTCAGAAACAGTCAGCAATTCATGATGGAACTACTTCCAGACAGGGTGTTGGTTCTCCTACTCAATCTGAAGGAGTCTCATTGGGACTTGGATTTTTACTGCCGAGTGCTTTTCTCATATCTACCAGGGATGTTATCTGGTTACCTTCCCATTTTTCTGTTGATAGACTTTTTGGAGGGGGCGAAGTGATGGGGGTGATATTACTCCAACTTGTAGTGCAGCAGTAAAGAGTGACTGAAGTTTATCCAAGCACAAGTCACATGACTGGGAGCACCTGGGAAACTGACATGTTCAAAAATTTGATTTCAGTGCAGGATTTTGCTGGACTGCTATTAACTGGTGTTATGAAAAAATCCCTTTAAGGTTTTCACTGTCTATAAAACATGGACATTGTAAGCCAAGGGGCCTTTGATAAATATGGCAAACAATATATTATGATTGTCTTCCCTGGCCTGTTATGACCCTCAAGGCCAGGGTAGATAACATATTACCTGTGATAAGCCTTGCGATAATTGAATAGACTGATAACTCATGGATTGGTTGGACATAAATTATGATGAGTGTTGAAACACAATAGTCTCTAGATATTTCTAAGGGCTTACAATCTGGATAAAGATAGGGTTACATTTTTTGTCAACTTTAATTTATACAGTTCTCTAGAAAGCAAAAGTCTGTATAATGATATTTTGTCAACAAATGATTATGAGTGTCAATTGAAAAAATGGTGGAATTAGGCGTGTATAAGTGCTATTGAATTTAAATGTAATTGAATTTTACTGCCCGTTTTTATGTGTGATGTCATTGTGAACTTTGCATCTGTTTTTTATTCCCTCTGCTTGAGGGGGTGTATGCAGTTGAAAATAGATGAAAAGAAGTTCACCAGTACTAAAAAAAACCTCCATAATAGCATGTACTGGGCGATACTAAAAAGTAGGACAGTATATATACATTCCCCTGAACTGGGAGCAAATTCGATAGGGTATAGTAAGCATTTATACAACAATATATTAGACTTTGCCTTTTATTTGTTCAGTGAATATGGACCATTTGCATCTCATTTGTACATAGTTTATTATAAAGCAGTAACAGAAAGTAGTTTTGCTTTCATACAATGCAAGAATGAAGCAATAGGCAAAATGTATGTTCAGCTCCAGTCCTACTCACTGAATTAATACTGAACAAAGGGTAAACTGTATAGAAAGACTAGTGAATGTGGCCTAGCACCTTTGCATTCTACAGTTACAGTGTGAGAAAATGAAAAGTATAAACTAAACTACAATATGCTTAGCAAAAATGTCAAGACATCAGAAGGTTGAGTTGTAATCTTTGGCTGCAACCCCTATTTGTATCCAGCTTGAATTGAGTGTGGCTATATGCAGCAGACTATCAACTGGTGTGAATAATAGATATTGTGTTTGTGCGCTTATGGCCAGGATAGCTCCAGAGGGGGTTACAAAGTATTTGATAAAGGTTTCAGTCTCTCTGAACTTAAATGACACGGAGCAAGTGTCATTTACAATTGCAGTGTGTTGCTTTCTATTTTGGTCCCTAGCAATTGCTATTTAGCTTTCCAAACGGAAAGTTGGAGGTTTGGGAAGTGAAACAGCAAAATATCCAGTGTCTTAGCTCTGGGACTCCGTATTTAGTTTCATTATCTGCTGTAGATTTATTTCAAAGATTGTAATAATAATCTGTACAAACTTAATGTATTGTGTATTACAAGTGGATTTATGTCCAGTGAGTGGAACAAATGACACAAAGCAAGTGTCATTTACAATTGCAGTGTGTGGTTTTCTATTTTGGTCCCTAGCGATGCTATTTAGGTTCCCAAATGGAAAGAGGAGGCTTGGAAATTGAAACAGCAAAACACAAGGAGGTCAATTTATTCAATGGGAACTGTCTATCTTTTTTTTTTATATTTGGTTACGAAGTTTTAGAATTCTTCAAGTTTTATTTTGCTTGTAATCACATGAAAAAAATCTGATTAAATGAGGAATTCAAGGCTTTCATATCTTTATATGGATTTGTTCCATGTTTTGTTTGTGCTTTTTATATTCAGATCTTTTCATCTATTAGTGGCTTTTTTAAAATGTGAGATTAGTTGTGGTTGCAAAACTAAAATGACATAAATCCAAATTTTGATAAACAGGACTCTAAGCTCTGGGACTTCACATTCTGTTTCATTTGCAATTCATTTCTTTCAAAGATTGTAGTAATCTGTACAAACTGAATATAATGTGTGCTTTACAGGTGAATTTATGCACAGTAAGTGGGACTAATATATTGCTACAACTGTGAAGCCATTGTAAACAACAGATAATATCACGTACTGGGCAATGCTCCAGGTGCACAAAGTATTTTTATATTATTCAATATTAGTGGAGCCGCTACCTTGATCTTTAGCCAACTATATATAGTTCACTCATACTGAAATCTAAATTGCATTTGGAGTTGTATATTGCATTTGTAATGTGTGTTACATACTTCACATTTTATTTGAATTGACTTTACATGGATGATGAATAATCGTTGCTCTACTATGACATTTAGTTGTTGCAGAAATTGTAGTGATTCTTTCAAGATGTGGAAAGGTGTTTTCTCCAGGTTTAACTGAAACAGTATAGCAAAAAAGTGAAAGTTGTGCTCACCACTACATTTTAAACCACTAGAGGGGGTGCAATGAAGCTGTGACCACAAACTGAATTTTTTTTTCTGTATTTACACCCCCTTTAATTCTGCCTATGTCCATCCTTAAATTCAAAATGATTTTTGGTTTCTGAAGGGTAAACAAAAAAAGCAGTGTTTTTTGTTATATTTTTATTTTATCATTTCTTAACAGTTTCTGCATACTGTAGGTTAGCAAGAAAAAAAAAAGCTCTCCAATATACAATATCAACAGAAACAATGTTTTGCCCAACCTAATTCTAAGCAACTTTGCAAAATACATCCATTACAAATGTTCTTTAAGTTATTTTTTATGTATTGATATTGAAAGCTGTGTTTGTCCCTTCCTATTCTCTGCCTAGATGGCTCAAACACAAGGTAAAACAAACCAGCTGATAAACAGACTCCCCAAAACCCCAAATGTTTCAGACTAGACAAAACCCAGCGCAGATCACAATACTGTATCTTCAAATTGTAAAAGGGACATCTGCCATTGACTTCTAAATGACCTTGACAGGTTTAAGTTGGCAGGTTTTTGGATTCATACTTCAAGGTATAATACATTAAAAAAAATGTAGGTTTAGTAAATAATCCCACTAAATGTCTCAGTTTACAGCAGACTTTTTCTGGTATCACAGCCTTGGTATTTGCTACTAGAGTTTCTACATTTTCCCCTCATTTCACATTTCCTTGCTGCGAGACAAAACAGGTGTTACATGCCAATGTTGATTGGCAGAAACAACTAGTAGACTACTGCAGGTTTTAGCAGCAATGTCAAGGTTTTGAAAACACTATATATCTCGGCCCCCCAGCTAGCCTTGAGCAAAATGTAAAAAAGGCCTTCATGTTGGACATGAGCACCAAGAATACTGCTGAGTTGCCTAGCTTTACTAATCCCCAAACTAACTGCACCTATTATTACTAGGGATGCTCTGTATCAAAGATTTTGTTAATGAAAGCACTATAATAAAAAATTGCATTCACAGCATAACATTCTTCATTACACTGCCATTATGTGGGAATTTATATTGAACATAGCACATTGTTACAGACCTAGTTAAAGGTGGAGTTTTTGTGGGAACAAAAATTACTTTTTCAGTAAAAAGTGTTATTACTTTTAAAATTATTAATTTTTCCACTTTGGTGTTCAGCCAAACCTTAATAGCATGTGACTTTAAATCATTAGGCAACTGTGACAATGTTTTTCAAATAGTGCATGAAGTATTCAAAGAGCTGCGAAATATGTTGGCACTATTTTAATACATGTTATTAATAATAATAATGTATTCAGGAGGGTGCAAAAAATAATGGTTTAGGAGCTTCTGTAATTATTACCACAAATCTCAGAGGAGCAGCAGTAATTAAGAATCTTTATAGACACACATAGCAAGGCTAGCACAGAAGATTAATGTGGCTGTTGCTACCAGGCCCAAATTTGTGGAGAGGTCACCTAGGCCGGG
The DNA here is from genome assembly GCA_024363595.1 of Xenopus borealis. Lineage (NCBI taxonomy): Eukaryota > Metazoa > Chordata > Amphibia > Anura > Pipidae > Xenopus > Xenopus borealis. The sequence goes on along the minus strand of CM044441.1, from coordinate 41,645,348 downwards.
ACCTAGGGTGGCAGGATTATGGGGGCAGCATACTGCCCAACCACACCCACATTGGTTCAGAAATTTAAATTTCCCGTGTGCCAATGTAAGGATGGGGACAGGGCGACAAATGACAGCAGGTCTAGGGGTGCCATCTATGTAAATCCGGCCCTGGTTGCTACGCAGACTTGAGATTTAAGTAGCCATTCTCTGTACAAACTGACTTGGAATTATTATGGTCAGTAGTAGTAGTAGGTGACAATTTCCAATTGTTTTTCATTTTTTTTTTCTAAAGGTTTTAAACTATTTGCTTTCTATTTTGGTTTACCCTGAAATCTGAGATGCCATCTGGTTGCAATGGTCAGTGTTACCCCTTAATGAGTAATCTGATTAATTCTAAACCTATAACTTTATTGTGCCTATTATTTCTGTGATTTTCTTTTCATTTAGACCAGTGATTTTCAGGCCCTTCCTTTGAGGTCCAAATTTTGTTCAAGCACCTCTTAGCTGATAACAAGGTTATATATACACATATACAGGTATGGGATCCGTTACCCTTTATCCAGAAAGTTCCGAATTATGGAGGACATCTCCCATATAATCAAATAATCCAAAAAAATTTAAATGTTTTCCTTTTTCTCTGTAATAATAAAACAGTAACTTGTACTTGATCCCAACTAAGATATAATGAATCCTTATAGGATGTAAAACCAACCTATTGGGTTTACATGATTTTCTAGTAGTCTTAAGGTGTGAAGATCCCAATTCTGGAAAGAACCATTATCTGGAAAACCACAGATCCCATTGATTCTTGATAATAGGTCCCATACCTGTATATAAATGCATTATTTTATCAGCCATTCATCGAAATACCTACGATTGGAAATGAACCTTCTCTACTTTACTGACCATCAAAAGTAGTATCTATGAGAATAATAAGGCATTTTCCACTAATCTCTCCCTTCTTTGCTTTCAGCTTGGGCTCACACAGCCACTGCTTGTAGCCTCCTATGAACCTTAGTTTGGGAACAGGTACTTTTGACCCTCTACTAATAATTAGGGTTGCCACCTTTTCTTGAAAAAAATACCGACCTTCCTATTTATTTATCCTTTTTTCCTATCAATAACATTGGGAACAACCATCAAAAATACTGGCCAGGTGGCAACCCCACTAATAATCTCTCACTGACCAGTTTATAGGGTATGTGAAACCCTAGCATTTGGATAGGGCATCTGTATAGCAACTAGTACAGCCACCTATGCTTTTAGCACAGTTAATTTGCTTACCATAATATCAATGCAAAATATACTCCTAACATTCTGTCTGTATGCTGTGCTATTGAGCCTTATTTATCCTTGATGTAATATGGACTTCAACAATTCAGGGTGTTATGTATGGAAAATGGAATAACATCAATAAAAAAAACTTTTGTTATAAAGGCTTTTGTTTGTATTTTTAAGAAACACAATAAATAGTATAAGAAATGGACATAGGCGGTAGTTGTGACCAATGAGCTCTGACTCTAGTGGTAGATATAATGGACCCTCTTATCTTGTTATATGCTAATTGTAAAGCAAAAATGTATTCTAATAATTGTATATAGTCATAGGTGAATTTATTCACAAAAAAAACGAGTCGCGTCGCACTTTTTTTGCGAAGCGAAACTGGGTAGATTCACCCATCACTAATTGTATAAAAAAATCCTTTAACTGCCGGTGCATTTCATAGGTTTAAAAATGTGTTAAATGATTTATGTTGATTTATATCTTTGCATAATGCGCTCACTTATCACCAATACACATCTGAGCATTTGTCTTGGCAGCATTGGCTTCCTTTGAGCAAAAGAAACGAAGCAGTAGCAAATTATGCTGTATACTGTCTCCACCACCGCCACCATTATTCCCTCCTCTGCCATTCTTCAGAGAACGAAACTGGGTGAGTTTATAAGGCAGCATACTCTCAATTTAATAATAGTTTTTTCACAAGACACCTTCATGGCTAGTTTTTAGCTTAATGTTTTGACTTGAGATGTTATTTCATGTACTTAACTACCTTCTCAGTTTGCAGAAAATAATAATATTGCATCAATATCAGATGTCAAGTAACATAGAACATTGAACAACTTGAATGTTTGCTTATTAATGAAAATACCTGAATTTAAAAAAAACTTGAATCAATACAATCTGGGGGGAAAACTCAAATACTTGAGTAGATCATGTTATCGGGGGAAAAAAGCTTAAATAGCTCCATCTGATCGAGTTTTCGAGGGAAAACCACCTTAAAAAACTGAAAATCACAGAGGCTAAAAACATCTTCAAATGGTTCAAGGGACCTCACCATCGACTTCTGCCTGACTTCAACAGGTTTTAGATTCTGGCTTTTTGCAGCTTCAGGGAAAAATAAATCCTTAAATTTTTACTTAAACTACCCTTGAAAAACTAAAATTTCAAGAAAAAATTCAACCTTTAATCAATTATCCCCTTGGACTTCTCAAGCAGGGTGGTTGCAGACTCATGATTTTTTTTTTCACCTTTAATGCAGCAAATCTGCACAAATTTCAGATTGCATCCACTCAAAACTTACACACACGTGGTAGCAATTTTTCATTACTTACATGCAGCTTATGATGATTGGGGATTGTTGGAATTGAGAGTGTGCCATAAATGAAAGTTGTCATTAAAGAGACACAAATCTGGGCTACAAAGCACAGAACAAATATATTCTTTATCACCTGTTTGATTCCATTGTAAAAGAACAAGAGTTCTCATTCCCATATTTATGAAGATTTTATCAACTGCTACAGAGAAGTAGGGGCCAATGTGAGACACCTTTACAGTTTTTAGTGTCCCTTTCAAATGATGTTTTGATCATTTAGGAGAAAGTCTACTGTGCTTATTGATAAGTCTGTAGTGGTAAACCTGCTATTAACCACCTTCACCTTGGCAGTAGATCCAGGGTCCCCCTGGAGTCACCAGGTGCACTTGTTTGTGTGATTTAAATTGTGTCGAGGTGCACCTAAATGGCCCTTCTAGCTCCTCAAGCACTCACTTGTGCATAGATTAATTTGTTTCTCTAAATAATCTTAAACTGACAAAATGATTTAGTTGTATGAAAAAAGCATACTCTCCTTAGAAAGAAATTTTGGAACCCATCCCAGAAATAACTTGCCAACAAAGGAATGTGAAGTTTTCACCAATTCTCCTAGCTGATAATGTTGACCAACAGAAAAATACATTCCACAACTGCATTCAGGAAACCTCCCACCAAGCTTAAAACGAAGGTCTGAACTAAGTAACCATAGCATATTTCACAGGCTTTCATTTTGGAACTAGGGCCTTTCTGAGTAGAACAATAAAATCATTCTACTTTTGACAAAAATAAAATAATTGTACTTTTGATTCTGGGCAACTGTAAATGCTTTATCAGAATCCCTTCTGTAGAGAAAAAGTCAACAATTAATGACCACCATGGTCACACACAAGGTACAATCTTCCCCTAACACAAGTCTGTTAGATTCCAAGCTCCCTTATGATTAGGTAATTGTCTGATCTCTGTTCATGCAAAAAAAGTCCCAGGAGTTGCAGCATCCTTCAAGCTGGGGACAGACAGGGAGATTCGGGGAGATTCTGTCGCCTGCTATTAAACGCCAGGCAACAGAATCTCCCTGTCTGTCCCCAGCCTCAGAGTCTGCTTGAATAGGATGGAAAGGGTTTCTATAGCTTACTGTTGCTCATTTTTAGAACCTAAGCATTGTGTAGCCTTTTGTTTTTGTTTACTGGAAGCCATCAAATCTTTATTTCTGCATCTCTGTATCTGACACAATGCTCTGTCTCCCAGTGTATGCTCAACTGACAAACAGTAGGGCGCACTTTTCATCTGCTCGCTGTCTGCCAGCTGATGAAAACATAACTGAGGTTGAGCAGAGGACGAATGCTGCTATGGCATTCACAAGGCAACATGTGGCAAACAGGGCAGATTATTTTCTTTCTGGAATTCATCAGTTTCTTAGAACTGTATATTTTATCAATGGTATAAATAAGACATGTTACTTGTATTTCCCTGTAAATATTAAAAATGTTTAAAACACTAAGTAACACTTAGGGCTATTTCTGGAATGAGTAACTCTTCAATGTAAACAATCTAGCTCTCAAAATAATTACTTAGAGGAGGGACCTTGCCACTGAAGGTTAGCACCAATACAGCTAATAGAAGCCCCTGCATTTCATTAAATGTATGTGCAAAGACTGCTCTATTTTTTACACGCAGAAGCTATAGATGGGGCAGTGCTTATGTAGTGTTTTTTATCTCTAATAGTTAGCTTAATTTCAGATTTCCTACTGCAAATTTATCACACACAAAGCGTGTGGCATAGCATGTCAATGTTATGATGGTGTGTCATAAGTATATTAAGACACTATATTTTTTGTTTTTCTTATGTTTGAGGAGCCTCCATTGGTTAATCCAGTAACTAATCCTACAGTTACTTCATGCGTGCCAGGCCCACAAGGACCAGAGGGACCTCCTGGCCCACAGGTTTGTGTATTATTGCTAATAGAACGAGTGTTACAGTAACTGCATAAATGTGTTTATTGCTGTGATATACTCCAGAATGGTTTTAATTATTTGGTAATTGGTTGCCAGGGTACATTTTCTAGAATAGACATACAACTACTCAAGAAGAAGGTTGACAGCAGAACATTTTTCTTCAGTGCCGAAGTGTTGATTTGCCATCCCAGGATTTTCTTTATTTATATTCCTCACTTCTAGTGATGGGCGAATTTATTCGCCAGGGTCGAATTCGCTGTGAATTCCTGCGATTCGCCGCTGGCAAATAAATTCACGAAACGCCAGCGAAATTTTGCCGAAAAAAACAAGTTGCACGTCATTTTTGACGCGCACCAGAAACGACGCAACGAAAACAATGCGACGAAGTTGAATCGACGCGCGTCAACAATTCGCTAATTTCTCTGGAAATTTTTCGCCGAAACTGGGGCGATTCGCCCATCACTACTCACTTCCCATCAGTCTTCAGGGTGTCCTCCCTTGTGCTTATGTCTTTGGCCTTTATACACAATTATTAATTTCTTCTACACACTTAAGATAAGTACATCTATTTTAATATTGTGCTTACATTGAGTAAAGCGATTTCCATTTTATTGCAGCAAAGATAAAGTCAGAAACTTTCTGAACTAAAATTTGTGACAATTAAATATTTGTTTAGGCTGTTAGTTTCATTTGGTATATATAGATCAGGGGTGTCCAAATTTTTGCAACGAGGGCCAGATTTGGAGAGGTGAAAATGTGTAGGGGCCAACCATTCAGGGCTGAACTCCACAGATGAGTTGCACGTGTTATTTTCAAAAACGTTATGCTTGTTATTCAAATAGTACTTCGTTTTTTTTTTTATAATCAGTAAGTCTTTCCATAATCTGTTTGCCCATATTGGTCTACAGCAGTGGTCCTCAAACTTGGCCCTCCAGCTGTTAAGGAACTACAAGTCCCACAATGCAATGATGGAGTCTGACAGCCACAGTCAGGCAAATGGATTGTGGGACTTGTAGTTCCTTAACAGCTGGAGGGCCAAGTTTGAGGACCACTGGTCTACAGGGTACAGATTTTGTCTAACCACCATTGTCAATGGGTTTGTTTGCAAGGACTGCTGAGTGGTGCTATTTCCCAAGTAACAGAATAATATTTTGTACCTGCCCATAGGCACTGAATAACTATATTAAGGATTTGTGTATAGTAGTATATAGGAGGCAAGCTAAACCTCTTAAGCACAGATTTCCTATGTTTTTTGTAATGATATTCTTGAAAATCATTTATATATGTATTTATATATTTTTTTTGTTATTAGGGCCCTCAAGGTGCTGCGGGGTCAACAGGACCAAAAGGAGATAAAGTAGGTCAACCCTTTGTGCTTTACCCAGTCCAGTTAAATGGCTAATTCTTGTATTTTCTAATACATTGCTGCATGATCATAGTGAGGCACTGCTCTGTAGCCAAGGATCTGTACTGAGCTTTGCTACAGCTCAGGGCTATCCAGTGCATTATTTATGAACCTCTTGGCAGGTGATCTCATCTCAGCCTTTGATTTATACGCCTGCATATATCTGGTTGCACTGGTTTGAATTTAATGAACACAAAGATGATATCATTTATGAATACTCCAGCTACAGCAGCATCTCATCCTGTTGCACAATATAAAGACTCATCTAAGACTAAATAGCCACAGTGTATTCATAGTGATGATATTAAGTTGTATCTTCTTCCACAGGGTGAAATCGGAAGGCCAGGAAGAAAGGTACAGTCATAGTAAATCTTAATAAGCTTCCCTCTTACCCACCTCTACCTTTAAGCACTTACATTTTCAATAAATATGTTTGTCTGTGGTAAGAAATTGCTTCTGTGGTATGTGATTATTTTTATGAGAGAGCAGCAATGTGATCCATTAAAAGTTTCCATTTCAGCTGAATAGTTCAACATGATGTGACTAAGGCTTGTCATTTGTAAAAATCCTTCATATTAGCAATTGGCTCTCATTCTCATTAGTCTTGAGACCATTTATTGAACAGGTGATATCTTGTTTATTTCATTCTGGATGTTGAGTCAATTATGCTGCAATGATAGCACATGTGAATTTGTGGCTATATGTTTGCTTCCAGTAAATTATAGTCATGCAAGGCAGGTGGGGCCTGATCTACGGTTTGATATAAGGAATGCACTGGATTGGCTTTAGTCTCTTCACGTGCATTTGTGCTCATACTGTGTCCAAGACAGTGTGGCACCACTAAACAAGACACTTTGTGCTTTAACCTTCCATAAAAATACTTTGTGCAAGCTCTGCAAGTTTGTCTGAAGTCTAGGCGTTCACATGGTAAACCCCATACCAGCCATCTACAAATAGCCCAGGTCCTTCACATGCTGTGCATTTAATCCCAAGGGAGAGCACACTGATACGTAATACACATCCTCTGTGTCGGAAGTGTACTTATTTAGAACATAGGAAACATAATGTTATTTATATAGCTGCAGGGCCGTTTCTAGAAATGAGTTCACATAAAAGAAACTCTGTATCTGCTGTTTATATGAAAATGAGTGACGCCTTCACTTCTATATTATGAAATCCTAATGCAAAATCCCCTGGTCATTTCATATTTACAGTTACTAGACTATAACTCATTCAAATTTAGAACATTCCTGGATTTGTAGCCTCTAGTTCCATGACCCCTGATTCCACACCAATACTAGTAGTGCCCTTTTGCAATACCAGATGACCCAATGGCTAGATGGCTACAACAGGGTCTCTTAATCTATCAGGCTGTAAATAATAAAGTAACAGTCATGCTTATAGATTCAATCCTGATTGTTTTGACTGGTATTGCAACTCCAGATTAACCACATACTACTTACATACTGTTTACGAATGCTAAGTTGTCTGATTTTGCTCTTTGGGACCAAGAGTAGAATGGGGTTTCATTTTAAAATTTCTCACCTTTAATGCAAGAATTCATAAAAATAAAAAAAAGGATATTCTAATTAAAGCAATAGGGAAAAGGTATATTTCACACATGGAACAAATGTTGTATATGGTCCCTTTAAGAGTTGTATCCAGTCAGATGTCTCTAATTTACAGTATTCAGGCTAAACACTGTCTTTGTTCTATATTACCTTGCATTTTGTTATGAAGGAATTGAATTGTTAGCCAGTACAGCCATTGACATTGTTGAATGAACCAAAAGACCACACAACTTCTGCTTGGATAGGACAAAAGTGCAGACAATACATGTTCAACTGTTTCCAAATACAGTAGTCGTATTATTATATCACATGCTTTTGATGTGTTGTTTTTTGGATTGTATGTTTCAATATGTTCCATTTGTTAATGTTACTTATTGTGTGATCCCTGCTCAGGGAAGGACTGGCCCACCTGGTGTTCCTGGAATGCCTGGGCCTATAGGCCCTGCAGGACCAATGGGACAGAAGGTAAGCAGTCAGCTTAATTCATTCAACTGAGGCATTATTGGTCTGTTCTACAAGATCACATAACTTTTTAAATATTTGCATTATATAAAATTGTTTCTGTAATGAAATCATTTAAAGACACCCAGTTAGTCCCCCACCCTCTTAGAAAATGTTTCTGCTTGCTACGGGTTCCATTGTGGAGACAAAATATGGCATTGAACTGACTGGCGCTGATGAAGCATAATGATACTTCTGTCATTTCATAACTAATTTGATGCCAATTTTGTTACTTGTCTGCAGGGAGAAAAAGGTGATTCGGCAATATTGGGAGTGCCAGGCTCCAACGGACCAATGGGCCCTAAGGTTTGTTAAATTAGTTTCTGGTATTTGTTCTTGGCAGCCCCTGCTGTATTCCAGGCCAGCCCACAGCTATCCAACACATTTATAGCTATTTGTTAAAGGCAGTTTGGCAATGAATCCATAGGTTTAACTCTGCAGCTGATTTAACAATTTTGCTAAAAGCACACTTACAGTAACAAAATCCTCATTTACCGCTGGCATTTATGTATTGCAAATTGTTTTTGAAATAATTGTGCAAGCTACCTAGTTAATGTAATGGGCAAACATTTGTTTGAATAAATATAATAAAAGTCTGTGTGGAATGTTTATTAAAAGGAGAGCACAATATTTTCTGCATGGTACAACCTTGACGCACTGAGAAGTGCTTTATTAATAAAGGAATGGGGGTCCATCACAGCAATACAACTAATTGTACATACCCTTGCAAATACAAAAAGTTATTTTACCTTTTTCAGAATTCAACTTATATAAATGTTACTTGCATTGCATTCTCTCACTCCTTGACTACATTTTTCTTCTTCTCCTGCTAATATGCCATTACTACACTAATTTTTGTCCCTCACCCGCACAACCAAAGTTTTACACACTCACTATGCTACAGGAAAATCAATGCTTTGTGGCATATAAATAATAAACTATTAATTAGGAGAACTAAACCCTGAAAAGGAATGTGGCTAAAAATGCCTTATCGTATTTACTGAGCTTATTGCTCCTGACTAAAGTTTCAGCTTGTCAATAGCAGCAATGATCCAGGACTTTTGTCACAGGGGGTCACCATCTTGGAAAGTGTCTGTGACACTCACATGTGCAGTGGTCTCTGAGCAGCTGTTGAGAAGCTAAGATTAGGGGTTGTCGCAAATTATCAAGCAGAATTTGAGGTTGGCTTGTAATATAAGATGATGCTACAGGTCTGATTATTAAATTCTGATGCTAGTTGCAATGGTTTCTTTGCTGCCATGTAGTTATCTTTATTAATGACTTCTCAGCCTTATACTGTGATATTTCTAGTCTATATGTACTGTATATTTTGAGACGATCCCTAAGTAAGTGACCACAGCACAGAACATGTACAGTGAATCAGCAGAAAAGAAAATGGGGAGCTGCTGGGACATCCTTGGATACAGTATCTGCACTGCAGATTTTTATTATTTATTTACCTAATTATTTATAGCCAGATGAGATAGTTTACTCAGCTCCACTGTAGCCTTGGTCCTACAACCCGCTGCATCACTCCTTCCCAGACCTGGTCAGACAGCCCTGCACCCTCACAATTAATTACAGCCAATGTGATGAAGAGAAACCATTTGCTCAGCTCAGCTGTAGCCGGGGAGGCCCATTTATCAAAGGTCAATTTTTTTAACTCTAATAAATTCAAATATACTCAAAATTCAATTAGGAGGTTATTTATTTTAAAAAATTAAATATCTAAAACACAAATCAATATAACCAACCCAAAAACGTGAACTGAATTCGACTAAACACGAATCAAATTTTTTTTCTCTGAAAAAAACCTGAATGTCAGGATGGCTATTAACTACAAATCTGTCACTGGACCTCTCCCATTGACTTCTACATGAAATTAGCAGGTTATAGGTGGTGAATAGCTGAATTAGAATTGTTCCAAGGGCCAAGGTTTGATAAATGTTGATTTTAAAATTCAAATTCGAATTGGAGTTTGGATTATTCACAATTCGAATGAGTTTTGACCAAAAAAATTCCAAAATTCTAATTTAAAATTCGAGCCATAATACATCTGCCCCTTCGAGTTCCTGTTGCCTGATACCTAACTCCCTCCCATACCCAGTCCAACAGTCTTGTACCCTGACAATTATTTTGCAAGATGAGATAAAACTTTTTTTTGCTCAATTCAGTTCAGAAGCCTTGAATTCCTGCAGCCTGATGCCAAACTCCCTCCCAGTTTTGCAGCCAGGGGGGCTAAGAGACCATAATACATCTGCCCCTTCAAGTTCCTGTTGCCTGAGACCATACTCCCTCCCAGACCCAGTCCAACAGTCTTGTACCCTAACAATTATGTTACAGCATGATTACATGACAAGAGCTAAATTCTTTTTTTTGCTAAGCTATAGCCTTGGAATTCCTGCAGCCTGATGTCCAACTCCCTCACAGACCCAGACAGTCCTGTGCCCTTACAATTATATTGCAGCCAGGGCAGATAAGAGACCATTTCTCAGTTCAGCCTCAATCCTGCAGTCCTATCCCTCACTCCCTCCCAGACCCAGTCCTGTTTTGCCTAATATTTTGTGGAATAATTAGCGGAATAGAAATAATTTCTCGCTGAGCAGTAGCCTTGGTGTTCCTGTGGCCTAATGCTTTCTCTCCTTCACAGGCCAACAGTCCCATAGAGATTCACCTCAACATAACTATTGTGCAGCCGGAAGACAGCCCTAGCCTCCATGTTCCCGCAACCCGCAATGCTATATGACTTCCTCCCACACCCAGTCAGACACACAGAGGTGTATTCACCCGGACAATTATTTTGCAGCCCGACTAAAGTCAATCTTGCACAGTTCAGCCCTAGCCTCGTTGTCCCTGCTGCAACCTGCGTTGCGCCTCCCACACCCAGTCACACACGCATTTCTATTCACCCTCCGAATTAATCTGTAAGCAGGCGACTACAGTCTAATGAAATATAGTTTCTGTTAACTCCTGTAATAGACTTTGGAAGGCTGAAATAGTGCCGGCCAGTGGCAGGCGGTCGGGACGCGTGAACAGAGACAGGCAGGCAACGTAGCAAGTGACCAATAATGACAACCCTCCTCAAGTAACATACGTTCGCCCCCCCCACATTAAAAAATACATCGCGCGAATCCTTCTTATAAGGTTCAGTGATGTAATATCACGTGAGTGAACGTCATTACATCAGAGGGAGGGAAAGCGACGCGTACTGGTAGAGGCAAGGGTGTTGGGGGAGGAGTATCTAGACTTGAGCGATAATTGGCTAGCCCGCTATAAATACTTTGTACGCCACTATTTTTCTATAGCATATCTGTTAGGCCCTTAGGCCCTTAGGCCCCACATAGCAAAACTCGGTAAGCAAATAAAAGTGCGTCAGAAAAGATGACTTGTTTAATTTCGTTAGGAGGTGTGCAGTGTGAATATTGTCTTATGGGCAACTTCATATTCGGGTTAAATGTTTTCCTAAAGGGACAGAGTCTTCAAAAGGAGAAACGTATGAAATGTTATTTAAGGACTTTTGTTCTGTAAGTTGTGGTTTTTTTTGTGTGCTACGAATGGACCGAGTTTCACAATCGTGTCTACAGGGCTGTGGAATGATTCTACATTTGCCATTACCTGCTTAAAATAAATATGCCAAAGCAATGTTATGTTTTATATTATGTTTCATGTGGTACACATGAGCCGCTAAAATACAGAGTATGTGGTGGAGTAGTAGTACTTATTAACAGCAAAGAAAAGAGAGAATGTAAAATTTTAAAGGAATTTATGTGTTGGTATCCCTTTGAATGAACCATTTGCTAGGATTTTCTTTTAGCAGTTAACATGGTTTGTGGAGTCCTGGTTTTGCTTTAGTAGTTACATTGCCATTGTTGGATGCCATTCCAGTGTCATGTCATTAGCTGCTCATCTCTGCTGGCCTGTTGAGGTAGGGTATTACTGTTATAAAAAAGTTCTCTCCGTTGCAACATTTCTCCAGCATTACCTAAAATTAAACAGAATGCCCTTAACTTAACCCTGCTAGTAGGTAAAAAACACCAAACAAATATAGTGGTTAAATAACCAAATAAAACATTCCTAGTATCCATTAATTTTTTTAATGTTATCATGAACCACCTCTTCATTCTTCAACCCTTCACATAAAACATTTTAAAGTACTTAATGACGTATTTTGTAGCAATCCGTGCACAAGTGTTCATGCCCCTGCACAACTGAAAAAGTAGTCAAGGAATCTCCCACCTTTACAAGGGGACATACACAATAATAGTTCAAACGCAGTGTTGTGTTGTACAAACAAGGCAGTGAAGACCATAAACATTATTTTGCTTTCTTAATACATAACTTTTTCCTGCTTAGGAGATAACACAAGTATTAGTTCAGATATCTTTACGTTTTGTTCATTTGTGAAAAGTAATAGAAAACATATTAGAAATGTACAATATATGTGATGCCTTTGCTGGATAACAGAGATGAGAATTCTCTAGACAGAATAACAAAATAGATTCTCATTGCTTCCAAATCTTGTACAATCATCCAGCTCAGTTAACTAATCAAGGAGTCTATTAAGTGTGGATCTCTTTATGCATCATCTATGGCTAGCAGTATAGCACTTCATGGCATGGCTATATAAAGACATGATAGATTGATGAGAATCTTCTTTAAAAGTGGACCTGTCACCCAGACAAAAATCTATATACAGTGGTGTGAATAACTATTTGCCCCCTTCCTGATTTCTTATTCTTTTGCATGTTTGTCACACAAAATGTTTGTGATCATCAAACACATTTAACTATTAGTCAAAGATAACACAAGTAAACACAAAATGCAGTTTTTAAATTAGGGTTTTTATTATTTAGGGAGAAACAAAATCCAAACCTGTGTGAAAAAGTAATTGCCCCCTGAACCTAATAACTTGTTGGACCACCCTTAGCAGCAATAACTGCAATCAAGCGTTTGCGATAACTTGCAACGAGTCTTTTACAGCGCTCTGGAGGAATTTTGGCCCACTCATCTTTGCAGAATTGTTGTAATTCAGCTTTATTTGAGGGTTTTCTAGCATGAACCGCCTTTTTAAGGTCATGCCACAATATCTCAATAGGATTCAGGTCAGGACTTTGACTAGGCCACTCCAAAGTCTTCATTTTGTTTTTCTTCAGCCATTCAGAGGTGGATTTGCTGGTGTGTTTTGGGTCATTGTCCTGCTGCAGCACCCAAGATCGCTTCAGCTTGAGTTGACGAACAGATGGCCGGACATTCTCCTTCAGGATTTTTTGGTAGACAGTAGAATTCATGGTTCCATCTATCACAGCAAGCCTTCCAGGTCCTGAAGCAGCAAAACAACCCCAGACCATCACACTACCACCACCATATTTTACTGTTGGTATGATGTTCTTTTTCTGAAATGCTGTGTTACTTTTACGCCAGATGTAACGGGACGCGCACCTTCCAAAAAGTTCAACTTTTGTCTCGTCGGTCCACAAGGTATTTTCCCAAAAGTCTTGGCAATCATTGAGATGTTTTTTAGCAAAATTGAGACGAGCCTTAATGTTATTTTTGCTTAAAAGTGGTTTGTGCCTTGGAAATCTGCCATGCAGGCCGTTTTTGCCCAGTCTCTTTCTTATGGTGGAGTTGTGAACACTGGCCTTAATTGAGGCAAGTGAGGCCTGCCGTTCTTTAGATGTTGTCCTGGGGTCTTTTGTGGCCTCTCAGATGAGTTTTCTCTGCGCTCTTGGGGTAATTTTGGTCGGCCGGCCACTCCTGGGAAGGTTCACCACTGTTCCATGTTTTTGCCATTTGTGGATAATGGCTCTCACTGTGGTTCGCTGGAGTCCCAAAGCTTTAGAAATGGCTTTATAACCTTTACCAGACTGATAGATCTCAATTACTTTTGTTCTTAGTTATTTTTAACAAGGGGGGCAATCACTTTTTCACACAGGCCCATGTAGATTTGGAGTTTTTTTTCTCCCTTAATAACGTAAACCTTCATTTAAAAACTGCATTTTGTGTTCAATTATGTTATCTTTGACTAATAGTTAACGGTTTTTGATGAGCAGAAACATTTAAGTGTGACAAACATGCAAAAGAATAAGAAATCAGGAAGGGGGCAAATAGTTTTTCACACCACTGTAATAAAAGTCCTTTTTAAATTAAACATGAAATCCAATTTCAAATTTTATTAAAGCATTCATAGCTGTTTTAAGCTCATTTAAAAATCTCCGCTGTCAATCAAATATTGTCTGCCACTCCTCTATGCCTTAGGCATAGAGGCGGGGCAGATAATTACTTTCACTTTCCATTCAGCACTTCCTAGATGTCACTGCTCCCCACACATTCCCCCAGTTCTCTTAACCATTTAATTGTGTAGCCAGGACATGGGGATAGACATCGGATCCCCCATTCTGTTGCACAAACAAGATTCTGAGATGAAGACTTGCCTTAATAACAATGTCCACAAAATGGCTCCTGCCTGCTTGCTATAATTATGAATTCCCAGACTGAAGAAAACAAGATTAAAATCTTAATTAATGTTAATTATGCTTGACTAATGTGATAAAATAGGATTTTGAATATTTTTTTGGGGTGACGGGTCCACTTTAAATACAGTAGCTTACATCAGATTTATACAGTGCAAATAAACAGTTATTATGGGACAGGATTATCCAAATAGATACATTTAGTGGAGTACCTTATTACTCTAATATAGAATTAAGTTGACAGTATGGTATGGATCTTGGAACATAAATGTAAAGGAGGCCATTAAGATAAGATAAATACTGTGCTATGCCTGCCTGAAGGATTAAACAATATATCCTCCTTGCTTGCCTCAACACAGGTGAAGATGAGCAATGTCTTATATATATATATATATTTATATTTATATAACTTTTGGCCAGATTGGGAACTAAAATTAAATTTAAATATTGTAATTGATCCCAGGTTGATCATTACCTAACCCTCTAGAATTCAATCACAAACTTGATGGTCAGCCTGTGGTTGGTTCAAAGTCAAAACCTAATTCCAGCCAAACACAGAACAAACTATGGAAAAGTATTTATGTCAATGTATTTTTCAGATGAATGGCATCTTGTACATGCAGCAATTACTTTTGTGGTTTATTACTTACGTCCCATGCCATTACATTGTAGATATTAAACTCTACTTGCATTTATCCGTGTTGCACATTTGGGTAATTTGTCTGCCATTTCTTTAAGGGTTTTCCTGGCGCTAAAGGAGAAGAGGTTAGTGCTTGAGCCTGTTAATTGCTAAAAATAATCTTCTGCATTGAAGTCGAAAACCTCCCTAGGGTATATATATATATTTATATATATATATACCCAGCACTGCTTCAAATAACTGTTGCTCCAACAGGCATAATCGATAGTGCTTTCAGCCCTAAAGATGAAATGTGTTGCTTGTACATATAACATTATTGAAATACCTTTTTGCTCTCCTAGTATTTTTGATCTATACTTTTATAATCTTATAGGCTATAATCTTTTATACAGCTAAGCAATTTCTTACAGGTTTGGGACCTGTTATCCAGAATGCAAGGGACCTGGGGTTGTTCAGATAACGGGTCCATAATTTGAATCTTCATACCTTATGTCTACTACAAAATCATTTAACCATTAATTAAACCCAATATGATTGTTTGCATTCAATAAAGATTAATTATATATTAATTGGGATCAAGTTCAATGTACTTTTTTATTATTACAGAGAAAAAGGAAATACTTTTAAAGGACAAAAAAAAGCAAAAAAGCAAAATCCCATTTTTACGTTCTTTAATGAAAAAGAAATCTATCTCCAATATACTTTAATCAAAAAAAAGTCTACCATTTTTATAAGAAACCTGACTGTATGCAGTGAAATTCTCCCATCATTTACTGCTGTTTATAGGAAATGTCAGACAGTCTGTAACTGCTGTGCAGGGAAACAATCATACTTATGAACAGCCTGCCTTACTTCACAGCCATGCAGAACTCCGGCAGTTTTGTTTCCCTGTAAAGCAGTTGACGACTGTGTAGAGACTGGTATTCTATTTTATTTTTGCCTTTACATCCCCTTAACTTTTTCCAACTCCATCTGCAGGGACAAAGATTTAAACTGATAAAGTGGGATTCTATTTCTGGTTCTGCAGAGTTGGAGAAAGTTTGTATTAAACAATACAAAAACTATAAAATCCACATTAGATTACATGACAACACAGGAGCCAGTGCAGTCTGTATATTCAGTCTTGCTGTATCGGTTTCAGGCAGATATTATTTGACTTGTGCTGTTTTGATCATTTATGACGATCCCTAAGCAGCCCAGACCACACTGAGCATGTGCACAGTCTTGCAAAGATCTTTAACAAAGTTACAAGTTCATGTTTAGTATACAAAATACAGCATTTTTAGCCTTATTCTATTTTAGACTTTCCTTGTCCTTTAAAAATTTGGATAAAAATGTAGTCTATAGGAGACAACCTTTCTGTTATTTGGAGATTTCTTCATAACAAGTTTCAGGATAACAGATCCCATTCCTGTAATGCAAAAAACTAATATGGACAATTAGGGGTTCAAATTAAAACTCATTTTTTTCTGGTTGAGGTTTTTAGGGGGAAAACTCAAATTCTCCATGGAAAAAACCCTTACATGTTTAGAGATTTATCATATATTTAGATGTTTGTCATAACCCAAAACTATGGCCACGTCAATGACAGATGTCCCTGAAGTTGTTTATTGACATCATGATCTAAGCTGTATATTCTGAGAAAGCAATTGTGGGGGAAAATTAATCCAACAATTTATTTCAGTCTATAACTAATTATTTACTTATATATTATACCTAAAAAATACGATAGACATCTTTCCACTGAAACGTTGAACATGCACCTAAAACGTGTAGTCTTACGGAACTCGAAAACAAACTGGTTTTTGATAGAGCTGCATTACTAAGCTCACACAAATACTGGCAGAGGCCTATAGACAAAGTGATGGATAAACTATCTGTGTATGGTCACTAATGTTTTTAAGCCAATTGTCCTCTCATATTCATTTCTCATACCCTTTTCATTTATTTCTCACAGACATTTCATTAGACAAATGTGTTTCTAAATCTTGGTATAAATCAAAAGAAACAATGGTCCATAAGATGTACTATTATCATGATTAGGTGAATAATCCTAACTGTACAGCTCTTTTTATATAGAATTAAAATGGGTTTGTTTTTCAGAGGGATGCATAGTAATGTGGGTTATAGAATGCACTTGATCTCAGTATCTTCCCATGTACAGCTTTGAGCCACAGGATGGATTCAGAAGTACTGTTTACCTGTTCCATACAGTTTACCACCGAAACAATGGTCACACATTTTGTCACAGATTATAAGTAATTAATGGCAAAAGGCTTTTGATAAACCAAAGTGAGAGGCATAAAGGTTATTGAGGTTGAGGGATTCTGTCATGTTTTTGTAGTTTTTATTTCTAAATTACACAGTTTATACTGCAAATAATTCACTTTACAATATAAAATGTCATTACTGAACCAGCAAGTGGATTTCTTTGGTTGTAATATTAGTTTGTAGGTAGCCATCTATGGTCATTTTGCCTGGTCATGATCTTTCAGAAAGAGCCAGGATGGAACTGCTTTCTGGCAGGCTGTTGTTTCGCCTACTCAATGTAACTTAATGTGTCACAGTGGGACCTAAATTTTACTATTGAGTGTTATTCTTAGATCAACGAGACAGAACATTCCCATTGTTCTGTTGTTAGGCTGCTGGAGGGAAAGGGAGGGGGTGATATCACTCCAATTTGCAGTACAACAATAAAGATTGACTGAAGTTTATCAGTGCACAAGTTACGTGACTGGGGACTGCTGGGAAACTGAAAATGTGTCTAGCCCCATGTCAGATTTAAAAATTAAATATAAAAAATCTGTTTGCTCTTTTGAGAAATTGGTTTCAGTGCAGATTTCTTCTGAAGCAGCACCATTAATTGATGCATTTTGAGGTAGTATTCCTTTCACCTTAGTAACAGTATTTATTATTAGTTAGAAATGATATAGACAGCATTTTAACCTTGGAAAAAACATTGCTCTGAAATAAAGGTTAGGATAGTTATTCAAAGTTGTCTAGATTGGTGCTTGTAGCTGATTGTATTGCTTAATAGGCAATAATTTTGGCCATTTTGCTTATGGCAGTGTTTATATATGTTTCAGCTATCTAATCTCTAGCTCAACTAATTATATTACTATTTGCTCTTCCTAGGGAATGAAAGGAGATAAGGGTGAAATGGGCCCCAAAGGTGAACTGGTATGTATCACTCATTTACTGCACAATAGTTGTTCATGCCTTTTAAACTGTAAATATATTTTTCAGACATAAATGTTCTTGTGCCAGCACTAAGCTGAAATAGCAACAAAGGTTTGGTCATTATAATCATGGAGAGATTTTGCATGGCACAGGGTAGCCAACATTTACCAGGCTGTGTTGCCCTTAGTCAACTGCCTTATTTGTGTTGCCCATCAAAACTCTAGTCCACATAATTCAGTCCAACCTAGGTGTAGTTTTGATACATTATTATTCTCAATAACTCATTATTTTGGTTTAAGCTTCATATCTAGGAATCAAAAGACTAAAAATCCAACTTCTGTTAACTATCGTCGATAGCATGTCTATTGCAGATTCATAAAAAATGGTACAAAGATAGGATATCAGGCAGGCAAGACCTATTGATTTCAAATGTATCCACCCTCTTACAGAAATGTATCTGTGAACAAAAGGTGTAATATATAAACTCCATAAAGTAGCAAACTGGTAGAAATGGAGAGGAAGAGAATAAAAAATTCTGATAATTCTGTTACAGAGCATAAAATACTAATACATTATCCATAGCTCAGTTTACACACTGGAAAAACAGCAGACAGATTTGTCCCTACTCACATGCAGTGTAATTATAGTAAATATATGTGATTGTGTAGGTACATGCCACAGGTCAGGGATGGACGTGCTTCTTCCGTTGTTGCTCTATTGAACTCTAAAAGCTGCCTAACACATTTTTCTTGCGGAGGATGCTGGGAATTCAATTTAATAAAGAGCTGAAGGTTTACTACCTATTCACATGGCAGCATCAGTGATGTTAACATGTTTATGGGAAATGCTTTTACAGTGCTTTACATTTCTAGGAAGACAGAGACAATGTTAAAATGCATTTGTGTAACAGAGGCACATAATTCAATCAAAACCTGTCCATGAAATCTCACCCATGCATTATTTGTATAACTCCTAACAATGGTGTACGTGAATCAAGCATTAAAGAATTGAAGACCATTGGAACCACCTTGCCATATATCTACAATTTTGAAATGTCTCTGCTGAACATGGAGAATGAACCATATCCCCCTGCAAAGATGATTCTCTACAGATTCTCAAACAGAGTTGCTATCAATAATTGATTCCAATTCATTAATTAATTAATCATCACAAGCCATTAAAGTTTTTCAAAGGGAACTGCATCATTAAAGAAATTCTTAGTAACATTCCATTAGACATATGTTTTATTATTTCTGTTGGAAGATGTATCTGTCTGGCTGTTTACAGTCTTTGTACAGGTATGAGATCCATTATCCAGAAACCCATTATTCAGAAAGCTCTGAATTGAATTCAAATTGTAAATACTTGAATGTCAGGAAGGCTGCAAGCAACTTCAAATGAATCCCTGGACCTCTCCCATTGACTTAAACAGAAATTCATCAGGTTTTAGGTGGTGAATAATCAAATTAGAGTTAGTATGATAAATCTCAAAAGTCAAATTCAAATTTTTTTTAAAAACTCGAATCAAATTTAAATTACTACCTGGTCGAATTTGATGCTTTTGACCACAACAATTTTCAATTCAACCCATGATAAATGTGCCCCTTATCTTCCGAGCAGCAAATAGAGGC
This sequence comes from Xenopus borealis, assembly GCA_024363595.1. Classification (NCBI taxonomy): domain Eukaryota; kingdom Metazoa; phylum Chordata; class Amphibia; order Anura; family Pipidae; genus Xenopus; species Xenopus borealis. The sequence continues at coordinate 41,625,425 of CM044441.1, read as the reverse complement.
TTTGGAGACAATATTACCAAAGACGCTCAGGGGGCACATTTATCATGCTGTGTTAAAAAGAAATTATCCGAAAAAATTGTGAAAAAAGCTGTGTAGAATAAATGGTGAACTTATCAAGGTGTGTGATATTTTACGATGTGGAAAATGGCATATTTTCCAACTTATTTTACACTGCTGCAAACCTTTGTAAGTAACATCTGGTGGAAGTTGCTCAAAGAAAAGAGCATTTATACATGGCGAAATGTGCCAAATTATTGATTTATTTTAAACTACATAATAAATCTCCCCCTAAGTGTATGGACTTATATTGAAGGTACATTATAGAATGAAGATGACATATTAAACTTCTGCCATGTAGCTGAATTAGCATAACATCTGTACATTATATAAAGGTTAGCGTAATGTCTGTTATTCAGGAAATACTTTTTAAACCCTTGTTCTTTTTTAATATCTTTCTTTAAAACCCCCCCTTCTGAAAATCTTTGGGTTGTATCTCTGTATTATTTGGAATCTGCATTCTAAACACCTTATGGTGCACAACTGGAACTGTGTAAGATGAGTTAGGGTGGAGCACTACAAGAAAGGTATTTTCAGTATGGAACAGTAAGTGTTTGTTTCTGGCTTCCACATTCGTCTTTGTAGGGAATATCTTATTCAGTTAGGGTAACTCAGTTATACCAGAACTGATGATATGCTTGACAGTTTACAAATGATGAGTATTATCATTATCCATGCATGGTATTTAGCCCATTTATAATATCATAAACAGGTTTCACATAATATTCCAGTACTATTGTCTGCTTATTTTATGGCTAAGTTAAAATTACAGCAGAAAATAACATTGTTACATGCAGTTTTATCTGGTGGGTGGAGTCATCGACCCTGGCAATAGAAAAAGTGCCCCAGAATCAAGTGCTTGAGCAGTAAGAGTCTTACAATTGCAACCATTGGTGTTCATTTACTTATTGCTGCACCTCACACTGAAATAAAATTTTAGGTGCAAAGCTCAACAATGTCAGTGCAAAACAGCTACATCATGCTATGGGGCAAATGCAGCAGCAGTAAATGAGCATGCCAGTACTCTGGGTGGGGGGTGGGATGGGGACACCTATGATCTCTCCCTAACCTGTCCCAATGAATACAGCGCTGCTGAATGCAGGAGGACCAAGATGCACAAGGACTTGCATCTATAAGCACCCATGGCTGGGACAGAGTGAAAGAGCCTGCTTGCGCCTATTATTTTGCTCCCTGCCCCACCATTTATTTATGAACCCTTGAGTGTTTTGGAAGCTACAAACTTTCCATTACGTATCTTTCTATAGTGGCCCACTCTTACCCACTGATTGGTTACCATTAGTGATGGGCGAATTTATTCGCCAGCGGCGAATTCCCGCGATTCGTCGGTGGCGAATAAATTAATGAATCACCAGCGAAATTTCGCTTGGCGAAATTTCGCCAAAAAAACGAGTCGTGCGTCGTCTTTGATGCGACGCACGCCGAAAACGACGCAACGTGCCGAAAATGACGCGACGTGCGTCAAAAGCGTCCCGCGACTCGTTTTTTTTTGGGCGAATCGCGGGAGATTCGCCCATCACTAGTTACCATGTTAAGCAAGACCTTGGAAACCAAATAACCATTATAATTTCAACTGAAGAACTGCAGAAGAAACCCTAAGGAAAAATAAAAATCATGAGCACTTGCAACCTGTCTCGTAATACCATTGTTACATAATACTAAATGTTAATCTTAAGGTAAAATCTTTATATATTATGGTCATACTTAGATACCTAAACTGGAATATCAACCCCCTAGCCCATATTAGCACAGCGACCCCTTAATTTCCTTACTGGAATATTGGGGGTCATTTATCCCCACTTAGAAAATATGCACCTGTGCACTGTAGCAACAACAAAAAAAAATTTCATTGTGCCTCCTGCAGCTCACTAAAAAAAAAACAATCACTGATTGCTTGCTATTCTACTGTTTATTATTATACTATACTGGCAAAATGATTCCTAGCCAATGTATTGTCCTTGATGAGTCATTACCTATACTCTCTCTGCCCCATAATGGCATCTGTATTGTTTTATAACTCAGCACCTAGTTCCTTTATTTTATCTCAGTTTTCACTCTGACCTGCTACATCCCACATTAGCTAGTCAAATTAATCAGGACCCAGATACCCTGCATACTCAGGGGACATTTTACCAGGGACACGCTATGGCATGGATGGTTACCATGAACCCAACTTCTCTGCAATCTGCCACCAGTGCTCTGAAAATGAACTGTTAGGTACACAACAGTAACACAACTTAGGTTGGGCATGGTGCAGCTGGCCCCTCCAGACATGAGTTTCAGACCAAATTTTCCAGCATACATTGCTCCTGTGGACCCAAAGGAGCACCCCTGGTAGTTCTGCCACTGGAACACAATTTGGTGCACCTCTGCTGTAGAACTTGTGTGTGGGCATTGTTAAATAACCCCTGAAATAATCAGTAAATCAAGGATAAAGCAGGGGTGTCCAAACTGCGGCCCAGGATGGATATGAATGCAGCCCAGCTTGAAACACTTGGTTCCAAGGAAATGTCACAATAGTATAATAATAAGTCTATTTACTGTAATACCCAGGTGTCCCATATTCCAGTGTATAGCTCCAACTGGTTATCCAACTGGTTTTGTAATTATTTTATGTGTATTTTCATACTTTTACAAATCAAAACTATTTGTCTCTCATGTTTGGTGCCAGACAATTTTTCTTTTTTCCATGTGGCCCAGGGAAGCCAAAAGTTTGGACACCCTTGTCAGAGGAAGAGTATTCAAATATAATATGCCTCATTATGGAACCTTACAGCCGAATATTTCAGTTGCCAATAAAATACTTACTCACTGTATAGAGCCTCCATGTTTATATCTTGTAATTATCTTTTTTCAGGGACTTCCAGGAATGCTGGGACAAAAAGTAAGTGCTATTTGCTTGATATAGCTAAATATTCAAAATGCGTTATGGAATTCTAAGTGCACACTATAAAGAATATGCAAGCACACCAGTTCAGTTCACTATAATCATATAGGTCAGGTAACATTTTGACACCTTGTGGGACAGATTTATCAAAAATTCATAAAGACAATGCTGTACAGAATGCAGTAGCTGCTTTCCCCTTTATTTTAGTCCATTGGTGCTGTACAACCACTCAAAAAGTATTGTTACGTTCAAGCTGCAGGGAGAAAGTCATACAATGATGGAAATGTATGTAGAGCAGGAGCAAAGTAGGATCGAGCTAAGTTTGAGGATTGGAAGGCAAAACCAGAGGTATAGTGGTGTATATTATTATAAGATAGTTACCAAGATGTGAGAATTACTGGAAAGGAGAACAATGACAATAGAGAGAGGAAAAACTCAGAGCCAGGAAAACCACTAAAGAAAAATTTCATCAATGAACTCAAGAGGACTGCAAACATATAAGGGTGAAGTGACTAACACTAGCAAAAATTTGCCAGCATGACATAATATCCTTCGTTAGCAAAGGAGATAGATGCTAGCGTTGCTTCACACTCTAATGCTAGGCGAATTTTCGCTCTGGCAAATGGACGTAACTCTGCAAAATCACTAAGATGGTAAAGATTTTAAGGTTTTAAGATGGTTAAACCATCTGTCACTTCAGTCTTCCATAGTCACCATACATTTCCTCTTGAGGAGACTTCATAAGATTGAAACACATGGGTTTTAACACCAGCCACTAAATTTATCACTGTTGGGAAAGCATTTATAGTAGATTAGTCACATGCAGAAGAGGAGATTTAATGCCATTGCCCTAAAAAAGGCGTCCCTTAAAAACTGTTCATCAGAGTTACAAAGTTTTCTCTGTTCAGAGAACTGGTTTCTCATAATGCTATCTACTATGCAGTCATCAAGCATCCTCAATTGTTCTCTTCCCAATTACTGGTTCATCTATTTTGCATTATAGTCTACTTACAAGCTTTATATGCAGGAACCCATGGTGTGGGTGCTGAGATATGGGCTTCAGTAAAATAAATTTTGTTACAGGCCAAAAGTGTTAGGTGTGCCAGGCTGCCCCTATACTCGGACACCCTCGGGTCACAACTAGCTTGTGGCTGCACTGCTAATGGAACTACTGGTATCAGTGGCACACTGGGGACTGGAGAGAAGGGGTTCAAATAAGCTGTCAAGTCTCCAACACATAGTTGTAATGACCTACAACACTGTAAAATTACAAGTACATTAGAGGACATCATAGACAAATATCAGGGGACCTTTTTATCAATAAAGAGGATCACCATACCAGAGCCCACCCCTTGAGACTAAAGGAAAAGTACTTTCATTAGAAGCAATGTAGGGGGGTTCTTCACAGTGAGGTTGTGGAATGCACTGCTGGGTGATGTTGTAATGGCTGATTCTGTATGCCTTTAAGAGTGGCTTGGATGATTTCTTGGACAGACATAATACCAAAGGCTATTATGATACTAAACTCTATAGTTAGTATAGATATGGGTAGATATAATTTATGTGAAAGGACTTTGTCTTTTTTCAACCCAATTTAACTATGTAATTATGTAATAGCATAGTGCATGCAGGGTTGCGAGCAAGCAGGTGGCCCTAAACCAAGATCTATCCCTGGATATTTATGAAACAGTTTCTTGTTGTATAAAAAAGTATATGTTTGTGTTCATAATATTATTTGTAGCAGAATGCAAATTATAAAACATTTGTTAAAATTAATCCAGGCTTTACAATGGTGTACACTTGTAAGGTATGTAGCAGGCAATACTGATGAGCAGTAATGTTCTGTCATTTCTAAGGTTATCATTATCATATTATACATAATCCCATTGCTACACAACATAATGTTACTTGTAGCCTGCAGTTTATAGGCTTTTTGGCAGGCAACATACAGTAGTATATTTCTATTAGTTATGCTGTCATTCTTAATAATCTTGCTAAATATAGCAGTGCAGCAGCAATGTTGTTAGCTGTCCTAATCATGTAATTTCTGAATAAGGATAGTAGCTATATTTTGAATTTCTTGTAGCTGAAACCTACAATTGAATATCAGTAATACATCTAATTGAGTCTAGCACCAGAGCTTACATTGCATACTTGCTGGAATGGGTAAAATTGTAATAATAATAAAAATAAAAGTGCACACGGCAGAATCATTCAGTGCACTATTTAAACCTTATTGGATCTGTGATAAATATGAATTCTCTTTGGGTCTATTTCCTGTTTTTTCATTCACCAACACTCTGTTTAAATGTCTAAACATTCATTAAGAACACTCCACCTGTGGGTTCGAGTTGCAGTTTAACATTGACCAAAGAACTTTAAATTGAAGGAAGTAACAGGGCTGGACTCTCACTTTCAAAATTGCAGGACGCATTGCATATAAAATACACAATATAATACATATTTTATAAAGCAAGAATATGTTGCTGTATTTGGGAAATATGTGTATGCATGTATGTGTATAGAAAGAAAGTAGTTACCATAAATGTAGCCAGACATGGATCAATATAGTCAAATGTTTTGGACTGTCATAACCTTACAGGCTATACTCTGGTCCATCATGGCACCTCAGAGGAAAAAAAAAGTTTTGCTAATCCCTATTGATCAATACTACTTGTTCCTTAAATTTAGGATTTACATAAATGCAGCAACATGATTAAAACTGATGACTGGATAGTAATCATCATATCTTTCTTCTCTCTGCATTAGGGAGAAATGGGCCCAAAAGGAGAGCCTGGTGTCGCTGGAAACAGAGGGCCAACTGGAAGACCTGGCAAACGAGGGAAACAGGTACAAACTAATTGAATCTCTGTTGGATCTCATTTGTTAATCCAGAAATAAATATTACTGACTAAAAGAAATTGAAAGGCTATGTGTGCCTTTTATTAAACTTATTTGTTTAGTTAGGGCTGGGTAAACTTTTAGCCTCTGTGGAGAGTAGAAACACAGTCATCTCATAAATGAAATTAAAAGGTAAGATAAATTGGATTTCCTTAATGGCTTAAAATACTAAGATCAAATTTCCCAGTGGATATAAAGATCCACTGAAAGTGGCCATATAGTATTTTTTCAAGTAATCCTCGTCATTTAGTCAACTATGAATAATATATGCTGATATGCAATGCTTAAAAAACATTGGTTTTAAACATTGAGAGACCCTCATTTTAATTTCCCAGAAACAAAGTGGGGTATGGGTAGCCAATCACAGCTCTTCCCTCACACAGGGAAATATATGATTCAGTTTAAAGCAGAGAAGTTTAGAAGAGCACGTAGATCCATTTTATATTAATCTGTTTAAAAGGTTTATGTTTCCTTAAAAAAATATACTATAATATATGTATTTGAATGATGCTCCTTTACAAGCTGCACGTAGAAATTCAGGTTAATCTTGTCAAACAAGGCATCATTGTTTTGCAGATATCCCCTGAGATGTAACATGATTTATCTGGTATATAAAAAGTAAACTCTGTAACCTTTTGTTCTAAAATTCCTAACTAAGAAATGGACATAATTTACATCTAATGGTTGATACATTAATCTAACTTCTAACTTGTAGGGTACTATTCAAATTTAATTCCATATTGTTTGCTATGGGCAACATCAAGGGTGATGTTTGTCTCCGATCTTAATAAATATTCCCCTAAATGTCATTTATAAATAGTACACTTCTAAAACTGTTAGAGCAGTTCATATGTTCTGAAGTTGTTCTGGTGATGGCAGTGTAGCGGTATAGAAAATATTCTCCTATACATCCCTCTGGATATAAGTAAAGGGACCCAGGTACAGGAGTCTGAAGTACTTCCCCATGTTGACAAAGGAAACCATGCTTCTACAGGCACCAACTAACCATTCAATTATGTTCCTTAGTGAGGGCATTTTATGAAGGGTTTACCGATCACAGACTGGAGCTGTTATATTAAAGGGTTTGTTCACCTTTAAATTAACTTTTAGCAGGATGTAGATATTCTGGGACAACTTTTTTTTATGCTTTTTTATTTTTTTGGGTTGTTAGCTTTTTATTTATCAGCTCTTCAGTTTAAAATTTCAACAGCTATCTGGTTTCTAGGATCCAAATTACCCTAGCAATCTAACATTTATTTGAATGAGAGACTGTAATATGGAAAGGAGAAGGCCCAACAAGAAATATTATTCATAAAAAGTATGAATAAAATAAATGATAGCTTTACAGAGCATTTATTTGATAGATGTTTGGGTCAGGAATTCCTGGTTGAAAGGTATAAAAGAGTAGAAGGCAAATTATTCAAAAACTATAAAACAAAAAGAAAAAATTAAGGCCAATGGAAAAGTTGCTCAGAGTTAGCCATTCTATAATATACTAAAATGTGATTTAAATGTAGACCACCCCTTTAAGACCTCCACTAGTGTTGGAAACAGTATCATGTATAAGCTAATTGTATAAGCTAATTGGAGTACTTTTCTCTTAAAATAGAGTGTGGTATTTTTTTTGACAAGAATGAAATGGAAAGTCTGGTTTTGGCTTGGTTGTTGTTATGTATTCATTTTCATCATATACAATCTACATGTAGTTGAATAAGTTATAGCATAGTTCTAATAAATGGTGGATGCAAGGGATATGTTGGACACAGGTGTTTGTTCTACTCCTTTCACTGTAAGATGGAAAGTCAAGGTTTTTACTCAGGTTTTCAAGCAGTGGTACATAGCGCAACTTGCTGCTTGAATGTAAAATAATAAGGCTACATTAGTTGGCCAAATTAAAACAAATTACAAACACATGAGAAACAAAACTTTTCACTCCAGAATGGAGTGGGACAAAGAAGTGAGTTCCCTCAGGCTGGATTAATGTTTACATTGAGACAAAGATGGATTGTCCCGAACAACTCTCCTGTTACAGCTGAGTGTCCTGTGCTATAAGGATGGCTCGGCTTGGTGGTGATTTCACTACAGCTAATGGCTCATTCCTGCATGCAAGTGTTTGTTACTCTGAGTCATAGGAACATGTCAGTATTACTTTAAGGGATGTTTCTATTTCTAGCAAGAGCAGCTCCCCCTGCAAATAATCTGGACAGCTTGTCTCATCAGTCAAATTATCAATTCTGAATTCAGCAGTTTCCATAACTGAGGTTTTTTTTCCTGGACATCTAACTGTATGTTCTCATGTACTCATGAAGGAACAAGAGCTCAAATACCCATGGAGCTCATTTTTATGTGCTTAAAAATATTAATTTACAAATACAAGTGCATTGTGGAAAGCGTTAAAACAGACTCAGATCACAATTTTTTTACCTAAAATTTAGCTTTTTCTCAAAATTCCAGCCTCATTGCAGGCACCAACTATTGTACTTGCATGCAATTTTCCTGTCTGGCCAAAAACTGGCATCAGCTTTGGATAATCACATACAAGCTACAGTGGCATTTGGTTCTATTTGTGTTAATGGTGCTTCTTCTGGCACTGGGCATGGCCACCCAATTCACTATGTGTAAATCAGTTGTGTATGTAGGAGCATTACACCAAGGCAGGGATCCCCAACCTTTTAATACCCAGGAGCCACATTCAAATAGAGTTGGGAAGCAACATAAGCATGAAAAAAGTCACTGGGCTGGGGTGCAAAATAAGGGCTCTGGTTGGCTATTTGACAGCTTGTATGTGAACAGGTAGCCTCTATGTGGTTCTAATTGGCCGGTTGAGCACTCTACTAATATATTTATGAAGTTTATGCAACCCACAATATTGGGCAGTGCATTCACAATATTGGGCAGTGCTTCAATTTAGTATCTTTATTTAATTCATTTAAGATCCTCCAGTTCACAATCCTCCAATCACACATGAATTCATGTATGTTTACAAAAATCAAATAAGAAACCTAATTAGCTGCACATTCATTAAATATAATAATAATGAATTATAAATAGCATAATTTCTAGCAGCATTGTCACCGTTCATAATTTTTTAAGGTAAAAATTAAGTTCTGTTTGACAATACACCTGGTTTTTATGCAACCTTAAATTGCCTCCAAACCTGGAATTCAAAACTAAGAATCTGCTTTTAGGCTGACGGGAGCAACACCCAAGGGGTTGGTGAGCAACATGTTGCTCACAAGCCACTGGTTGGGGATCGCTGAGCTAAGGGAATCCTTGAGTAACACTTCTTTCAGGACCTCTTTCACAGGCCTAAATTTCAGGCCTGGGTGCCCCTAGGCCACTGGGTCCTATCGCCTTGCACCCTCATGAGAGCTCCACCCCCCACACAAGACAGCGAATCCACCAAAGCACTGAGGATTATGCAGACAGGAGTACACGCCCCCAGTGCTCTAGGGTGGCATTCCAACCCAAAAACTTTGCCATTCCAGGCAATGGCCTTTGTGACCTCGCCACAAATCAGGACCTGCCCTAGCTCCATAAACTCTGAACTTTGCACTAGCGGAGGATTGAAGTATAAAATACTGAAAGGCGCTGAATAAATAATAAAATAGATTATTTAAACTTCTCTGTGCCATTTTTTTTTCAAACTCCTGCTGTTACTGTACCTCTCCAGTTATCCTGCATTACTGTATTTTTGCCACTTGTAATTCTTTTCTAAACCAACAGCAGCTGTTGAAAAACAACATGGGCTATATTCTAAGTGTGTAACTTTTGAGACAATATAGATATGGCTCTATATTAAATCAATAAAGCAGATGATGGGATAACCTGGGATGATTAGTCATTCTGGGCACATTACAGTTTTCTGTATACAGTCATGCACATGTCCACATATAAATAACAGCATCTAAAAAAAGAAGGTGCTACTTCCAGTTCCATTTTGAGAACCTTCTTCAGGAACCTTTAGCCTGCTTATAGCTGGTTAGTGGCACAGACAAAGACAGGCATGTTTTCCATGAAATATATTTATTTAAAAAAAATGCAATGAGGAAACTTTGTATGGACCCAGGAATACTGTAGGTCAATGCTGTTAGTGGCACAGACAAAGACAGGCATGTTTTCCATGAAATATATTTATTTTAAAAAATGCAATGAGGAAACTTTGTATGGACCCAGGAATACTGTAGGTCAATGCTGTCCAACTGGCGCCCCGAGGCCCCCCATTGTGTGGCCCCCTGTGTGTGTGCCATACTATGGCTGCTCTATTCTCCCTGTGTGTTCCATACTATGCCTGCCATTTGCTCTTGGCTGTGCCATACTCTGCCTGAACTATGCCTCCTGTGGGGCAAGAGCCTGGTAGGGTTTGTTCTGGGGGTTTGTTAGCATTTGGACATTGTTGTTAGGGCCCCAAGGAGTTTAATCATGTGCTGGGGGGAAGGGGTCCTGTGTTACACATAGGGGAGGAGAAGACATATGAATTTAAGGGTATGACTTAATTTGATTTTTCACATATGAATGATGAGTAATATTCCTGCAGTGAGCACTACCCATTTTGTTTTTGGTGCGCTACCATCATTAAAGGGCAAGGAAAGTCTAAAGTAGAATAAGGCTAGAAATGCTGTATGCTGTACTAAACATGAACTTACTGCACCACAAGCCTAATCAAATAAATGATTTATTCTTTCAAAGTTGGCCACAGGGGGCTGTCATCTTGTAACTTTGTTACACATCTTTGCAAGACTAGACTACATACACATGCTCAGTGTGGTCTGGGCTTCTTAGGGATTGTCATAAATGATCAAAAAACAAAGCTGCTTGAGTTCTGCATGGCTGGTAAGTAATGTAGGGGCTCCACCTGTTGTTCATAAGTATGATTGTTTATCCTGCCAGAAGTTAGGGAACGTCTGACAATTCCTATCCACAGCACTAAATGAAGGGAGAATTTCACTGCATACAGTCAGGTTTCTTATAAAAACAGTACACATTTTTTAATTAAAGTATAATGGAGATTTTTCATTAAAGAAAGTAAAAATGGGATTTAATTTCTTTGCCTTTCCTTGCCCTTTAATGTGGACATGGTCTTAAAGGTTCTTGTGGCAACATGGGTGTGGTTTAAAAACAAGGACTAGTCAACACTGGCTTCCCTTACCGGCCCTCCACCACGTAGAACAGAAAAAGTTGGACAGCACTACTGTAGGTTTAGCCTAATGGTGGGAATGAGGGGCAATAAAACCATACCCCAGAGAACTCTACTGAACTACGTTTATTTTCTACAGAGAGGAGTGTAGATTGAACCTAGATTGCTTTAGCACAGAAGAGTAAAAAGTGATGTAGAGACAGTATCAATGAGGGTCCTGTCAACATAAATAGCCTGACAATCTACTAAATAAATGAAAGATTAGATTCCCTAATTGTACTATGCTTTGGTTAAAAGTACCCCAAATGCCAGTGCTCAAGATACATGCAATAAAAGCTGCAGAATTTGCACCAGGTCTTATAACCTGTAGCAAACAATTAAATATTTGATTTAAAGTGGACTCGTCACCCCTAAAAAATATTCAAAATCCTATTTTATCACATTAGTCAAGCAAAATGAACATTAATTACACTATATAAATTATTTTAATCTTGTTTCCTTCAGTCTGGGAATTCATAATTATAGCAAGCAGGCAGGAGCCATTTTGTGGACACTGTTATTAAGACAAGCCTTGCATCATCTCAGAATCTTGTTTGTGCACCAGAATGGGGGACCAGACGTCTAACCACATGTCCTGGCTACACAATTAAATGGTTAAGAGAACTAAGGGAATGTGTGGGGAGCAGTGACATCTAGGAAGTGTTGAATGGAAAGTGAAAGTAATTGATTGACAGCTGAGATTTTTAAATGAGCTTATGAATGCTTTAAAGGAAAACTATACCCTGAAAATGAATTTGTCAGCAACAGATAGTTTATATCAAATCAAGTGACATATTAAATAATCTTACCTACCTGGAATATATATTTAAGTAAATATTTCCCTTTTACATCTCTTGCCTTGAACCACCATTTCATGATGGTCTGTGTGCTGCCTCAGAGATCACCTGACCAGAATATTTCAACTCCAACTGTAACAGGAAGAATTGTTGAAGCAAAAGACAGAACTCTGTCTGTTAATTGGCTTATGTGACCTTACTTTATAGTTTGTTTGGTATGTTTGTGTGCACCATTGGATCCTAGGATCCCAGGAGGCTGTCCTTATTTTTTAAAATGGCTATTTTCTATTTATGATTACCCAATGGCACATGCTACTTAAAAAGTGTATTATTATGAAAATGGTTTATTTACTTGAAGCAGGGTTTTACATACGAGTTATTTTATGCAATATCTGTTTATAGAGACCTACATTGTTCGGGGGGTATAGTTTTCCTTTAATGAAAATTTGAAATTGGATTTCATGTTTAATTTGAAAAGGGCTTTTATTATACAGATTTTTGCGTCTTTGTGACGGGTCCACTTTAAAATAGGGACCATTAAATGCTGCCTTGTAATTTGTTGCCATACGTAGGTTTCTAGACCTGAGACAAATATTGAGCCCCAACTTATGGTAGCTGACACTTTTTATACAATAACATACTTGACCATACCATGAGGAAACATCCATTATGTTGTTGCTTTCTTTTAGGGGGATAAAGGTGCAACTGGATCCACAGGTCTTATGGGCCCTTCTGGTAGACCAGGTTCCTCTGGACCTCCTGGACCACCAGGACCAGGTAAGTAAATCAACATCCTGGCATTATAAACAGTTCTGAGAAAAACAAAACTTTAAAAAGTTATAAAACTATATTTGGGTAAATATGCTGTAATATAAAGATATACATTCCTTGAGGTATAGTTAGTGCATGGCTAAGATAAATACTGATATGGCCTGCAAGTAATCTTGGAAGAACTATATCACTATAAAACCATTTTAATTGTATCTGAGTTTCATATTTCATGGCATTTAAATATACTGTATGCTTTAAAGTCACATGTCTGAAAATCACAAGCAAAAAAGAAAAACCTTTAATGCTTTTAATATCATCTCAATAAAGTGACTGACCCCACTTGTCTGGAAGTCGCACAGTTGCCTTTCAAATGGTTTAAAGGACAACTAAACTCACAAAACAACTAGGCTATAAATGCTAAACTTCATGTATTGACTTCTAACATCTTTTAGTTTTACTCCACCAAGGCAAACTTTAAAGTATAATAAAGCATATGTAATAAAACATATAGATGTTGCTAGTGAAGTTATTATTTTTCTCCTAAAAAAACATTTACTTGATATAAGTTAATTTATTTTTCCAGGGCATCTAATGGTTGGACCAAAAGGAGACAGAGGAATTCCTGGGCCACCAGGAAGATGTCTCTGCAAACACCCTCAGTCTGTGACTAACCCACACTATGATGAAAATTTCAACGGGCAAAACTTTGCAAAGGTGAACTTTTAACTCTGGTTTAACCTGCCTAACTGCAAGTTAACCCAATCTGAAGCCTCTTCAAATTGCCTCAGAGGGGGAAAAACTCTTTCCTGACTCCAAAATGGAAATCAGACTAGTCCCTGGATCAGCTTAAACTATGAACTATCTTCCATAACCCTGTATTTCCCACCTTGCTAAAAAGCCATCCAACCCCTTCTTAAAGCTTCTTCAGCTGGTACGACTGATTCAGGGAGAGAATTCCACATCTTCACAATTCTCACTATAAAAAAAAACCCTTTCCAAATATTTAGGCAGAACCTCCTTTCTTCTAATTCCCGCGATTCGCCGCTGGCGAATAAATTCGCTTAAAAAACCGAGTCGCGCAGCGTTTTTGACGCGACGCACAACGAAAACTACATGACGCACGTCGGAAATGACACGACTCGACTCGTTTCGCAAATTTTTTCGCGAATTTCGCTGGAAATTCGCAAACTTTTCGGCGAAACTGGGTAGATTCGCCCATCACTAATCGCATTGGGTGACCACGTGTGGAAAGACTGGTACATAAAGTATTACAGAGATTATTATGTGATTCCCTTACATATTTATACATAGTTATCATATCAGCCGTTAAGCACCTCTCCAGCATGAACATCCCCACCAGTCTTTCCTCATAGCTAAAATATTCCATACCTTTTACCAGTTTAGTTGCCCTTCCCTGTACCCTATCTAATTAAAAAATGTCCTGTTTGAGCACTGGAGACCAAAACTGTACGGTATATTCTAGATGTGGCCTTACCAGTGCTCTATATAGCAGACGAATAACCCCCTCCTTGTGAATCAATTTCCCTTTTAATACAGCTCAAGACCTTATTTGCCCTTGATGATGCTGACTGGCATTGCTTGCTACAACCAAGTTTATTATCTACAAGGACTCCAAGGTCCTTTTTCCATAATGGATTTGCCTAGTGCAGTCCCATTAAGGGTATAAGTGGCTTGGATATTTTTACATTCCAGGTGCATGACTTTACATTTATAAACATTGAATCTCATTTGCCATTAAGCTGCCTAGATTGCCAGTTTGTCAAGATCCTGTTGCAAGGATGCTGCATCCTAGAAGGAATTAATTGAGCTGGATAGTTTTGAGTCATCTGCAAACACTGATACATTACTTATAATACCCTCCCCCATAGTCATTAATTAAAAGATTAAATCAAAGTGGACCCAATACCGAGCCCTGAGGGACCCCACTAACTCCAAGTAGCGAATGTACCATTAACAACCACCCTCTGTACCCGATTCTGTAGAAAATTTCCTATCCATGTGCAAACATTAAGCCCAACAGACCTTCATTTAGAAAGCAGTCATTAGTGGGGCACGGTATTAAACAAACTCTTTGGCAAAATACAAATAGATCACATCAACTGCTCCCCCAGAGCAATCTGGGCAAAACTGATATTCTGAGGTTGCTTAATCTAAATTAAATCATTGAAATTTGCCAGATATACTCTGAAATCTTGTGGCGTTTCACATAAGGGAAATGTAGGTGTTGGCAGAAAACACTTATTCACAATAACATTTTTCTATTCTTCCAAGATATTTGTGGTTAACAGTCAGGAGGAACTGGATCATCTTAATACAGACAATGCCTTAGCATTTCGGAAAGATATGAGGTCCCTCTATTTTAAGGACACAAACGGATGGCTTCCTATTCAGGTAACTCCAGTAGTTAGATTTTGGATTACAGAAACAAGATGAATTAAGCTGCTGAGTGAACTTGCAATACAAAGAACGTTTTAGCAAATGTAGCTGGTGTAGGATGCAATATTGCTAGTATTCAATGTAAAAACTCTATTGTGACAAAAAAAGTGGTTCTGTATCCAAAAAGTGTACCTACTGTATAACCGTACACTGCCTTCATAAATGAGCCCTTAGAAGTATAAGTGCTATAATTGCAGGACAGTCCCAATTTTGAGCACACATGCCACAATCTCAGATTGAAATGTTAAAGGAATTGTTCAGTATAAAAATAAACACTGGGGAAATAGGTAGGCAGTGCAAAATAAAAAATGTTTCTAATATATTTAGTTAGCCAAAAATGTAATGTATAAAGGCTGGAGTGACTGTATGTGTAACATAATAGCCAGAACACTACCTCTTGCTTTTCAGCTCTCCCTGGTGACCAGGCAGTAACCAATCAATGAGTTGAGGGAGGGCCACACGGGCCATTACTGTTGCTTTTGAATCTGAGCTGAATGCTGAGGTATAATTGCAAACTCACTGAACAGTTATGTCCCATGTGCCCCCCCTTCAAGTCGCTGACTTACTCAAAGTTAAAGAGCTGAAAAGCAGGAAGTTGGATTCTGGCTATTATATTAGACATCCAGTCACTCCAGCCGTTATACATTACATTTTTGGCTAACTAACTATATTAGAAACATTTTTTATTTTGCACAGCCTATCCATTTATCCAGTTTTTATTTTTACACTGAACTGTTCCTTTAATGTCCCATGTTGCTTGGCTCCTCTTCTGTTCTTCCTGAACAGCTCTTTTCATGCACCTGAATTAAAAATCAAGATGGCCATGCATTCTACTGTGGAGCACATTGCCATCTTGGATTTTTTTTTCTTCAATGCCGAGAGAGAAAGAATCAAGTAGTGTGGGACTTGAAGTACTTTGGTGTTTGTATTCTGCTTCTGCAAGCTATGGAATGTTTTCAATCTAACCGTTTCTGCTTTCATCTGGAATTAATGGAGTGCTCATTGGCCATTTTTGCAGAGATCTTAGTGGCTTTTCTGGAGTTAATGGAGTGCTCATTGGCTAATTCTACACTGATATTACTGACATGTCTGGAGTTTTCTGTAAAAAATAAAATACTAGCACATCTGGGGTTAATATCCATTTTATGTCGTTATACTGGCACATCTGTGGTTAATATGCCTTTTATCCATTTTATATAGTTAATATACTGGCATGCCTGGGGGTTAATATGTTGATTAGATATATTATTTAGTAATTATACTAGCGTGTCTGGGTTTAATTTGTCCTGTATCCATTACATTTAGGGGCAAATTTACAAAATTTACATGAAGGATTCGAAGTTCGATCAAATACCGATCGTACAATTTTTTCTTATATTCGAATATCCAAATTTGGCCTCTGGGATTTTAAAATCCTTCGAATGCCCCTTTTGGGGAATTTTAGTAAATTTGCCCCTTAGTGATTGTATGGGCATGTCTCGGTTTAGTATGCCTTTTATTTTATTTAGTGATTGTATTGGCACAACTGGGTTGAAAATGGGAGTGGTATATATGGACAAGTCCACAAAGTGGGCATGGTCAAAAAAATTGTTATCTCTCTTTCACAATTGTTGGGAGGTGTGGCTATTGATTTTGCATGGGATATGGGTTGATGGTGATTTTCCTACATTGGTGACCCTACTTTGGTTCTCTGCACTGTCAGGCCCGTCTGATGCTGATTCTTTAAAGCAACCCATTAAAAAATCCCAGGATCCAAGTATTCTGGGTAATAGATTCTGTACCTATATCAAGGATGCCCAGTGTGTGTGTCTGTCCAGCTTTAATTGAGCTGTTGGCATTCCATTAACAGACAAAGACTGGGGCCTCTCATTAAGTACTGATTCTAGAATACAAATATGACTCACTCTTAGTTCACAACCTAGTTTAACATGCAGTATTTTTTAATGTGTCTTTCTTTTGTAAGAATACTGCATTTCCATTCATTGCACTCTTCATCAATTAATGACCGTTAACAGAAAAAAATCATGTATACATTATTCTTATTTATTGCAGCTCACTCCTTTTCGAAGTGGCATTGATTATGGCAATACTTGTGGAGATGGAATTATCCAGCCAGGAGAGGAATGTGATGACGGCAATAAAATTGTCACAGATAGCTGTATAAGTAAGTCTGGCACATTACTATCAACTTGCTGTACTTGCTGTACCTGGATCTACAATTCTGCATTCTTTCCAAAAATAAGCCCTGCTTTTCCTGGGATAGTGCCAATGTTTAGCACCGATTATTTTTCATTAAAGGAGAAGGAAAGCTACCAAAGCAGTTTATTGCCAAAAGATTAGCTACAATAGTGCAAGCTACAAAACTATGCGTTACCATACCTGAGTAAACAGCTCTACAAGCTCTCTGATTTTGTACAGGGGTTCATTGAGTTAAATTGGAGATGTTCAGTGGGTTTTAAACCTAATTTTTACATACTTTTCTAAGTTTGAGCCTTTTAAAACATTTGCCCCATTACTAAGTTCCTGTTAGGGATGGGTGCTAGTAAGCTTGAAAGGGCTGGCCATATAGTTTACTCAACTTTTCCTTCTGACATATGTTGTCCAATGAAATATTCTTTCACTAGTCCCCAAAGAATGTATAGATGTATGTATGTCAGTCTTTTCACTTGATTATGGAAAAAGGGATTCCACAGATGACTTTCCTTGCTGTACATTCTGTTCTGTTGTGGATGTCATCACTGATGGACCAGGGCTCATTGTCTCCCATTGGCTACTGATGACATCTGCAAATCAGACAGAACACATGTGAGTGTGAGGGGGGATACAAGAAATGGTAGGTGAATATTTGGATGTCACTTGGCGCGATCATTGTTTCAACTTCTCAGTCTGATGACTACTTTAAACCAAGCAAAAAGGCCACAAAAATCCTAAATTCTAATTTTCTTGTATTGAGGTGATGTGCCTAATAAGTGTCTAGCCAAGCAATCCTATATGCTTCTGTGTTATGATACAACTTTTGTTGCTCACAAAACATTCTGGCTTCCAATGGAATTTGGTGAATGTTGGAACTGACAGAAAGGAATAGCTGAAGAGGAACAGCACTCTGTTTATTAAACGTTGTGCTGGAGCAGGAAACTTAACCAGATTATATATAAAAATATGCATTTATATATAACATCTCTTAGTGTGCCTGCATTACCGGGTCCTCCCCATGTGCGAGAATTGTATCTGCTGCAAACTATACATTAGTGGCCTTTGTACATTTACTAATGGGAATGATAAGCAGGAGATAACTGTCAGAGACTCTGAATGATGACATGTCAGCTGCATGAAAAATAGCCATCCTCTATCCATCCACATCTCAAACCTGCCAATCAATACAGCAAACTAAACGGTAGGCTTTTAACTTTAATCAAAATACATACGCTGTTAAAAAAAGAAGTTAATTGCACTGTCGAAAACTGATGAACTGCAAATCAATGTGAATGCTACAGATATGGAATACATGTCAAAAACAAGGTTGTATGCACATAAGTGGCACAGAAATACACTGTTTTATTGCTCCTCTCTTTTACACACATTGTAAATTCACCAAAACCCATAAGCACTTACAGTACATACCACCCTAGTGTCACGGAAACCTATAAGCACTTACAGTACATATGACCCTAGTTATTGTGCGGCAAACCGGAGTACACAGGTACAAACGTAACTGTTTTTCCTTTGAGCATAACCCCTGTGAGATTTTCAGATTGCACCCAGAGAGTAAAGATTACTGAATATATTTTCTGATATCAAAGACTTTCAATAAATGCAGATTATTAACTAATGGAAGTGCCCAGTTGTTAAAAAGCTCCTTTGTAATATAGAGATAATATCATACTTCTGAGTACAGATTCTCACAAAACGAGACAGGGCAAACTAACTCAGTTCTGATATCAAGCACCAACCAGGGTTTTATACCAATGAACACCATGGCTGTATAAATCTCCTGTAAGTAGAAATAGATTATTTTCATATGCTGGCACAGCCTCAATATTATGGGCCATATTATTTGTAATCTTTCCACCTTATATATACTGGTCATGCAGTAAAGTAAGATTAAATGAGACTTGATTTGGGAACAAATTAAAAAAATATAGTGTACAAGCAAAACAGGAGAGGGTGCACAGGCGCATTATAGAATGAATTATAAGAGACAGGAAACCATTTGCACCTAATTGTTATTAGTATAAGCTAAGACATAAATCCAGAAAATATTTTTTGCTATTTAATACATTCCCCACAGATTTTCTTCAGATATTGGGTCAGATTCAATTCAGTGATAAAAAAAGTGAAAACTTATGGATGAGATTCTATTAGAGATGTAGTTCAATTCAGAAAAATGTATGTCACTGTTTATCACTTGAAAACTATTGAATTCTATGGAAAAAACTGGTGAAGTAGTAGGAGTGAAGTAGGAGAAAAGTCTTTTGAGGGAATAAACCATTAGATCACTTTTTCTCTGAATTGAATTTGGCCCATTTGGGAATATAGTTATGACATAGATTAGTTGCACTGCTGTTCATACATGATTTCATTCAAATTCCTCCTTAGGATGTAAGCGAGCCTTTTGTGGAGATGGTTATCGGCAAGAAGGTGTTGAAGAATGTGATGGCCAAGACTTTGGATTTCATTCATGTGGAACTTATCTGCCAGGGTATGTACAGAACAGGTTGCTTTGGGACTGGTGCAACGATACATTTTAGGGGCTGCTCTGCTTTTGAAATCCAGACCAAAGCATAACTTTATTATGCAACTGATTCTATGCCCTTCCATCAAATGGGGGTCACTGACCCCATCTAAAAACAAATGCTCTTTAAAGATACAAACGTATTGATTGTACTTTTTATTACTCCTATTTCTATTCAGGCCCTCTTCTATTCATATTCCAGTCTCTTATTCAAATCAGTGCATGGTTGCTAGGGTAATTTGGACCATACAGATGCAGTCACTTGGATTTGTAAGTTAAATGCGTCGTGACTTAACTCATCTATCCCATTTATCCCACTTAACACAGAATATTGTGTCACAGCATCCCATCCAATTAAAGAGTTCACCATTGAAAACAATGGAGCTTTGGTATGCTAATGAAAATGCATTAAATGCATTAAATGAGTTAAGATAACTTTGGATAACACAGTTTCTTCAATTAGCCCTGAGTCATGACGCATTTAGCTTACAAATCCAAGTGACTGCATCTGTATATTTGGTCCTTATACTTTGAAAACTTTAATTCTGCTCTTTATACTTTGAACACTTTATTTTGGACCTTAGCACCCAGATTGCTGAAACTGCAAAATGGAGAGCTGCTGAATTAAAAGCCAAATACCACAAATAATAAAAAATAAAAACCAGTTGCAGATTACTTTAGAATATCACACTCTATATCATACTAAACCGTTAACCCCTTCAAGTTTGTGATTGATTACCTACAATCGACCAGGATCCATTGGAATAATATTTCAAGTCGCTGTGAATTGTGAGATCTCCAATGCAATGTGTCAGTTATAACTTAGGGAACATCTCTGCTAACAAGTCTTTTAATCTTTGTCCCATTGGAATATCACTTATGTCCATTCTACCCTCTATATCTCTCCATTTGCTTAATAACAAATCCTATTTGCGAATTTTCTCCTGGTTGTTCTGGTTGACTGCACCATAAAATAGTTCCACAGAATTTTATTTGGACTAGGTTTTTATATCAGCTGGTAAATAGTTAAGTACTACCATAGGCGGTTTAACTTGATGTGGTGATATGGTGTCTTAGCAATTTTATGATCATAACTTTGAAAGTAAAAACTCCTATTTTTGAAAATACATGCACTTGTATAGATACTAGATTATTTATGAGACAGGGGACTAGGGAATGAGCATTGTCATTACATGGCTATTTTGGTTCAGTGTTTGGCATCATTGTCCTGCACTGTGGCAGTGTTTGATTAACACCACACCTGCTGCTTTGAACTTTGCCAAAAAAGATGCATTTTGTATTTTTATATAAATTGCAGCTTACATACTTCTAAGCATGATTCTTTTTAATGGCTTTATTTGTGCTATCCTCCAATATACTCCAGGTTTATGCAGAGTTCTTGATGGGGCTAAGGGATATTTCTGGTGGTGGGTTCATATTGTTAGAGTGTTTTTATTAAAGTGCACTGTAGAAAGAAGAATAGATAGTACTAATACTGCTGCTAGAGAACCTGTTTCAGCCTGCTCAAGAATGCATGCTTGTGTGCAACTTCATCTTTCCATAGGACAATTATCCTAACTGCAAAGCCAAAGTAACATTCAAGTGACTCAAGAACAGAGTTACTGCTGAATTCTATCCGGTTGAGAATCCGTGGAACTATTTGAAATTTAAGGTGCATAATCCAACTGGCACTAACCAACCTGAGGCAGATCTGTCTGGTACAGAAAGCCGTTATCCAAAAAGCCTTCTCCCATAGACTCCATTATAATGAAATAATCCAGATTTTTTTAAATTTCCTTTTTCTCTATAATAATAAAATGGTGCCTTGTACTTGATCCAAACGAAGATATAATGAATCCTTATTGGAAGCAAAACCAGCCTTTTGTGTTTAGTTAATTTTTACATGATTTTTTTTTAGTAGACTTCAGGTATGAGGATCCAAACTACAGAAAGGTCCCTTATCCAGACAACCCGGGTCCTGAGCATTCTGGATAACTGTATAACGCTCAACACACCAGGGTGTGATTTACTTATATGTTACTAGTATATTTCAGTTTCAGTCTTTCACTCTAAAAATAGTAAGTCAAATTTCCAAGAGTACTTCAGTATGTGTTAATTGACATTCATGTATTGCTTATTCCAACAGGTCATATGGGCATTTACGGTGCACTACCTACTGCTATATTGACTCCACACAGTGTCGATATTTCACATGAAAAGGGGGTGAGCGGTAAAGAGTCAAAGGCGATGCCACAGATACATCAGGTGCTATCGTAAAGAAAAACTCAACAAAGACTGGACAAAATACTTAAATGCATTGGAAATGTATTGCTGCTGATGGCTTTTTTGAGAATTGTTTTTGCCTGACTGGAAGAACTAGGACCACTGCATCCTGTCTTAACAAACAGCACTTTCCAGCAACTTGTTTTTTAACGTTTATGCAAGGTAGGCTTAAGAGACACAAAATGGCTGCTGGGAAAAACAAAACACAATCTCACTCATCAGGAATATTCTATTTATCGAAACAATATTACCTCGACTTAGCACTGTTATAGATGTAATTTACACTTATTCAGGTTTTATTTTGTATTTTTTTTTTTTGTTTCTCTGGACTTTTGTTTACTAAGCACCAAGCATAGCCCGAGTTGTGGTGTTTGTGAAGAACATTAAACCTCTTAATACAATGTGAATATTGAATGTAACATGTACCTGCGTTCATTATTGTATCAACGAGATTAAGAAAGCTCGGCAAAGTAGCTCCTCTTGTGAATTCTAATCTGGGCGACACTGATCGTCGAACTGGTTGACCGAAGGAACCAGGTTTAAAGACTTGTGAAGGCTCCAGTATGGATGAAGGAATGCAGTGTCTCCTAATATACAGATGGCCTAGGTGCATAAGGATAATGTTGCAGACCAAAGATACTATGGAATATGGAGCAACATATTTATATTCTGTGCCTATGTGAATGTTTCTTTTTGCTATAACACACATCTATTGGCATGACATTGTACGCATTTATGGAATGACTTAAATCTAAATAAGCCGCAGTAGAAGAAGTATTTTCAAAAATAGGCATACTGGTATGGGTGTCACATAAGGAGCTACATACCAGTTGCCAGAGGAATCTTCACTTTCGTTTTATAGGAGAAGGAAGCTACCAAAGCTATTTATTGTCAATAGATTTACCACAATAAAGCAAGCTATAACACTATATTTATTCTGCAGAATGTTTTACCATACCTGACTAAACAGCATTAGAAACAGGAAGTCTGATCCAGAAGCCCATGTATACACAATAGAAGGAAAGCAGCATTACTTTGAGGGTTTTGCTACTGTATTTATGTAGACCATTCTAATAAAGCTTAGTTAATGTAAGCCTTTCCTTCTCCTTTAAAGCTTCTGAGTAGTAAAATAAGTTATGATGGCCTGTGAGAGGAGCCAGTCAGTCCAGGTATCCAAGTCCAGTAATAAGATACATCATATCAGTAAGAGAGTCTGCAGAATATGTAATCATGGCTATGGAGAGACTGAAAACATACCTTTCTCATCAAGAGACAGGGGCACATTTGCATCTGGGCAGTAACCCATAGCAACCAATGACATGTGTGCTTTCACTGTTCTACCTGCAGGTGGCTAAAAAAAGGCAGTCACTGATTGGTTGCTATGGGTTTGCCCAGTGTTTATAAATGAGCCCTCGGTGTATCACTTTGCCATTTCTTTCTGTCTATAGGGATTTATTTACTAATATAGGTAGACACTTGCAGAAGTGAGTTTACCTATATCAGGTTTTTGCTTTAATGTTTCCAATGTCTGGTATGTTGTAGACTGTTCAAAATGAATTGCTGCTTTGTTCCTATTGGCACCACCACTTCTGCAATTGTGCACTTATGTTTAAGCCCAAGTATTCAACTAAAATAATCATTTGAACATGGTAGGAAATGTACCTTGCACTGTTGCTGTAGACTTTGTGATTAGTTAACTTGGCATTATTGGTCATCTGTTTGATACTCTTGTTTCCCTCCTCATTCTACTGATTCATTCTAACCCAAAAATTGTAGCCGGTTTCCACCTCCTGGCCTATTTAATGGGTGTAGTCTTGTTTCCATGTCTCTAGGAGGTAGTTGATCAGTCTGCACAGCATTTAATGTCGCTATTCACTTTGAGGAAAAGAGCAGACCTTGCATTTGTTGAGCCTGTGCTGCGGGTCTTCCCTCTAACATATTATCTATGGTCACCATGCTATTTACATGCTACTGTGCATAGGTTTATTTATTAATCACCTGGGCTGTATGGACTGTATATAACATGTTGGGGGGAAAAATCAACTTGCCCTATTTCTTTGTGTTTTTATTTTTTACAGTAGGTTTGTAGATGAAATACCATGCAGTAGTGATGTACGGGTCGGAATTTCCCTAACCCGCCTTCCCTTAGCCCGCCTGCATCTGCGCTTCCCGGGTTGCTTTTATAGCAATCACAAAAGGGGCAGGCAGGCACAGTGTCTATAAAAGGCGAACTCGGAAGCCATCCTCGAAGAAGCGTGCAAGCTCGGTACAAACATGATTCATATGTTACATGCATGCAATTGCTATTCAGTTGCCAGCAATATGGGGCCTGTTACATTTAGGAGTATGTGCTTCAAGTC
This sequence comes from Xenopus borealis, assembly GCA_024363595.1. Classification (NCBI taxonomy): domain Eukaryota; kingdom Metazoa; phylum Chordata; class Amphibia; order Anura; family Pipidae; genus Xenopus; species Xenopus borealis. The sequence goes on along the minus strand of CM044441.1, from coordinate 41,600,986 downwards.
TAAAATGTGTCATAACCAAATGAATAGATTTATATATGGATGTATGGATGTATGTCATGTTATATTATGAACCTTTCTGTCTCTGCATGGTCTTGATCCTGGAATTCATAGAAGATAATTAAAAGGAGTTGGTACAGTCTTTGTTGGCTATTTCTGTTTGTAGAATTGTCACATTCCTGTTTAAAGCTTTAGCAGAATAACATGGACAAAGAGGGCTATGGATGCCTTCAGGGCCACCATCAGGGGGTCAGCTGTTCCGGGCTGTTTTTTTTGTCTTGGAGTTGCTGGCCGTGCTGCATTTGATTAGCTGCAGACTTCGGAAGGGAGGGCGGAGCTAATGTGTGGCTTCATCTTTACTGTAATAACTTTCTATACTTTTCATTGGTCACTGAAGTGTAAGTCCCGGGAAAACTCCATGGGGATTGGATGGACTGGAGGGGAACTTCAAACTTGACCTTCAACTTCAGTGACCATTCTGCAGAAAGAATATGCAGGCACTTGAGCTCCTGCCCTCCCTTCTGAAGTTTGCAACTCCCTGACAGCAGTGGGGACTGGAAATCACAAAGTCAAAAAGCTTTCACCCTTGCCACCAATGTTATTCTGTTTTAACTTGTAGTGGGGGAACCTTGGCCACCAATGTTATTTTTTTTTTTATCTTGTGTATGGGGGAAACCCTGACCACAAATATTTTTTTTTAACTCTTACTCAAAACACGAAAGAAAGCCTAATTCCTAGTGCAAAAAGCCTTGGTAATATTGACTTTCTACAACATAGATCTATATTCCCTTTAGCCTCACCCTCCTGAATAATATGTCGGATTGTGATTTATTTGCTCCAACCATTCCGAGGTAATGTATAGCCTACAGGATGTATACATTTAATCTGTGCTGCCTTGTAATGGAGATATATAGTCTAAGGTCTAATCTACTACCGCATGCCCTAGGGCCTAATCAATACCTTGTATATTTGCAGCTGCATATAGATTAGATTGTATTTCCAGCAGTCTGGACATGGAAGAAATCAAAGGATGAAGAATAAATAAAGGAGAAGAAGTATGTAATTTAGCATTGCTTGACTGCAGCTCACTATCCTCTCATTCACTTTATGTAGCCTTCATGCTGAAAATACTGTTGGCCTATCAATACTAAAGTATTGGCTGTGATCACATTCCACTTAGACACACCATCTTCTTTAAATCCTGTCTCTGCCTCATTGGCCTGTGACATTTCAGTTGATGGGTACATCAGACCTCTCACATCTAAAAACAACAATAAGCAATCACAACAATAATGGCTATAAAAGTTGGAAAAAGGGGGTAAACTAAATTTCTATAAAGTAGTATCTGCAGGAGTCTAATATGCAGCCATGTTGTTTTTAAATGGAGATAAAAGCAGTACATTTTTAGGCCACGGTTATTTTATTCTGCTTTCTTAACGTTTAATAGCCTCCTTGCACTAAATATGAAGTTCTAGATTTTGATTAAAGGAAAACTTTCCCCCAAAAATGAATATATAAGCTATATATATATATATATATATCATTATTGTCCTTTTACATCCCTTGCCTTACACCACCATTTTTTGATGGTCTGTGTGCTCTCTCAGAGATCACCTGTAACAGGAATAAAAAGACAGAACTCTGTTAATTAGATCATGCAACCTAACATGGTTGGTTTGTTTGCACCGTGAATCCTACAATCCCAAGGGGCAGCCCTTATTTTTAAAAAAGGCAATATTCTATTTAGAATTACCCAATAGCATATACTATTAACAAGTATATTACAGGTATGGGACCTGTTATCCCGAATGCCCGAGACCTGGGGGTTTCCGGATAATGGATCTTTCTGTAATTTAGATCTTAATACGTTAAAGCTACTAGAAAATAATTAAAACATGAAATAATGCCAATAGGTTGGTTTTGCTTCCAATAAGGATTAATTACAAGCTACTATATTATTACTACAGAGAAAAAGGAAATAATTTTTTTAATTTTGCATTATTTGGATAAAATGGAGTCTACGGGAGATGGCCAATGCGTAATTCAGAGCTTTCCGGATAAGGTATCCCATACCTGTATTATGAAATTTTTTTTTCATGCAACATCTTTTTATCGAGACCTACATTGTTTGGGGGGGTGGGGTTTCATTTTCCTTTAAATGTGACTGAACTGCTCTCAGCTAGGAAGCAACTGCTAGATATCCAGAACCTTGGGGCTTAACACTGGGTCAGCATAGTCAGGCTGTGAGAAGAGGCCCTGGGCCTCAGCACTGAGTATAGAAAAGGCAGATCATATTCATGATAATGCCATCAACATGCTACTCATCAACAGGGCCTATTTGCTTTCACAAAAGGACTATAACGGCAGAGCAGCTAACTGGAACAGAAAGCCCCAAATCACCTACATAGTCATTTTGCTTTTATTTTTAACCTCGTTTACTGGCAAAAAATACTGAAGGAAAATTACAACGTAGGAAATAGTATTTTTAGACTGTTGTTGGATCGCTTCTAAATACTATAATGTTTACAAGAATAGAAAAATATCCTTTATGATCCCAAGACAATAAGAAGTCATTCCTCAAATACCTTCATTAGTTACAGTCCTTTTCAAAGCCTCTGTTCTGCTGGTTTTGCAGTGTCACCTAATTCTTCTTTACTTGACTGGTCCCTGCCCTTCTCACTTGAACCCACTCTGTATGAAGTGGAGCCAAATGCAGCCAGTGATACATACAGGCTAAGGCACAATTCATAGCAAGAATGCCGGTTTTATACACTTTTGTTCTTACTCTGGAGCTAATACAGCTCAAAACATGATTACTTTTTTATGAGGTGTGTATGGTTTTTCATCCCAGGCTTCCTCACTTTTCTGGTTTTTCCCTTTCGTAAAGATGACATGAGCTTGAGAGGCAAGTAGAAATAATTAGTGACTGGATAACTTGGAGTTGAAGGCTTACCATGGGCGTCCTGTTGTTCACGCCAGGTGTAGTTTCACCAGTCCACCTCATAAGGGTGTGAAGTAGCGCTGGAGTCAGTCTTCTTCACTGGCGAAGTTACACCAGGGAGAGTCAGTAAATCTGTGAATTTCCGAAATGACGTCACACTGACGCATTAGCACTAGTGTTTGACTCTTTGGAATTCCCCCCCTAAGTGCAGAGGAATATATGTAACATTGGTTTGTTGACCTGGAACATATTGAAAAGTATATTAGACATGAGCGTTTCCCTTTAAGAATGTTACTTCTGAACATTTCCATTAAGTTTACTGTATTATTCTAAGCCAATGTAATCCATTAAATGGTTTGTTCACTATGAATTAACTTTTACTTTGATGTAAACAGTAATATTCAGAGACAATTTGCAACTGGTCTACATTTTTTGTGGGTTTTTTTATGTGTAGCAGATCTCCAGTGTGGTATTTTAGCAGCGGCCTGGTTTATCGGGTCTTATTTACCATAGCAAGCAGGCAGTGGTATGGATAAAAGGCTTGAAGATGAATAGGAGAGGGACTGAGCAGGAAGATGAGTAAGTAAAAATAACAATAAATCTCAAAGAACAAATGTTTTTTGGTTGCCAGGGGCCATGACCCCCAGTTGAAAGATGGAAAGAGTCAGTGAAGGATGGGGAATTATTCAAGGACTATACTAAATAAATAATGAAGACCAATAGCAAAGTTGCTAGGAATATAATATTCTATACCCCACTCAAAGTTAACAATAAACAGGTCATTCCTTCCAGGAGCTGACGTTTGGGAGTGCAACTGCCCCATTCCCACAGAACAGAAGAACAGGAAGTAGCAGAAATAAGAAGATGGCAACTCTAGGCCAAGATGATTCCAGTAAGCCACATACTGTACTTGGAACAACGAGCAGAAAAGCTGGCAACAATTCTAACTCTTTCTGGAATATTCAGACTCATTGCAGTTTGTGAGGTTTTTTATTAAGGAACTCATGGTAATTGGCAGATTGTTCTGTTATTAGGAAGTGTGCATTGTCTCATTACACTTGCTGTTCAACTTCCAATATATTAATAAGCACTTATTTTGCAAGAAGATATACATTTGTCACTCTGTATAGCTTATTATGCCATTTTGCAGTTTAGTGCTTTGCATTAGTTTTTACAACATCTATATATATATATATATATATATATATGTGATTAAAGGAGATATAACCCCTAAAAATGAATATGGTTAAAAATGCCATATTTTACATAATGAACTTATTGCACCAGCCTAAAGTTTCAGCCTTTTAATAGCAGCAATGATCCCAGGCTTCAAACTTGTCACAGGGGGTCACCATCTTGGAAAGTGTCTGTGTCACTCACATGTTCAGTGGGCTCTGAGCAGCTGTTGAGAAGCTAAGCTTAGGGGTTGTCACTAATTATCAAGCAGAAAATGAGGTTTGCCTGATGCTACAGGGCTGATTAAACTCTGATGCAAATGGCACTGGTTTCTGTGTTGTCATGTAGTAATTATTTGTATTAATTACTAATGACCCTTATACTGATATATTTATATTCTACATGTACCGTATATTCTGAGTGGGTCCCTAAGCTCAGTAAGTGACAGTAGGGTGGGAAGGGGAAAACATTTTTTACTTCCTTGTTTTGTGCCAAAAAGTCACATGATTTCCCTCCCTGGACCTAATTTGCATATGCAGATTCGGTTCGGCCAGGCAGAAGGATTAGGCCAAATCCGGGATTCAGTGCATCCCTAATTTTTAGTAATGCACCTGAAAGGGGTTCTCTTCCTAATTTTTTTAGGGATCTGCAGGCCCAGATAAATGGAAAGGCCACCAAGACCCAGGCCTAGGGTGCAGGATTTTAGGGGGGGCATGCTTCCCAACCACACCCACATTGGTTCGGAAACACTGGGGTGCTCACAGGAGATACAATAGTTGTTTTAATGTCCCATGCGCCAATCCTTATTGCTCCAATCCCGATGATGAAATTTATTTGTGAAAATTTGCAAATAAAAGGGAGGGGACAGGGCAACGAATTTCAGTGGGCCTAGTGGTGGCAGCTATGTAAATTGGGACCTGTGGAACTGTAGGGCCTTTGGCTTTTCAGGGGAAGCATGGTGTGTAGATGTATACTTGTAATACACACGAGCCATGAATATCTCTTAAAGTATATCCTTATCGACGGTTATAAGTGATGTCATTGGTTATAATCGGAGCTTAGTGATGTCATTTCTTTCAAATGACTCACTTGTGTATTATAATAAATAAAGTACCTCCTGTTGCAAAATATGAGGATAAAGGAAGTCAACCCTAAATTCCATAACTTCTATAAAAACACGTGGCCTTTGGCCTCTTACTTTTATATAGTCATGAAACTCCTAGGTAACTTATAATATCCTTATATTTTACAAGAGAGGGTACTTTATTTACTATATATACTCCATCACCAAACATGAAAGTGCCTGTAAAATGCTTTAAGTTTCATCTGCCTTACAGTGATACAGACTACTCTTCCAAATATTAAAGTACATTAAAAGTGTCCTGCAGGTTACGTTGTCAGTTTTGCCAACCTGACTGCCCCTTCCCGCCCTGTCAGTTAGAATTTCTAATGCTAATGGACTCCTGTTGCACAAATATGGCAGCCTCCACATAAAGAAACATCGGGGATCAGATGGGTAATGTAAAAGCATTGTGCAAATACTTTTATGTCAAAATTATAAATAGCATGCAAAGACAATGTTATGTAAAAAAAAAAAAAAAAGGTTTACTTTCTGGTATCAGTGTCCCTTTAATTTGGATGTTCTGTTATTCCAGAGACATTGCTGGTACTTCAGTGCAGGCTGGTTTTTGTCTGAGCAAAGAAGTGGAGCTAGTGACAGCATTTCCCAGGAGTCATTATATAAAGTGATTGTGCAGTTCCCCATAGATCCATTCAATTAAGCTAATGACATGTCTTATTGACTCTTCTGATCTGTGGTTACTTTATGGCACTACTGGCACAGACAGAAGATGAAGATAAGCAAATCTCAAGTAAATGGAGCAAACATTGCCAACTTCCTAAAAATGAAATAGCTACTGGCTGCAGGATCCATTAGGGAAGAGAAAATATCCAAAGAAATGTACCCAACACTGTGCCGGGAGAATCCACTGACCTTAGTTTGCTCGCAGATCTGCCAAAGAAATATTTGCAATTACTCGGCTACACATAATACTCTCCCAAGCCTCCTCCTCTTTTCATTTATGTATTGATGGCTGGCATACATCCAGCCTCTAATAGGCCCCAGCAGATGCAAGCTTGCTGCCTTGTGATTGCATTTGCAATTCTTGCGAGCAGGAGAAGGATCACTGGCCAGTATGGGAAGGACAAATAATTTGTCCAAATACTGTTAGTGAAATGCACTCCTGCCTTAAATTAATCACTCGCTCCCTGCTGGGAATGTGCCCTGCACCAAGGTTATTGTTAACCATTCTTGTGCTGTGCAGTTCCAGTTACACAGTAAACCTACTGATGTCTATGTAAGAGATATACTTTAATAGTAAGTAGTAACAGTAATAATGGTGATGTACTGGTGCATAGATAAACAAATAGGCTAGTCTTTCACTAACATATGGACCTGTGACACTACAGGCCCAGTCCCAGCAGGCTGGCATATAAAGCCCAGAGCCTGCCATTTTCAATACCATATACTATAACAGATGTCTGGAACTCAGTATGAAGGCAAGAGATTTAAAGTTCCTGTTTATGGGGCTGGGACTATAAGGACTGAAAAGGTATGATTGTTAAAGTAATAGTACAATATAAAAACTGGTTAAATATATAGACTGTGCAAAATAAAAAAAAATGTTTCTAATTTAGTTAGTTACCCACTAACTTACAAAATAAAATATAAACTAATGACCCTGACATTCAAACCAATTAACAACTCTGCTCCACTCTACATCTCTGAACATATCTCTTACTACTCTTGTCTACAGATCTACTCCTCAACAGCTCTCATCATACGGTTCTCTCTATTTCTCTGCCTTTCTTTTTTAAAGACACATTTCTTTAAAGAAATGTACCCTCATCTTCCCACACCTAGGAGAATATTAACTAAAACTCAAAGTTATAAGGTCTGGCTTTTTGGGGCAAAAACTGGGTTTAGCCCAATAATCCGATGAATTCAGGTTTTTCGGGCAAAAACTATATAAAAAAAATAGGGCATTTTTGAAGAAAAAAAAGCCTGAAAAAAATCATACGATTTGGGGTTTTGCTTGATTTTATTGGGTTTTTTACCAATCCAATTTATTTGAGTAATTTTATTTATAAATAAGGCAAAACCAAGGATGGAAGTTTGGTTGTTAGTGTCTCATACCCAGAGCTGTCAATTTCTGGAGTTACCAAAATTTGCTGTCCTTCCTCTTGTCACCCATCATGCCAACACATTCTGTTGAGAAGAGTCTATTTACCTCTTGTATTGGTTATGTTTTTGTATGTAATCTGTATGTTCACAGTATATTCCAAAGAATTAATTAACAACTGCCAGCTCAAGCCCAATTTAATTTGTATATATGTATATAGGTAAAGGCTCACCCTGTAATATAAATGTAAATACCCCGAGTCCAGCACTTGGATGGGGCACTGCACCCGAACCACTGAACGGATTTAGTGAGTTATACTATCCTTTGAATATCACCATGATTAATCCTTTTTGGCATGGCCTATGATTACATATCTAAAGTTACGAAACGCGTTAGGACACTAACTTTTAACTTCATGGAATAAAGCTGACTTTTTACCTCACCGTTTGGCTGCAGGAGTGCGTGCATTCTTTCGAATGTTCACAGTATACACCCAATTAATTGTACAGTGTTGTGAAATATGTTGGGGCTTTATAAATACATATTAATAATCATAATTCCCTACACACCATCTCCCTGACCTATAACGGCCTGAAAGGTTTGTTTTTGTATATAACTGTTAGCTGAAATCTCTAAGCCTGGCTCTCTGACACTCTGAACAGTCCCATCTCAGTCTGTTAGTTACAGTTTGTAATGATAACAGATGCCTGCTGCATAAATATGGCAGCCCCCTCATACAGGAACATGGGGGATCAGACAGGTAATGTAAAAGCATCATGCAAATATTATATGGCAAAGTTAGAAGTAGCTTTCAAAGCTAATATTATAATAGATGTAAAAAAGAGTTTAATTTCAGGTGTCAGCATCTTTTTAAGACCGGGAAATCAGTATTGCATTGGCTTAGTTGTTATTGACTTTGTCCCTCCTGGAAAATTTCCTGGCAGACAATTTGAAAATGCCAGCTGTCTGGAAAAAACACATTTTTAGCCCTCATTTTGCTCAGCAGGTGTTTCGCACAGCAGGAGCCATAAATAATACAACGATGATAAAATTACTGGCTAGAACATGTCTGGAAGCATGAAATCTACACGTACAAGCACTCTCAGACGGTTTATGTTCATGGACACAAGCTACATATCTGTAAATCCCAGGCACAAGACTAACATATGTTTTAATATTGCTACCCCTCCTTGTTCCTGGAACTTAGGATTTAAAGTTGTATTCCTGGTACAGTATATTTGGCTACATGATAAACCTGGTTTTGGTTTATTGCATTTCCTATGTGCTATTTTTACAATCAAATCAGCAAATCTCTTCCATAGAGAGAAGCTTATTCTTTCCATTCACAAAGCTGTTTCTATAACCTCGTGTATGAACCACATTTGTCACTCACAATAGAGCTCCCTCTGCTGATCCAGTGCTTAACTGCAACTAAAAAAAAGGGATAGTACACCTTGAAATTTTGAAAAAATTTTGCGGACACGCCTGGGGGGCATATTCACTTACATGCGAATTTTCAATTCGTGCAACTACATTGTGACGAATACGCATATTTATCAAATTGTAAAATTCCGTCTCAGCAAATGAATGCTGGCGTACTTTCACCAGCAATAATTTGTCAGCAAGAAAGTTTCTTAGCAGATTTTCTCTAGTATTACTTTCTTTCTAGTGAAACTTCGTTAACATAGTTACGCATAGTTTGGCATACAGGATATGATATCACTGATATAATAATGTTCAGGACATAGCTTCATCTTATCAATTCACAGAACCTGGCTAAACAAACTTTGGCGAAAAGGGCAACATATTGAAAAGTTCACACTTTGATATATTCGGAAATTCCCTTTTTGAAACGGGGCAAAACTTCTCTAGCACTGAGCTTTTTTCATCAGCAAATTGTCTAATTTACTTTTAGTAAATTGTGAATTTTTTTGGTGAATTTTTGCTAAAATGCACTTTGCTCTTTAGCCCCATGGTGCTGTTCATTTATCTGCACTGCAGGGTGCTGAGTGTCAGTCCAGCGCTAGGTGCAGAGAGCAGACAGACTCTGGATGGAGGTACTTTATAAATGAGAGGGATAAATGAGAAATAAGAGGGATACTTCATTGCCCAGTGATTAATCTCTTTTCCCATGAAAGATGTAGCACCTGAAATTACATGTCCCTTTACTTTACTTTTTACTTTGTTTCAATCATAAATCACATACAGAAGGAGCATTTGAACAATAACCCAGTATTGGCACATATAATGTGTATCACATGCAACAAATCCAATGAATGTTCAGGAGCAGGTATTGTCCGTAGGGATGCACCAAATCCAGGATTCGTTTCAGGATTTGGCCTGTTCCAGCAGGATTTGCAATCAGCCGAATCCTTGTGCCAGGCTGAACCGAATCCTAATTTGCATATGCAAATTAGGGGAAGGAAGGAAAATCACGTAACTTTTTGTCACAAAACAAGGAAGTAAAAAATTTTTTTTCCACTTTTTACTTTCCTGTCACTAATTTACACATACAAATTCAGAGTTGTTTGGTATTTGGCTGAATCTTTCATGAGGAATTCGGGGATTTGGCCAGATCCCAAATGGTGGATTTGATGCATTGTCACCCACTGACAATTTTAGGATAAAGTGCCCGTTTGTCAGTGCCCTAACAGGTGCACTCCCCTCAATGCCCTTGCAGGCCCTAATTAATAAGTCATTTCAGTATTTCTTGGTGGAATAGATCAACTTACCAATGTTTTGGGGTCCTATATTGAATTTGCTGTGGGCCCAGTAACATCTAGTAATGGTATTTTTGCCTTGCCTTCTCTCCCATCTCTCATTACACAGTCACATAACATCAGCCTTGGTGTTTGCATAAGGCTGCAATATGCAGGTGGAGGTGTCCTCATTACTCTTTGCCTGTTACAATATAATACACGAATATCTTATAAATTACATCCTTATATCCAGAAAATGTATCCACTACTATAAAATATAGGGGATTGTTGCTTTATATGATCATGGAACTACTTGGTGACTTATAATATTGTATTTTACATTACGTGTACATTATTCCACATATATATATATAAACAAATAATGAATATGAATAATGAATATATATGTATATATATATATAAAAACAATAATGATAGCATTTGTAGAAAAAACGGTCCCTTGTAGATCGAAATGCATAGATGTCTGAGCCCTTTCTTTCATAATATAATACTTTATTCTACAAATACTGTGAGTGCTTTCATTATTCGTTTATATATGTCAGCACCCGGCTGTTACTTATATATATATATATATATATATATATATATATACACAGCCTATTTGGGGTTTTATTTTATTCCAGGTCCTCAAAGCAACTGGCAAATGCAGCAGGCAGCTAGTCTTTAGACAAAGCAATATAAATACCCTTCAGACAACAGGTTAATGTTCACAGGATTACAGTTTTAAAACAACAAAAGAATGTGTTATTTATATCATATTGATCTGTCATCTTAATGGGAATGCATCTAGGGGTGTGAATTTCAACCTAAATTATTCCCACTAATTTAGCATCTGTTGCCTGGTGTTAATACTGTCTGTAGTCTTCCTAGGGCAGACATGCCATTCATACTTTCCTATAGGTCATAGTTTTCCACTTGGTTTTGCTCAACAGCTGGTCCTCAGGCTCCTTCCTGCAACTGAGAAGTAGTTCATGGTCCTGTATCTACAGTGGCTTTCCCGCAGCACACTTACTGGCCCTCTGGGGTAACCTAATATTCGACAAGTGAGCTTAAGTATACAACACCCGGCTAAACTTGACATCAACTTTTCCCCAGCATCATGTGCAAGCTGAATTTCCTGATGTGTATCTTAGGGATAGTGTCACTTAGGAATGGCAGAAGGTATAAATAAGGTAGTTATTCATTGCAACATTTCCTTTAAGGAAGTGGCTCACAGGGGAATGGCATTGTGTTGTGTAAGTTGAATGCTGTGCATGGTATTTAGAGTTTGGCCTTGGATATTTCCCCCTTTAATTAAGGGCACCGGCATGGAATACAACTGGCATGTCTGGGGCAGTGGGACATTTTAGAATAAACATACATTTCTGCCATTAGGATAAACAGAATAGCAAAGCAACTGTGTGCAAAAAACACTTTAAAAGACCTTGCACCTGCTTTATGATATCAGTGCAGGCTGGAACGAAGGTGTGAGTTGAGGTTCAGCAACAGCTGCAGGTTGGGCAACTCTCTGATTTATGGACTATTGTTAGAGATGCTCCAAATCTATTATTTTGAATTGCTCCACATACCTGCACCAAATTCTAAAATAAGACTTGGCCAAATGACAAATTGAATCTAAACCTGAATTTCCATATTAAAGGGATTTTTGTCCATGGAGTTGACTTTTAGGGGCAGATTTACTAAATTCACATGAAGGATTCGAAGTTCGATCGAATTTTCAAAAATATTCAAATTTTCGATTGTTTTTGAAGACCACTTCGACCAGTGAATTTTGAAAATTCGATTGAACCGAATGATTCAAATAAAATTTCATTCAACTGTCGAAGTACTTCCCCTTTAAATTTTTATTCAACTGCCTACTTCGCCAGATCAAAGCTACCGAATTGGGTTTAGTTATTTTTGATCGATCGATAAAATTGTTCAAGTATTTCCTATTCGATCATTCGACCAATCGAATTGCGGTAAAATCCTTCTAATTTGATATTCGAATTCGAAGGATTTTACTTCCCTGCCTATTCACATGGTCAAATTTGAGGGTTTTTTAACCCTCAAATTTGACCCTTAGTAAATCTGACCCTAATTATGATGTACAAAATTATATTCTGAGACAAAATGCAATTCCTTTTAATTTTTTACTATTAACTTATTTAGCTTTAAATTCCCTAGCAACCATGCATTGATTTGAATAAGAGACTGGAATCTGAATAGGAGATGTCCTGGATAGAAAAATTAGTTATAAAAAGTATCAATAAGAATAATAAATGTGTAGCTTTACAGAGCATTTGTTTTTAAATTGGGTCACAGACCCCCCATTTGAAAGCTGGACAAAGTCAGAAGAGGAAGGCAATTCATTTAAAAAAACTATAAAAAATGAAGATCAGCTGAACAGTTGCTTAGAATTATTCATTCTATAACATACTAAAAGTTAACTTAAAGCTGAACAACCCCTTTAAAAGCTGAGAAATATTTATTATATTGGTTTACTGTAATGCCTATGCAGCAGAAAATGTGTTGTTCAATAGTATTGCATGTCAAACTCTCTCTTTTAGTTTTTTCACAATTGGACCTATGGTCACGTCTTCAACCCTCCTCCCCCTTCTTCTTTTCTCTTCTCTCCCACTACCTATAAATTGCACATCTGAAATTATTCATAAACATATCGTTAAAAAACAAAACTCTGAGAAACAGTGCAGTGCTTTAAAGTTACACGACTTTGAGGGGAGCAATTAAATAAAAATATACAGAATTTGAATATCTTTTCACTGGAAACTATTAACGACCTCATCCACCAGAGGAAGGAAGATTGTAAATTTAATAGTTGTGGGCAAACAGAATACACCACCTTTAGGCCTTCAAGGTGTGCTCTGCACAATTAAAATCCATGTTTAATGATGACTATTATGTGACTATTGTGAAATGCAAATTTTTGTTCTTTATACGTTTTTTCCATTTCTGACTTTTATTACAATCTCTCTAATGGTTCTTTCCCCCTTATGGTTCAGGTGCCCCTAATGGTTTGGATTCTGTTTGGCTGAATTCTGCAAAAAGCATTCGGATTTGGCCTAATCTCAAACCGAATCCTGGATTTGGTGAATCCCTAGTACTGTTAACATGAGGGGTGGATCATTATTCCTCCCCACAGCGCTGTATAGATGCTATAGGGCAGCTTCACTAAAGCGCGAAGCGTCTAGCGCTAATTCACCAGCGTGACGTCAAATCGGAACTTCGCAAATTCACTAACACCGGCTCTGGCGAATTTTCGCTAGCGAAGTAGATAGACGGAACTTCACACCCTTACGCCAGGCGAAGTTGCGCACTGACGAAGGATCGTAACTTCGCAAATTCACTAAGATCAACATTTTCCTCAGTGTTAGCACTTACGCTAGACCAGCGGTCAGGAACCTTTTTGGCTGAGAGAGCCATAAACGGCACATATTTTAAATTGTAATTCCGTGAGAGCCATACAATATGTTTAAAACTAAATACAAGTAAATGTGTGCATTTTATGTAAGACCAACACAAGTCTCTGAGTTCTTTCTAATAATGAATAGTACTTCTTACCATTAAAGGGGTTGTTCACCTTTCAGTTAACTTTTAGTATAATGTAGATAGTGATAATTTGCAATTGGTTTTAATTTTTTATTGTTTGTGGTTTTTGAGTTATTTAGCTTTTTATTCATCAGCTCTCTAGTTTGCAGTGTCAGCAATTTGGTTTCTAGGGTATAAATTACCCTAGCAACCCTGCATTGATTTGAATAAGAGACTGGAATATGAATAGGAGATGGACTGAATAGAATGATAAGCAATAAAAAGTGGCAATAACAATACATTTGTAGCCTTACAGAGCATTTGTTTTTAGATGGGGTCAGTGACCCCCATTTGAAAGCTGCAAAGAAACAGAAAGAAAATTGCAAATCATTAAAAAACTATGAAAAATAAATAATGAAGACCAATTAAAAAGTTTCTTAGAATTGGCCTTTCTACAATATACTAAAAGTTCATTTGAAGGTGAACCACCCCTTTAATGCGACTTCTGGTGCTGCGTGGTGTGAGGTTAAGTTTCATGCAGGCGTTGAGACTTCCATCCGTTAAACGTGATCGTAGGTTGGTCTTAATGTGCTTTAGATGTGAGATGTGGGTCAGACTCACACAAGACAATATGTCTTTCTAACAGACCACAACAATGTTGCTGGTGATACAAGGGGAATTTTAAGCTAACGTTGCAGTCTGTGGTTGATGTGAAGTAAAGTTCTCTGCACCCATGGATAATGGGATAATCATGCATTGGACAATATCTATATATGTACTCCCCCAATCCAGTCACAAAATGCCACTTTTGTTGCTCAATCCACTTACTCACAAGACATAATGCAAAAGCCCAATGTACAGTCTCATGGCAGCATGTTGGGGAAATTCCTGAAAAGAAGACATGAAAAAAAAATTAGGAAGAACAGTGATATTTCAAATGATTTGCAGGTGGTCACAATTGTTCTGTTATTTTTCATTGTGAAGGACAACCAAAAATCATTCAGTTGCAAATGTTCCCATATCACCATTTCACTGTATTTCTCCTCATCAGATTATATATGACATATATGACACCTGCAAATCATTTTTGAAATATCCCTGTTCTTCATAATATTTTTCATGTCTTCTTTTCTGGCACCCTTCTTTCTGGTCATTCTATCCGCAGAGCGCAGGCCACGCCACCCGTTATTTTTATTAAAGATTTGGCAGAGAGCCAGATGTAGCCATCAAAAGAGCCACATCTGGCTCCCGAGCCATAGGTTCCCTACCCCTGTGCTAGACGTTACTTCACCTGGTCAGACCAGAAGTCCAATACAATAGATAGGAGGTTGAAAAATAAAAGTCCCAAAAAAACGCTGGCATATTTTAGCATAGGAGGGTTTTTGGGGGGTTACCCTCCTTCCCCCCTACATTTCCTAACATATGGCAACTCAACTATACAGGGGGCACATGTAGGGCAATAGGATAACTTTATTTACTTTATTAAAGGTTTCCTGGGCTTGTGTAGTGGCTGTAACATATACTTCTATTATAAGTTAAAGTTCCCACCGTATGCAAATTAGGCTTCGCTAGCGTAATAGTGCTCTGCCTAGCGAAGTAAAACTAGCGCAACTACGCTTCCATTCACCGACCTGAGCGTAAATTCGCACTTTAGTGGATTTGCGTAGCGCTGGTGAAAATTCGCCTGGCGAAGTGCGGCGAACGCTAGCGAAGCCTAGGCTGGCGAATTTTTGGATCTTAGTGAATCTGCCCCTGTGTGTACTAGATTCCTACATACTGGACTAAACTTGATTTATATACTTATGCTTATCAGTTTTATCATAAAAGTAGTTGGGTGGGGACAATAAAAAGAATGAAGGGTTGTTACAACTAAAAGGGAAACATAAAGACCATGATAATGAATAATCACTGGTCTGGGAAACCCAGAGACTTACTCAAGCAGCTTTTTATGGATACAGGAGAGGCAGCTTGTTGCTTTGTGTTATGGGATATTATCAGGAAAATCTCTGAATTGTGGGATGGTCATTTGCCCTAGATTCAATTTTAATGAAATAATTCAAATTTTTAAAACTGATTTCCCTTTTCTCTGTAATAACAAAACAGTAGTTTGTGCTTTATGGTAACTAGCCAAAATGAATCTGAACGTTTACAGTCACGACTGCTACTTCACAAATACTTACATTAATATTTCAATGAACACATTTATGTAATAAGATCTCTCAAGCGTGTTTTGTTTACAATCGATTTATTGTGGTTTAAAATAAATGCCAATAAAAATTATTGATAAAGAAACTCACATAACTGGTCACGATTAAAGAACAAGTAAACCTTTTTTTTTTCTATCTGTAAATTTGCTCTAAACAGCCCCCCATATTAATGTACCTTAGTCCCTGCTGCAAGTCTGCTCTGGTTTCTGTGTTATCAGCAGTTTGTTTCCCCTTCTTCCTGGTGCAGAGTGAAGCCCAGCCCCTTAGCTTACTGAGCTGACCTTATCTCTGTGACTAGTCCTGGAGATCATTTGCATACTATGACATAGCAGAGACCAGTGTGTGCAGCACCTTTTGCTTGGGGAAACTAGCTTACTAATGCACACACTGGCTCCCTCTTCCTCTCTATTGTGGAACAGCAGCAAATGGACTGCTCAGTAAACTAAGGGGCGGGGCTTCACTCTGCACCAGGAAGAAGAGGAAACAAGCTGCTGATAACACAGAAACCAGAGCAGACTTGCAGCAGGGACTAAGGTACATTAATCTGGGGGGCTGTTTAGAGCAAATTTACAGAAAGAAAAACATTTACTTTTCCTTTAAGGGGACTTTTTTGTGATCCGTACTGGCTGGAGTCACGTCATCTCATCTCGCTGTGTATTCGTATACTGCTGAGATGACAATAAAGTTTTTGACCTTTGAAAATTCTTTCCCCCCTCCAACCTGAAAAATGTGCGTTTCAGGCAAATACCGAAAATAGGGGTTCCTTGCATCTCTTGTTGATTTTATGTTTAAATGACTTGGTGGTCCAAATTACTTGGATTACCTTATGACAACTCTCTTCAAAGAAGATGCTTTGGGCCCTATTAATAAAGCTTCTGAGATTCTCCAGCAAGGATGGATGTCAAACGTTAGACTCTTTTTTTTATTATTTTGGCATTTTATAATTAAGGCCTTATGATTACAGTTGCATGATTACAAAACATATCATATTATATTCTACCTCAATAAAGAACTAGGCAGTGCAGTAGGTTAGCTTTTTAGCTGGGTTTTAACAGAATGTGTGTTGCGGTGTAGCCACTGGATCCTGCAACGCATGCAGGAACAACTGAAGAAGATCAACTCTGATCTCAAATACACTCCTCCATGATCTCTACTCTCCACTTCTGACCTTTCCCTCTCTTTACCTTATTCCCAACTACAAGACTTCTCTTAGGCTTCCGCCTGCCTCTTGAATGTCCTACTGCAACATATTCCTTCCCCTCTAAAGACCCTCCTATGTACTGTGTGTACCCTGAATTATTAAAAGCCATAATCCTATAAAGACAAATTACCTTATGTGTCAATTGTTGTCCATCCCTTGATTGTAAGCTCTTGTGTAAAGGTGCCCTCTAATCCTCTTGTCCCTATGTAACTCATTTCTTATTAGCAGAGGATATGGTTCCTAATGTATAGACAGATGTAGAATATGCTATGGATGAGCCATGGTCTCTGTGAGTAGCAAATAAAGCCCCTGACACCCCTATTTCTAGAAATAGAATCCACAGAGTAGTGAAGAGCCACTGGAGTCTCTTCGAACAAAGCATTGGATGCATTATCCTTATGTCTGGCATGGGGTTGTTGGAAACAGCATGTACCGCACAAAAGGAGCTTATTCTCAAACATAGGTGCTACACTGCACTAGTGCAGTTTCTAATAACAACCAAACAGCAATTATTTGCTACTGGCCAATCAGCAATGGTTGTTACTGACAACTGCACCTAGGATTGTAAACAACACCCCACAGAATTTGTATTAATATCAAATAAAATAGCTTTTTTTTTGGAGACAATTAAAAGTTTACCCATTGTTGTATTTTTTGTATGTATTTGTTACTGAATTCTGTCAGTCTACAACCTAAGTAATGAATAAATGATAATTGATTGTTAGGGTCACTGGCCCCAGCAACCAGAAGAATCCTGAGGCTAGAATTTTACTTTACTAATAGTTGAATATTCCAGAAACACAAAGGACAAAAAATATAGAGTGGCTTCAAATTGTCTCTAGTGATGAGCAAATGTGTCCCTTTTCGCTTCGCTGAAACGCATTGAAGTCAACGGCAGCAAAATAATTTTGACGTGCAACCATTTTGAACGAGCGACAATTCTTATACAGTACGTGTGACTCATTCGTCCAAATGCATTGAAGTCAATGAGCGTCCAAATAATTTTAATGTGCAATAATTTTGAAGCGCAACTATTTTTTTTTGTCATGGCCAATATTCCATGGCTAATTTTTTGCTGCAGATTCACAAAAAGGTTTGCAGCCTGCAAAATACAGACATTTGCCATGAATCCATGCCTGTCGAATAAATTCACCTATCACTAGAGTTCAGTGAATAGTGCTTGTGCTGAACTTTTTGTTATTTTTGCCTATTGCTTTAATGAACAAATATGTACGTTTTTGGTATCTCCTGCACTAAACAGGGCAAAGATGTATTCTTGAGGGATAATGTACGAGCTGGTACACATGTAGAAATACAAAATGATCATATTTGGTTTATTAGAATCCCCCACACATCATGGTTTCATAATTTTTAAAGAACCAACAACAACTGTTCTTTATATATTCTTTTTTACTGACATAGTGCTGTCTTGGAGATGTTGTTCAATGACTTCCTCTACTGTCATAGTCTAGAATTAACACACAATTCCAGCAGTTACCTGTCAGAACAAAGAAATATTCGATAAGTCTTCTTGCACTCATGATTCAACAATCATTGGCAGAATTTGAGAATCCACACTATTTAAAGGGATACTGTCATGAGAAAAATGCATCAGTCAATAGTGCTGTTCCAGCAGAATTCTTCACTGAAATCCATTTCTCAAAAGGGCAAACATATTTCTTTTATATTTAATTCTGAAATCTGACATGAGGCTAGAAATGTTGTCAACTTCCTAGTTTCTCCCATTCATGTTACTTGTGCTCTGATAAACTTAATTCACTCTTTACTGCTGTTCTGCAAGTTTGAGTGATATTGCACTCTCCCTTCCCCCCCAGCAGCCTAACAACAGAAAAATAGGAAGGTAACCAGATAACAGCTCCCTAATACAAGATAACAGCTGCCTGGTGGATCTAAGAACAGCACTCAGTAGTAAAATCCAGGTCCACATTCAGTTACATTGAGTAGGAGAAACAACAGACTGTCAGAAAGCAGTTCCATCCTAAACTGCTGGCTCTTTCTGAAAGCACATGGCCAGGCAAAATAACCTGAGATGGCGCCTACACATCAATATTACAACTTAAAAAAATTTACTTGCTGGTTCAGGAATGAAATGTTATATTGTAGAATAAATTATTTGCAGTGTAATTTAAAAAATACATAATTAAAATCATGACAAAATCTCTCGTGAGAGCTGCACTTTACAAATTACTTTCTGACTGTACTCTAAATGGAATAGAGAGTTAAATATTGGTTGCTTTTTCCAAATCTAAAATTTGGTGTAGGGTTTGAATGCATTCTAGCATTTTTGTAGGATCCCGATTCTGCCTTTAAAGCTCTGGACAATTGAATACAAAATATGTACTGATATGAATATGTAACAGTATTAGGATTCAGCTAAATCTTTTGTGCAGGATTTGCTATTTATTCAAAGCAAAAAATGATTTGGTCCCTACATAATACTGTACAGGGTAATGTTTAATACTGAATTATGAACTAACCACAGTTTTTGGACTCTGCTGTGTGTATTTATTGCATTAAAGTAATTTAAAGTAAATGGTGTACTTTGTTACCATTATACGTGGTTTAATGAAATCAGTGGCCATCACCATTCATTATATACAGCTTTAGGCCATGTTTATAAAGGTAACTTA
>CM044441.1:41502909-41579754 GCA_024363595.1 Xenopus borealis | reverse complement strand
TGAAATGCAGCATATTAATATTTATACGAAAGAAAAGAAATGAAATACATCTGTATTATCCGATATCCATATTGTCTGTCTTGAAAGGGTTCTGTAATCTGGGGATTTCTAAATGATTCCTAGTTCCTGTGACATCTGTAGAAAGAAATATAAAAGTAGAAAATATATATATAAAAAAAAAAAAAGCTTTTGATATTTAAGGGGTGTTTCCATAATTCCTCCATACTTTGTCTATTAAAGAATCATTTAAACGTTAATTAAACCCAATAGGATTGTATTGCCTTCAATAAGGATTCATTATATCTTAGTTTGCATCAAGCACAGGGTACTGTTTATTATTACAGAGAAAAGGAAATGATTTTTAAACATTTGAATTATTTGATTAATAATATATGTAAAATATACCTACATGTCATGATAAAGAAAATTATGGAAAGAAAATCTTTTAATAAGAAATGCTTTAACTCTTGGACCACTGGTGCTATAAAGCTTGTTAATCTGTGCTGTTTTACACACAGGACCATCATTCCAAAACCACATCAAAAACATGCTCAGAACAGCACAATGTACTTTAAATAATGAAAGAATTGTGCTCCCTTTAAAGGGGACCTGTCGCCCCAAAAAATTTACTCCGAATCCTATTTTATCATGTTAGTTAAGCAAAATGATCTTTAATTACACTGTAAAAATGATTTAAACCTTGTTTCCTTGCATCTGGGAATTCATAATTATAGCAAGCAGGCAGGAACCATTTTGTGGACACTGTTATTAAAGGAAGAAGGAAACCCTGTCGGCACAAAACCCCTCCCCCCCGGGGAAAATGCCCCATACTTGTTACTTACCCCTCCGTCTAGGTCCTCTCCAGCAGAGTTCACGGCACCATCTTCTCACAAGTATAAGCCATCGAGGAGGGGCAGGCAATATTTGATTGACAGGTGACATTGAAATGCATTTGGATTTCATGTTCACTCTGAAAAGGACTTTTATTATGGAAAAGGTCCACTTTATTTAGAGCACCTACAATATGATACCACTTAGGTTGCAAAATCCAACACCCCAATGAATGAGGCTACCTACTGGACACAGTATAATGTCCCACCTCTCACTTGGCATTTCCACACATAATCCTGCAGTCAGAACACAAACCTGGTTACCTAAAATAACAGCTAAGACATTGGAAAATAGTCACATAGCAGTCACACAGGGTATATGGTGTAAAAGTCTAGTCAACTGACTCAGTGCTGCACTTCTACAAAACACTGCGCGGCTCTCCATATCAGTCCCATTCTGTACAACAGTGAGGGAGCCTCATGCTGCCGTTAGAAATGAGATTTTCTCCATGTTATTGAACAGTATGGTTAAGTTACAATCTCTCATAATAACAGTGCTTAGCTTCTTAATTCCAACATCAAGAGCCACTAGTCTTGTAACCTGCATCCCAGGGAAACACATCCATCACCCCCAGGAGAAGGTGAGCTGTACTACATGTACATGGAAGGTAAGTTCTGTTAGAAAGTGGGGTTGTAAGCTACAAATACAGATAGATAAGCGCTGCAGTGGTCCTATGGCCTAGTATTCTGTGCACACTGAATTTTTGCCTGCAAAAATTGTTACAATTTAATTAATTGGTTATAAAGAGACTGGGGTACCTAGTGGAAAATCTGGTGACTCCAGAACAAATGGGGGGGTTGTCTTTAAGAGGTCTAAAGGGCAGCTGCCAAGGACTGCGTCAATGGGGAGTACAGGATCGGACTGGGCCACCTCAGGGGCCCCCACACTAACCACAGGACCCCCATTGCAGCCATCAGGTCCTCCAACAATGCTGTACCCCATCCCCTGCACATACTTGGAAGTCCGGAGGAAAGTGTCCATGGTTCCAAGCTAGTCTGGCTCAGCAGGCCCAAGAGAGCCAGGGTCCACTGAGTTTTTCCCTGGTTCCTGCCTGCTCAGTCTGACCCTGGGGTAGCATGGCATGAGTTAATAACAATGACTTCAACAAATTTGCCTCTTGCACACCCTAAGTTAGATAATGCAAAGGTACCTTGTACACAGAGATGGAGGTTCAGCCGCTTCACAAGTGATGCTCCATACATAGAATTCCAAAGGCACACAGGATTGATGGAAGCAATATTGCTTTGCGTGTTTAATGTGGAGTGCCAGTGACAATCTTGCTTGCATCAATCCTGTGTGCCTTTGGAATTCTTTGTATGATATAATAACAAGGCAGGATGGCAATGGGGCCTGACTGGCATGTCAGATGGCCATAAAATATAAGATCTGTTTGTTTGGCAAGTTTCCAAGTGAGTGGATCCTTCACGGATTTGTATGGCCACGTTACCAGTGGGAGCCTCGCACCATTCCAGTACATTCTACATGGCCCTCACAGGTTGTGCCAACAATCAAGGTTGTTGTGTTGCAGAAACTGCGTGAAATATTTCCTGCCAAAGCATAGGGTGTGGCCATCCAAGCTTATCTGGATAGTTTTTAGCAGCACTTTTGTGCCCAGCCACCAACGCATTCATACACTGTTTATGCTATTTATTTATATATTATCATGTATATGAATATAGTTGCACTGGAAGCGGTGTAATAAGCAGGAGTACTGTCATAAAGATTAATCAAATTGTAAAAATTCAATATTTTATTAATAAATATTTTAGTTTTGTAAACTGAAACTAAAGTGGTGTGTGTGTTTGTATGTGTTGGGTTGGAATATGAGTTATTGGTCTAGGGCTCACAGACCAGTACCACGTGTTACCCACATGGAACCCTTTAACTGTTAATGAAATCGTCCCAGCACACCCAAGTGCTATCAGGGAAAGGGCTACAGGCTGATCAAGCTTCCTAAATTCACTGATGAATTAGACCTGTTTTTATGAATGCATTTCCACTTTTTTTTTTTCCCTGTTTGCCATAATGTTTATTGGGTAGTTTATTCCCTTATTCTGCATAAACACGAATGTTTCATCTTGTCACACAGATACGTTACCATTTTAATGACTTTTCCCTTGCAGTCACAAAAAAACTGAAAAAGTAAAACTCGAATAGCAAATTTCAGCTGTTCCAGAAATATATTATCTGTACAATATAGAATGCAATATTTTTGTCATGCCAAAGGGATACATACAAGTCCATTCCATAATGATGTTACAGACATTGGATTTCTTTGATTTGAGTCTTATAGGAATCCTGTAGGAATTTTGCTCAGATAACTGCGATGTGTCATGGCCAGGTTTAAATGAAGAGACACCCAGCCTTTCACCATCAGCTAAACGTCAACTCTCTAACAGAAGCCTGTTATCCAGAATGCACGATATATGGGGTGTTCTGTATAAGGGGTCTTTCTGTAATGTGATCTCCATAGCTTGTCTACGAAATAATCATTTAAACATTAATTCAACCCAAGACAGATTATATCTTAGTTGCAATCAAGTACAATGTACTGTTTTAATATTATAGAGAAAGGAAATCATGCTTGAAAATTGGAAGTATTCCAATAAATGGGGTCCGTCAGAGAGGGCCCTCCTGTAATTTTGGAGGTTTCTGGATAGCAGGTTTTCCAGATAATGGATCATCTGTATCATCACATTTGCAGCCTCATTTGGGACTAATAACAGCTAAAAAACAGAAAATATTAATTTATAGGCAGTTGTAGACATTTTTTGGGGAAGTTTGAGAAATTTTATTGGATGCCTAGCTTTACTGTACAGTGGGAATATTTAACACTCATCGCATTAATAAATTATTGACAGGTAATAACATACATTCATACATTGAAAACACATGTAAAATCAACAAAAACCTTAGGTTCCCATGTCAAATGTAAGCACCATAAATATCCAGCTGGATAAAATAGATGGGTTTGGGATTTGGTACACAAACTGTAAGTACAAACTCTTCCTGCATTTATTCAGACAAGACGCACATTGTGCCACGTGTGAGATCATGTGATTCTTTGGTACATACAGTGTGGGCAGAAGGCTTCTTATTAACATACTTAAAGGGGAAATATCACAAAAATGAAAATTTTATATAGGGTGAAGCATACAGTGAGAAAACCGTTGTAAATACAATCAATTAAATATTCTGCATTGTTTCTGAAATAATCAAGTTTATGTTCACTATCCCTCTCTCAGCATCTGTTTTTCTACATTCTGTCTTCATGCAGGAGTTGGGTGTCAGATATTCATTGACAGTTGGATCCAATATATCTTATAGGGGGGCTCCCTTTCCTAGCAGATGAATTAGAGCTCACTCAAATAACGGATTCCAGGACAAACAAAATCTAACAAAATAACGGACTTTTGCATGTAGAGAGACACAATGTCTGGTGATTTTAATAGAGTGAGCTCTAATACATCTTCTAGGCAAAATGAGACCCCTATAAGATATATTGGATCCAACTGCCAATGCTTATCTGACACCCAGCTCCTGCTGGGAGAGAGAATCAGATGCGGATAGAGGGATATTGAACATAAACTTGATTATTTCAGAAACAATACAGAATGTCATTGATTGTATTTACAAAGGTTATTTTTTCAGTATGCTGAAGTTTATATTGAATTCGCATTTTATTTGCAGGAAATGCAGAGACTATACAGAATACATGGCAACTGATAACACGAGTTCCCTTTGCCCAATGATAAAACCATTTGAGCTGCCACCGTGAAAGTTTTTGACTCAGCCAATGGTTGCTGCTTCTGCTAGGGAAGATTCAGAACATTTGTCAGTAGCTCTGCATGGATATGTACCTTAACAGTGTTGTAAATAAAAGGAAAATATGCATGAGGAATAAGTTAAACATCTGGCTATTACACATACTTATAAAGGGCCAACATATTCCACACTGCTTAAAATAACAATACTGAACAACAAATGACAGAAACTGACTGGAGGGAATGATGGCCCTGCCCAGCAGGGCTTACAATGTAAGACTTATACAGGTATGGGACCCGGTTTCCAGAATGCTCAGGACCCATGGATCTCCATACGTTGCGGCTACTGAATTATCATTTAAGCATTGCTTTATCTTTAATAAGAATTCATTTTATCTTAAATAGGATCGAGAACAAGGTACTGTTTTATTATAACGGAGAAAAAGGAAATAATTTCTAAAATATAGCATTATTTGTTTACAATGGAGTCTGTGGGAGGTGGCCTTTCTGTAATACTGAGCTTTCTTGATAATAGTTCAGATATCTGTTTATATTATATTATTATATATCCTTGTAGGTTCACTTGTTGGAATTTATTTTATGCCAAATGAAGAGAAAACTGCAGGGAATGTTTTCTCAAATGTCAAGTCATGTCTCACGTGGTCATACATGAGTAGAACTAATTTGGTCATTTTGCGACGCAAGCATATCTAGCTGCCCAAATGCTGGATCAAATTTAAAGATCTGATCATACGGCCCCTGAACCAACAATTGTATCACATATGGGGTGGGGGCATCTTAAAGGAACACCAAAAAATTTAAGTCTTTTAAAGTAATGTAAATATAATGTACTGTTGTGCATCACTGTTCAAACTGATGTGCTTGCTTCAGAAATCTACAATAGTTTATATAAACAAGCTGCTGTGTAACCATGGGGGCAGCCATTCAAAGCTGAAAAGGAGAGAAGGCACAGGATACACCCCAGATAACATATAAGTTCTGTAGTATACAATGGGATTCTTCAGTACTTATATGTTATCTACTGTGTATCCTGTGCTTGAATGACTGCATCCATGACTACATAAAAGTTTGTTTACATAAACTATAGTTGTGTTTCTGAAAAAAACACACCAGTTTTACCACTGCAGGACAACACTACATTATACTGTCATTTTTTAAAGACACGTTCGGTTTTTGGTGTTCCTTTAAAGACTAATCGGTAGAGACTTTCCTGGCTGATAGCTGACCTAGCGTCTATCAGACATTGATTAGGAAGGCCATACATTTAGCCCCACACAAGTCCAATGTAGGCAAGTATCGGAGAAGAACTACACTAAAAAACAAACCAAACAAAATGAAAAGCCATGGGCACCCATCGGGAATGAACATTCAGTAAAGCATAATATTTTGAATTTCCTTAGCCAGTGAATGAACATATGTTGCAGGACATTAAAACATTAAAAAATCCAATGGCACACAGGACTTATTAAACACATATGTGTTTATTGCCAATTGCGGTGCAACGTTTCAGGGGTTACGCCCTTTGTCAAGCATGCATGCACGCAATTTGGCACTGGATTTTTTTGTGTGCCACATAGTTGGGAGGTTGCCGGACCTCCACCATTGAGCACCAGGCGTCTTCAGTAACCCTGTTGGAGAGGGTGTGCGAGAACCAACATAATTCCCAGCAGGACATTAAAATCCATGATTTACTCTGTGACTATAAGAGCAAGTGTGGTGCACTAAAATTGATGCAAAGTTGTATGAATATCATTTCCATTTATTAAAGTTTCTTGCAATTCTACATAGCGTTCTCATTGATGCTATGTAACCAGGCCTGGGCTGGAATTCAAAATAGGCCATGAAATTTCAAGTACACAGAGGCCCAAACAGCCACCCACCAGCCCTCTAAATAGTGACTGTCTATGGACTCTTATAGCAGCCCACAGTTTGCTAGTCTGGGCCTGTAGGGAACCCTGGAATTACAATTAGTCTGGGTATGGAGGTAAGGGGCCACAATCTGCCATAAAACAACACTAATTCACTTCCAGCTTAATCTACGGTCTGTATGTGCTGAAATCATTCAATCCATACATCTAACATCTGCAATCTGTGATCCCATAATACAGCTGCGTGTTAGTAGCACAATGTGGTGCATATATACTTGCCAATACTACATACTGAGCAACTAGTGATGCAAGGGAACAAAAGTATTTCTGCCACTTTCTACATGACAGTTATTCCTGGGTTCCCTTGATCGGTTGCCTCACAACAGATTTGCACCCAGCTGCAATTTAGTACATGGCCACAATGATGGTGGAATCCTGGGGAAAACTCTTTGCAAATAAATAATCCTTCATATATTTCTCTATATGTATTGCAATCGTCCATTTGTCTCTATCAACAGCCTTGGCCTCGTTACCAAATATCCTTCATAGAAAGTGCCAGATCATAGAACTGAATGACCATAGCATAGTTACATAAGAGAAACAAATCATACAGAAGAGTTGGAAAGAAGGCTCCAGTTCTACAGGTTACACAGATTATCATGTTACTGTAAATTCCCATCATTAATATAGTTACTCATCAGTTCATGACAAGTCTGATCCTGTACCATAGCCCGATCCATTGTACAGACCCTCATTGGAAACTTTAGCACTTTACTCTACAACAAATAGAATGTGAAACTGCCGTTACATACATCTCAACTAACAGAAAGTTCCAGAGTATAAAAACAAACATTGGCCATTTAAGGCATCATGTCCTGCAGGGGCTTCAGGCGCACCAGGCCCCAAGAAAAAACTTACAGCAATATTTGTCCCACTGAAATGAGTGCATATGACTGGAAACACATCATAGTCCGGAGCCCTGTTGCATTATTTAGTGCAGTCTCCCAGCTGATGCAGGAATTTATATTTTCATGTCCACTGAAAGGAATTGACTTGGCACAAAATCTGCCGAATCCCTGAATGTGAGATGTCTTACACTTCTGTCATACCACTTCATCTGACTCCAGACCGTGTGCTTCATACAGAGTGTCCAGTATGTTTAGCTGCTTCTCCATGGCAGGCAGGTAAATGTTAAGGTCTCTCTTCATGGCATTAATAAAAGCTTCTTTCTTTTCGTCCCCTTCTTTAATAGAAAGTGCGGTGGCAAATCCTTCGTATGTCGGAGCTGCCCTCAAGGCCAACTGCAAAGTCATTGAGCATATAATTTAATCATTTTTTACGTAGCAATCAAGTCCCTGCTTTGCTCAGAAATGCCCCAAAGCACAACACCTTGTGACATTTCCAGCTTGCAAGGTCACTATTTGCTATGATGTTACCTCAGTATGCTATGAGAATATATCTCTGGGGGGGCAATTAATTGTACACTAAAGCATTACCAAAGGCTTTCTATTTGTAGCCTATGGTATGGATCACTACCTACTCATAAGAATATGCTACGTTATGTTAAGGATTAAGGTTTCTCACAACTGAACACATCAGAGGTTACATTTTTAAAGAGTTCTGTGATATTTTCATTTACAGACAAAAAGATGGTTTCCACTCACCGCAAACACTCCTCGTACAACCCAGCCATGATACTGACGTAACGTTTTACCATATGCATTACCTGCATGAAGAGAAAGCACAATTTTCTTAGCATCCCATCTGCATTAGTTCCACATAAATCATTTTAAACCTGCAGTGCTGTAGCAAAGTGTCAGTGAACAACATTATTGTTATTTTTACTGCACCTTTCAGAAAATACAGATGCAGTGTGCTCTTTCTATTTTGACTTAGTTATTTTACTTATCTCCAGTCCATCATCCAACCACAAATGCATGCATGATCTGTGCACCAATAATATTTGTATATAAATGTTACCATATGAGCACTGTTAAGCATTCCTTGATAGTGCTTCCACTATCCTATAACTTCTCTAGCCCCTTAGCTTGATGCTGCACCTTAATCTCAGCCATGCGACCAGAAGCAAAACTAAATGATACTTTTATATTTGCATTCTTAATTTAATCAAAAATTAATCAGTCACAAAGTTTAAAGAATAACTGAATGCAATACACACTACTGCAGAGAAATTGGAAATCAATATCACAAGTCTTAAAGGACAGAAAACCATTAAGGGTGCCAATATTTTAATTAAATTAGGAAGTGTATATGGTTTTTCCACTGAACTGGTGCTCAGGATAAAAATCAAATGGTCCAGGGAAAAGCTAACCCAGTGCCATGATCTTACTTACCTTTTCCATGTTTCCCCCTTCAGACTTCTCTAGCCCCTAACTGTAAGTTTGAACAAAGTATGCCAAGGGAAGGTGAATAAAATGGTGGTGCTCATCTTTGCTCCTTGACTGTCTCATTGTTTCCTAAAACCATAGCAATTTAATTCACTGGATACGCAACATAGTGGCATCTCTGAGTGAATCAGGGTTTCCTTGTCCTTTAAAAATAAACGTCTCAATTGAAATAGGAAATGTAACTTACTTAAAGCTGCGTGAATGTTCTTTTCACCATTCCTGACCTCATACAGAAATTCATAGAGAAACTTTAAACCTCTGGAAAGAAAAGAAAACACTGTTTATGCTAAGAAATTATTATATCAGTTTCTTTGGACACAAACCACTTTATCCATAAGCAGTAAATGGGAGGTCCAGTCTGAAGGACAGCTGAATTGTTGGGGGCTCTATCTATACCTGTATATACTTGGTTGCCTTTTCAAAAGCAGGACAGGAAATTTTTACATAATTCCTTGCACAGAATGAAACTAGTGACAAAAGCCCAAAGCATATAATCAAGCCACAACTCATATAATCTTCCTGGGAATTAAACGTTGTTTGAGTTCTATAATTTCTGCTACTTAACACAGGAAGTGACATTGCTGGAGTAAGTACAACAAGGAAAGTACAAATCTGCTCAAATAATTTCCTTTCATTAAAGCTAATTTCATTCAAGCTAAACTGTGCTTGGTTGCTATGGGTTACTGCCCCCCCCCCCACTATGGGGGTTTATGTAATGATACCACCATAAATATTCATAGGTCGATGACTCGATCAACCAGAAGATAGTTTAATCACAAGTCTAAATATTTATGGTTAATGGTGTTTATATCAGTTATGTTTCTGTTCAGAAACTGTGCTATTTATCTTCCAATCTGTTATTCAAGCAATTCCTGATTGCTATGGTAAGTAGATGCCAGCAACCAGATGAGAGCATTACGTAAATCCAACTGCAAAACGCATTACACAACTTACACATTGTATGGCAATAGCAGACTAGGTGAAATAATGGGTAAGTCCACACTCCTTAGCTGGCTTTATACTAGTATCCCTTCAAGTCCAATAAAATTACCTAAAAAACAAACAAAGCCAGCGACCACGAGGCTGGATGGGGTAGGATTATGGTGGATGGTGATGCACTAGCTGTGAACAGTACTGTTCACAGCTAGTGCATCACCAGTTAACTCCTTCTCTCCCTTCTAAATGGTGACAGTGGTTTTAAAGGGATCATACACAAGAGGTGCACCTAACTGTTTTCCTGGAGCACAATTAGGGGGTGCAAACTACTTAAACGTTATACGTTAACTTACTAGACCCTTTAAGATATCCAATAAACTGTCATTGTATGGGGTCAGTAACATATACGTTATTTCAAGGAGAACAATAGTGATCTCTATTCACTCTCACCAGCCACTTACCAATATAGGTTAAAGTATAATTTAAAAATACTAGCCATGTATTACAATAGCGATTGTTACTATGATTGGTTTACAAGGCTACAACATCAATAGCTTACCGTTTCAACCACAAGAGAGCTTCAGTTGCAGAGTTTCTTACTTGTGTCACATTAGAACTGACTTCATGGAGAACAATCTTTTGTAGTGTTGTGAATTCTTCCTGATTAGTGATGAATTTCTGATTTATTTTCTAAGATGATAAAGCAAAGAATAAGATTGAGAGAGCAAAGTAAAAAGTCCTGCTCATGAAATTTCTACTAGCAATATTGGCAGGCTAGATTCATGTTTGGCAAATCTACAGTTATGTATCTAGTTGTAAAATATATTTTCTGCCTATGCTAAAGGTCTACACATAGAATTAATGAACACAAAAATATAATCTTGATTGCCCTGTGTCTTCCAGGTTTAAAACCATAGTTCCACATGTGGAACCACTGAGAAAGGCTTGAATTATGTCACTGGAGGGATGGCAACATAGTCAGTTGGCTAAAATATAAAAAGCATGTTGGCCTTTTTAGAGCTGTATTGAAGTTATGGACCAACATGAAACAAGATCAGAAGTATTCTGAAGCCAAGAAAATTGGCTTGGTTTATTGTCTTCTTCTATAACATATCAACTAGAAGTCCAATATATATTCTGCAAGCAGACAGATATTTAGGTTTCTGAAACCATGATGAGCAGGTTGATTGTGTTTACCCTTTCTCTGCCCGATATATGAAGCATAAGGCAGTGTTCTTATATCAAAACTGACATGAGAATATTTTCACTCTCATCAGGCAGTCTTACAGCAATATGCTGGGAGTTGCAATTCAGCAATAGCTATAGTTCCATGCTGTAGTGCAAGAAACCCGTTAGTGGTGAAACAGAGAAATGCCAGTGATGCTGGTGTAATGAATTGGGAACTGATAACGTTCATACAGTCTTCTCATTTCTAAATGTCCATACTTGATCTATTGTGAACTAAAAATCAGGATTTTTCACATAGGTTAGCCTATAACTCCCAGCTTACCTTAATATTCCCCACAAAGTCCATTTTCACAGGTGCAAACACAGTGGATCCGAGCTTGTCTGCAAAGGAACAAGCATCCATTATGCTCCCTTGTTGTTATTCCTTTACGTTAGCATATAGTTAAAGGACCAGTAACAACAAAATGCATAAAAAAATGCATTAGTATACATAGAAGAAGAAAAAAAAAAAAACACCAACACAAATTAAACTTTAAAATCACAAAGCCTTTATTAAGAAATAACTTACTGAAACTCTGCTTGTCCTCCTCTTCAGAAAAGGCAATCGGGCAATCCATTGTGCGGCACTTGATTTCTCCTCCCTGCCTGATAGCCAGGGAGGAGAAACCAAGCGCCGCATGACGGATCCTCGCCCTGTCACCTTTTCCGAAGAAGAACGTAAGAGGAGTTTCGGTAAGTTTTTTTTTTTTTTTAATAAAAGCTTTGCGATTTTAAAGTTTTATTTGTCTTGGTTTTTCTATGTATACGAACAACTTTTTTTTTTTTTTAATTATTTGACGATACTGGTCCTTAAAGTGCAAATACATTAGAAAAGGTACACTGTCCAGAGATCCCCAGTAGCTGCAAGTAGGGTTGCCACCTTTTCTACAAAAAAATACTGGCCGTCCTATATATTTATCTTTTTTCCCTATTAATAACATTGGGATCAAACATCAAAAATACCGGTGGCAACCCTAGCTGCAAGTGCAACTAGCCATGAGGCCAAAAGCTCTCCCAGCACTTGAATTTCCAAGGGTGATGGTGATATTTATGTTTATAGTTTGCAAGCCCAAAAAGTTAAGTGCAGAAATAGAAAGACCTTTCATGATCTCTCTATTACTGAGCTGCAAAGCTAAGCATGCCCTGCCAGCTCAGATGTTAGCTGTAGTTCATCAACAGGTGCACTAAACAAAGAATAAGTAAAAATGTATTCGGTTCTCCAGAGTCAAATTTGTCTGCTGATCTGTAGTTCAACAACACACTGCTCACTTAAGACAATAAAGCAGTGGCAGAAGGAGAATTCAACCTGTACTGGCAGATTCCTCCAACTGCGCATGTGCCGGAAAGTCGGCGATTTACGGAAAGCTGAAATCTTTTTTGGAAAGTTTGTGACTTTTGGGCGCATGCTCAGTGGGAGGAATCTGCCGGTATGGAGCTACTGTGCATGCGCCCGAAAGTCACAAAGTTTCCGATTTCTTTTTTCGGAAACCTCTGGACTTTCGGAGCATGCGCAGTAGCTCTGCACAGGCAAATCCCTCATACTGCGCATGCGCCAGAAAACTCTGGTCAATCCAGGAAGTAGAGCGATCAAGAAAAGATGGCGCCTGTGAACTCAGTTGGACAGGACCTGGAAACCGGGGTAAGTAACAAGTTAGGGGCATTTGCCCGGGGGGACCAGGTAGGCCTGGGGGAGGAAGGCCTACACAGTGGAGGATTTTTTACAGATACAGGTTGAATTCTGCTTTAATGAAAACACTTGTAAATAAGCAGTAAGATACCAAAGGGAGAAGATTTACCAATAACAGGAACAATTGCATAACATGAGTCCAGAAACCTTTCAGTCGGAATCCCTTCTCCATCTTCCAAACTTATATCACTGAACCTGTAATACACAATACACAATTCCATTTATTTGAGGCCAGTTCATGCCTGTGATACTGTGTAGTGGTAAGCACATATAAATAAATATACATCTAGTTAGGAATGCATGTTTATAAAAACAAATTCAGTTAACTGTTTAATTAACTCTAATCACAGAAAACAGCAATTAATGGAGAACACTCCCTTTATACAAATTTAGCAAAGGGTGCAGGAGTCAAGGCTCCTTGACAAAGGACTTGGTGTCCTTGTCTGCCTTACAAGCCTTCATGCTGTAGTTTTTTTTTGGGTCACTGTTTGGTATGTACTAGATAATATGTTTTAATGACTTTGTAATTATATATTGTTGTAATTATACGCTTTATTTATTTGCATACCTTAAGTGTCTGTCCTAATGATGTGGTGTGCAGAGTAACTTTTGTAGCTTAAATTAACTCTAATCAACAAGGCACAAAGTATTGGAAGTTGCCGGCCAATGGCTTGCTTAAAGTACAGGACTCCCCCAATGCAGAGCCAGCATACAACTGACTTAAAGGAACAGTAACATTAAAACATTTAATTGTTTTAAAGTAATAAAAATATAATGCAGTGTTGCCCTTCACTGGTAAAATTGCAGTGTTTGCTTTAGAAACACTACTATTGTTTATATAAAGAAGCTGCTGTGTACCCATGGGGGCAGCCATTCACAGGCTCAAGTTACACAGCAGATAGCAGATAAGCTCTGTAAGGGTAGGGACAGACTGGGAGAATCGGGGAGATTTTGTCGCCTGGCGTTTTTAGCAGGCGACAATCTCCCCGAATTTCCTTCTCCCTGTCTGCCTTTAGTATAAGTGACAAAGCGCCAGCGCCTGTACACACGCTGCGCGGCGATTTCCGGAATCGCCCGAAGATACCTCGTGAGGAAACTTCGGGCGATTCCGGGAATCGCCGCGCAGCGTGTACACAGGCGCTGGCGCTTTGTCCCTTTACTAGCGGCAGACAGGGAGAAGGAAATTCGGGGACAGAATCTCCCTGTCTGTCCCTACCCTAAATCATAATGTTATCTGTTATCCATTACTTATCCTGTGCCATATAGCCATTTTTCAATTTCCGCCATTGCTACTCAGCAGCTTGTTTATTTGAACTATAGTAGTGTTTCTGAAGCAAACAGATCAGTTTTAACAGCGCAGGGCAACACTATATGATATTTTCATTGCTTTCAAACACTTTCATTTTTTGGTGTTACTGTTCCTTTAAAGTACAGGGGAGCCAGCAGAACTCAGCAGATTGCACTGTAGGACCGGAACAATCAGCAGCTAGCAGGACCTGATAGGGAACTGCAGCATGTCTGTTCTTGTGTGACTGCAGGGCTGTGATTGGCTGTCCCCCTCCAACTGTGCTTCTGGCAGGACCCGTTAGGACACACCCACCCCTCATTTGAAACAAGGACAGGGACCAGACAACATCTATAGGAAGCTCTAATAGAGGGGCTATTTTTAAATATAATATTAAATTTTTAGCACCATGTAAAAGCAACACCATACATTACTCATAATTGCCTATAAAATTAGGGTTGTTTTCATTTATCCTATATGTCTCCTTTAAGGCCATACATGGGACCAAAGAAACAATAAAAAAGGCAGGTATGTGTTTGAGTACTTTCTGTACCTTGTGTAGTAATTTCTTATGGGAGGGGAGGAATCAAATGGTTTAAAAGCACAAAATTAATATACCGTACATTTGCAGACTCATCACATTTACACTACACATTCAATACCTGTGAGTCATTGTACTGAAAAATGTTTCAATAATTTCATCAGCTTCTGCACCTTCTACTTCGTCTTCATCACCGCCTCCTTCATCCTGCTGTAAGCCATTTCTTGCTACTTGTACCTCTGTCTGCGCATCAGCTTCAGAGTCTAGAAGCTCATTACTGGAAATGGTGTCACTATGCTGTGAACTGCCATCAGGAGTACACTCGCTGCCTACAAAATTTATAAATTTTACTTGAAAACACAGCATAGAAATGAGGGCATAAAAGTCGGATATAAAGATATGGTCTAAATGCAAATGTCAGTACAGAGGGGAAAAAAAGAAATACAAGGAGACGGATACCAATTGTGTGCAAATGGTTAGAATATAAATATAAGGCAGAGAGCAAAAAAGGAAGCTGTAGACTGAAATGCATGAAGGTAGTTGCAACAACATTCTTGAAAGACTGGAAACTACTGGTGTAAATGTCACACTATTACAGCATACGCACATATTATTAAAGAACTAAAGTCTAACTAAAGAAATTTACTAGAAATGTTGTACATTAGGTTTTGGGATTCTGTACAAGCCCAAGCCCCCCACAGCCCAAAGATGCCCCAGTAGCCCCCATCTTCTTTTCTGCTGATTCACTGCACAAGCTCTGTGCTGCTGTCACTTACTGAGCTTAGGGATCGACTGAAAATATAAAGTACACATATAATATAAATGCCACAATAAAAAGCGGATTAGTAATTAATACAGATAATTAATACACTGCAGAACAGAAACCAGTGTAAATAGCATCAGAATTTAATACAGTCCTGTAACATCAGCTTATATTACAGGCCAAACTCATTTCCTGCTTAATAATTAGTAACGACCCCTGAGCTTAGCTTCTCAACAGCTGCTCAGAGCCCATTGAGCATGTGAGTGTCACAGACACTTTCCAAGAAGGTGACCCTCTGTGACAAGTTTGAAGTCCTGGATCATTGCTGCTATTGACAAGCTGAAACTTCAGGCTGGTGCAATAAATGAAGTATTTAAAATATGGCAATTTTAGCCATATTCTTTTTCAGGGTTTATTATTATTATTAACATGTATTTCTATAGCGCCAACTTGTTGCGTAGCGCTGTACACCTTTATAGGTTAAAAGCATGTTGTCAAACAACATTTTTTTTATTCTAAGCTCCCAATGATCATTGATGCCAGGAGACTCTCCAAATATATTCCTGCCTGCAGTGTGTACACCCGGCTTCCTGTTCTC
This sequence comes from Xenopus borealis, assembly GCA_024363595.1. Taxonomy (NCBI): domain Eukaryota; kingdom Metazoa; phylum Chordata; class Amphibia; order Anura; family Pipidae; genus Xenopus; species Xenopus borealis. Next base: position 41,563,765 of record CM044441.1, on the reverse strand, counting down.
TGTTCAGAGGATTAAAACATTTTTTTTTCCTGGACTGACCTGCTACAACAGCACCATGTCCATTAAAGAGTGATATGCAAAAATATGTGCAGCAAGTTCAACAGTTTTGCTTGTCTTACAAGGCAGAACATAGTAATTAGCAGTACTCCTGTATGGTGTTCCTGTGCATAAATGTTTACTGTAGGAAGTGCAGAAATATAGCTGAAAAGCTGCTGCATAATTATGCTGGTAGTGGTTGTCATTGTGGACTATTATTTTATCACTGCCCTCCTTGCTCTCACCATTATCTGGAGAACCCACAGGCACAGATTCTGGCTTTTCTACAAAGTGCCTTTCCACATAATCAGTGACAAGTTGGTCAGAATGATTTCCCTCTTTGTTTACAGAACCATTTTCAAGGTTGTTGTCCATTTCCAACTTCCTAAAACAACAAGGAGTGTAAAATGTCAATTTAAAATTCAAGTACAGGCTGCTGGTTAAACATCCTAGCAACTTCACAGTGGAATCTTGCAATGTGCATAAAAGTAAGAAGCTTCACAAACAGGAAAACAGGTTACATATTATTAATAATAAGCTTACTTTGTCTAAATATGCATGTATTCTCTTTCCTCTGGACTTTGCCATAACTGCACATTTACATTATGATGTACCCTGGCTCTCATTACGACGATTTGTAAATTGTATTAGTTAATTTAATTTTTTTTCTGTGTGGGTTTTTGAAATATTTAAAGGGGTGATTCACCTAAGTATTTTATAGAATGACCAATTCTAAGCAAATTTTTAAATAATTCATTATTTGGCTTCTTCTTCGGACATTTTCCAGCTTTCAAATGGGGGTCACTGACCCCCACCTAAAAAACAAATGCTCTGTAAGGCTAAAAATGTATTGTTATTGCCACATATTAGGGATGCAATCGGCCAAGATTATGTTTTTTTTATCAGGATTTGGCCAAATCCTTGCATCTGGCCGAACCGTATCCAAATCCTAATTTGCATATGTAAGTAAAGCTGGCCATACACGGGCAGATAAAGCTGCCGATACCGGTCGTTTAGACAGATTTAAAGAGGACCTGTCACCTTGAGACACGAGTAAAATATTTCTTTTCCATCCTTAGTTAAACCCTTTAGTCAGCTGTTTTTGTCTATATCTGAAACGGATTAGAAAATATCTTTCATGTAAAAAGGGCTTCATAGGCGCTGCCATGTTTAAACACCCCTTTGTTTTCCGTGTGTGGGCTGTGCCAAACTGCCAAATCTCATTCATGCTTAGTCAGAGTATACTCTATGATAGACAGGCTCTGTATAACTCATGTCACACCAGGACTTGATATTCTATGGGAATTATTTGAAACACCTTCTATTGTTCTATTCAGATTGTGTGGGCTACTCCAGCCACTAACAACTGCACAAACTGGTGATATCGTGAGAGGAGTCTGCAGGACTGATTCTACCCATGATGCTTTACTCTCCTGACTTTCTGGAAAGTCAGGGCTTCAGTTAGTGTCTCATGGACATTTTGAAAAGTAGTTATAAATTGAGAATTCGTGAGATTTGAGCATAATAAATAATGGTATGTGGTTTGTTTTAAAAGTTTTATTTCCTTCCTAGTGTTAACTCAATCATGACAGGTTTCCTTTAACAGCTTATTTGTCCGTGTATAGGGGCTTCCAACGGGTCTTCCCGGCCGATATATGGACACAATATCAATCAGGAAGGTTGGATTTTCTTCCGACCAACCAGTCAGTAGTCCATTGCGCCTCTTGTAATCCAATCGTTCGGCCATATGGCCGAACGTTCAGATTACCCCGATATAGCCCTGCCAGTTAGTGGCATATCGGGGAAAGATCCGCTCGTTTGGTGATGTCGCCAAAGAGCGGATCTTTGCATCTATGGCCAACTTTAGGGGCTGGGAGGGAAATCACGTATATATATATATATATATATATATATATATATATATATATATATATATATATATATATATATATTTAGTTGCTACTGTATTACTCATATTTTTATTTAGTCCCTCTCCAATTCATATGCCAGTCTCTTTCAAATCAGTGCATGGTTGGCAAGTATTTTTTGGACACTAGCAACCAAATTGCTGAAATTGAAGACTGGAAAGCTGCTGAATAATAAAAAAAAACTAAATAACTTAAAAACCACTAATAATAATAAAAAATGAAAACTAACTAACTCTTACTAAATATAAAATCAAAAGTGAACACCTCCTTTAACTGAAAGCTAAATGTCCACACTTGAGACAAACTCGAGACCTGCTTGTTATATAAGCTACTATATGGTAGCTAGGGTGACTGGCCTTAGCAACCAAGCAGTGGTTTTCATGGCAGAACAAAACTGTACTAGAAGAGACTGGATAAAAAGAATAATGAATAGTCAATATGATTTCTATTTGCCAAATGAGAAAAAATTTTACTATTCCAGTTTCCAAATATACCGAATTAAAGAGCAAAAACAAAAAAACAAATATCTGTCAAATAGTTGCTAAAAAAAAGCTAAACTTTCAATTTAATATGATAGCTATGGTGGATGAGCTGCCATTTGTCTCTTACCTTTCTGCTGAAATATGCCCTGAAGATGTAGAACGGTGCACCTAAAGGGAAACAATGCCATCTGCATTAAAAGCAGCAGTTTGCTAAATCCTTTATTAAATATTTAACATGCAGACGTTTTTGTGTAGCACAGGTAGTCACACTTGGATTACTGTGATGAACAATGATAATAATCATGTACAGTAGACTACACCTGCGTGGGTGCTCGGTGTTTGTCGTTGGGCTTGAATAGTTCACCTTGTGTGACATTTACAGTTCAATGGAAAATGAGTCTCTATTAGAAAGCATAACTGCTGTTGCTTATAATGAATGAGGTTTCCTAAAATTGCCTGCCATGAGGCATGTCAACACATCAGACAATAACTGGAATAAAAACATTATACACAGACATGTTGGAGACGGGAGGCTAGTCTCATTTTAGAGAGACTAATAAATTGAAAATATTTATTTAATAGGAAGCAGTGTGTTAGTTGCAAGGTAATCAGTCTGCATGCTAACATGAACTTTGGGCATCAGATTTGATCATTTTACCTACAATCACTGGTTGTGATAGGTTACTGCCAAGATGCACATTTGAAAATCATCAAATGGATACTAAGATAATGGAAGCAAAGAATTCCTGACATGAAAATAGACCTGATTTGCAATATTAATTTAGTTAATAAACAAATGAAAATCTAACCATATATCAACAGTGTTGTCTGCAAACCCTACTTTTGTGTGTTCTCCAGAGTATCAGAGCTGGGCTTTATTTTCAGGCTGTTTGTATAATGAATTATATCCTGAGTTTCCTTTAGAGAGGTCTATCAAAACCTATGATTAAGCCTATCGTCTTCAAATACAAACAAGGAACAGGCCCTGAGGCTGTTGCTCTGATGCTACCCTAACATGCCAATCAACACACTGGGGTTCATTTACAAACAGACTTAATGTAGGGTTCTGTTACCTATAGCAACCAGATATTTGCATTAATGTAAGTTTTTCAGTACAGACTGACCAAAACTAGTAGCTAATTAGTCATAGTGAATCCTCGCTAGGACAATTAAAAGGATACCGTCATAGGAAAAAATGTTTTTTTTTTTTTTTTTTTCCAAAAGACATCAGTTAATAGTGCATCTCCAACAGACTTCTGCACTGAAATCCATTTCTCAAACGAGCAAATCAATTTTTTTTAAATTTAATTTTGAAATCTGACATGGGGCTAGACATTTTGTCAGTTTCCTAGCTGCCCCAGGTCACGTGACTTGTGCTTTGATAAACTTCAGTCACTCTTTACTGCTGTACTGCAAGTAGGAGTGATATCACCCCCTCCCCCAAGCAGCCTAACAACAGAACAATGGAAAGGTAACCAGATAACAGCTCCTAACTAGTGATGGGCGAATTTATTTGCCAGGGGAGAATTTGCGGCGAATTCCCGCGATTTGCCGGCAACGAATAAATTCGCGAAACGCCAGCGAATAAATTCACGAAACGCCAGCGAAAATCTAAGAACAACACTTAGTAGTAAAATCCAGGTCCCACTGCATTAGTTACATTGAGTAGGAGGAACAGCAGCCTGCCAGAAAGCAGTTCTATCCTAAAGTGCTGGCTCTTTCTGAAAGCATATGGCCAGGCAAAAAGACCTGAGATGGCTGCTGTCACACTAATATTACAACTAAAAAAATACGCTTGCTGGTTCAGGAATTAAATTTTATATTGTAGAGTGAATTATTTGCAGTGTAAACTGTACAATTTAGAAATAAAAAATACATAATAAAAATCATGACAGAATCCCTTTAAACATTATGTTAGCCTGAATATTGCTAAAAATTCTAGAGTTCTGGCCTCTTCTGCTGATTTAAACTAGAATGTTCTTTATGTTATATACCTAAACATTTCAAGTGGCATGGAAGCAAATGAGAAAAGCTACCTTGCTGGGTCGGAGTATGGAAAGGTGAGGTGATCCTGGTGGGGTGGCATGTATTAGTTGAGAAGTAAATGTTGCATTTGCAATCTTCATACACTCTTCAAGGGTTTTCAGGAAAGTATTGCAAGTCGATTTTAGGAGTGTTCCCATGTCAATTTTGTCCTATAATAAAAGATAATTATGCATGTAAGGCTAGTACAGATACTATATAAAAACAATACAGAGAGTACAGTTCATTAACAAAGGAACACAATGGTATCGAACACATGTGGCTAATAACTACCCAGTTAATAGAAAACGATTATCCCCGAAAAATATTTACACCTGAAAATGCTGCCAATTGATTAATTAATTCATTAGTGTTAAAAGGGTAGTTTACCTTTACATTTACTTAAAGGGGGTGGTTCACCTTTGATGAATGGCTAAATCAAAGCAATTTTCTGTTGGTCTTCATTTTTTATTGTTTTTGAATTATTTGCCTTTTTCTTCTGCAAATTACAGGCTTGAAATTCCAACTGCCATGTAGTTGCTATAGCATTATTCTTATTATTATTATTACTACTACTGTTAATAAAGTACCTTAGGATTTGCATGGCCTATATGGAGAGACACCATATACATCAGCCTATAAGTATATGCACGCATTCAGAAAAATTCAATAGTCAATAGTGTCACAACTATACCAAGGTTCAGCTGTTTCTAGGAACTGCCTGCACCAAGTGGCTATGATCTGCAGAAGAACACTGGGGGAGCTATACCATCTATGTATTTAGTTTGAAGTGAACCTTCTCCAAAAAATTATCAATACCGAAACCTCTTTCATTACACTAAATCCCAAAATACATCAATACATGCAGATGCTCACCTGTGGTTCACTTGTACAATTGACAGGAGTTTCCTTTGTTTTATTTACTTGTTGAACCAAGATATCGCAGTACAGTCTTAATTCTGACATCTTTGTTTTCAGAGCTTCTGTATTGTCACTGAACTCTAAAAAGAGAGAGAGAGAAAGATCCAAATAACTTTGCAGAAAATACATTAATCAAACAGAATCAAGTAAAACCTAAAGTGCCATGCCTTGCCTGTTCTGCACAATGCCTTAATGTCAGTAGTCCCTAACCAGCGGTTTACAAGCAACAATATACTCAGCTATCCCTTGGATGTTTCTCCCAGTGACCTCAAAGCAGTTGTTACCATAAAGCAAACTTGTGAGGCAACTTCGGACGACTTCAGAAAATGAAGCGTTCCGAGTGCCATCCCGCTGGAGATTTACACTCTAGTCAGTGGGGAGGCAGTTCGGGGAGATTAGTCGCCGGAAGAATCAATTTGTCGCTGGGCAACTAATCTCCCCAAGTAGCTTTGTGTGCCCCTGTCCTTACAATACTCCCAGAATGGAATGTAAAATAAGGTGTGTTACATTACTTTGTGTTAAGTTCAGCTATAAAATGTGAAATGTGGAATAAAGGCTAGCACATCCAAAGACCATTATTTGGATATAAAACAGCTAAACTTGCATTTGTGATTACGGATGTGTGAAATGCATTCAGTCAATTATAAAACTCAATCCTTACTGTAAAATATAAGGTGGTTTCACTATAATTAAAAAAGAAATTGAGGAGTACCACCAAAAATATAAAGGCATGTGGCCACAGGTCACAGCATGAAGGTTGTACTGTCGTTATATTCAGATTATAACAGACTGGTATGTGATTTCTTATTATGCAACCTTCAATAAGTCACAAGAAAGAAATGAAAACATTAAGCACTGTATATAAACAGATATTTGGGATTTTTGTTCAGGGATCTTGATCTTGGTATTGAGCGGGCATGGACAGTATTTTATATCAACTCTTTCTAAACAATGGGTTGTCATATTTTAGACATTAGGAAAATTAAAGGAACAGTAACACCAAAAAATTGAAGTGTTTTAAAGTAAAGAATATATCATGTAGTGTTGCCCTGCGCTGTTAAAACTGATGTGTTTGCTTCAGAAACACTACTATAGTTCATATAAACAAGCTGCTAAGTAGCAATGGCGGAAACTGAAAAATGGCTATATGGCACAAGATAAGTAATGGATAACAGTTAACATTATGTTCTACAGAGCTTATCTGCTGTCTGCTGTGTAACTTGAGCCTTTTCTCCTTTGAATGGCTGCCCCCATGGCTACACCGCAGCTTATTTATATAAACAATAGTAGTGTTTCTGAAGCAAACACTGCAGTTTTACCAGTGCAGGGCAACACTGCATTATATTTTTATTACTTTAAAACAATTAAATTTTTTTGATGTTACTTGTCCTTTAAAACAATTCCAGCAAGTGGTTCTTTTCCAAGGTTACAAAAACCATAATCTCCATAAACATGCCCTGATTTCCTTATCTCAGGCGTATTTTAACATTCCTAGAGATGGCCGATATCCAAGGTGACAAAGCAAACACACTGTACACAAACTTAACGGCAATATTGAACCACTGTGACATTACACTGTATGCAGCTCGGGTTTCACAAAAGCCAGGGGGGATAATTGTCTTGTGAAAGCATGCCCAAACTCTTACTTGGAAACAAACTACGCCTTAAAAGATCTACTTTTATGTATGTATGTATGTATGTATGTATGCGTGTATGTATGTATATTTTTTATTATATGTATATTTTTATTTGTATAGCACTCCTTGAGGGCAAAGCACTGTACAGCAAAACAATAAATTAGTAGAAACAAACAAGGGTTCACTGCAATAATAAGTAACAATAAGTGCATTAATAGAAATACAATTTACATACATATAAAATAGAATTACAGTTGTGCTCATAAGTTTACACACCCTGGCAGAATTCATTATTTCTTAAAGGGCACCTATCGCTAAAGAAAGTTACCCCCCAACCAAAGGTGCGGGCTGATAGAGACTTTTTTTTTTTTTTTAAATGCCCCCGCCCCGAAATATCAGCCCGCACCTATGGTTGGGAGTACCTTTTTTTATCGATAGGTGCCCTTTAACCGTTTTTCAGAGAATATGAATGAGAACATAAAAAATTCTCTTTTCACTCGTGGTAAGTGGTTGGCGAAGCCATTTATTGTCTAAAAACTGTGTTTACTCTATTTAAATCATAATCACTACACAAACTACCCAAATGACCCTGATCAAAAGTTTACATACCCCAGTTCTTAATACCGTGTATTGCCCCCTTTAACATCAATGACAGCTTGAAGTATTTTGTGGTAGTTGTGGATGAGGCTCTTTATCTTCTCAGACAGTAAAGCTGCCCATTCTTCCTGGCAAAAAGCCTACAGTTCCCGTAAATTATACCAGGGTATGTAAAATTTTTATCAGGGTCATTTGGGTGGTTTGTGTACGAATTATAATTTAAAAAGAGTAAACACAGTTGTTTGACAATAAATGGCTTCAGCCAACCACTAACCATGAGAAAAGTTTTTTGTGTTATCATTCATATTCTCAGAGAAATGGTTAAGAAATAATAAATTCTGATAGGGTATGTAAACTTATGAGCACAACTGTACACTACAGATTAAGTGCTCAGTGTCAAGGAGACGAAAGGCTGATGACTGTACTTGCCTTTTTCTTTTTTAGTTGTGACATCTGTAATACAGGCTTTGGCTGAGCCCAGGGCAACAAGCCACCGCTGCCTCTCTGCTGCTGTCCTTGCTTTCAAATAAAAATACTGCTCCCCTGGAATAGCCAAATCCATTCGAGTATTGTCTGTAGAATGAACTAGAGATACACAGATATCAGAATCGGGAAGTGACAGGTCAAATCAAACTTTACAAGGTACACAATGACCTGGTGACCAGTGTAGGCCTGGCAGGAAGACAAGGTATAAAATAATGTACCTGTGGGGAAAGTATGTTGGGAAAATATTGGCTGCTATGAGGAGATAATGAGTCAGCAGTATATGACATACAGATATTGATGTGTTATGAGATATCTATTTGGTTAGCAAGCACTGTAGATGTATTTACGGTTTACAGACAAGGTGAGTTTTAAAGGGGAACTAAAATAGAATAATGCAAGAAATGCAGGGGGTCATCATCTTGTTACTTTGTTAAAGGAGACATATTGTGTAAACAATAAAAAGGTACCAGTGCATTATACTCATTTAGATATCGAAGAGTTGTGCTTTAAAAAGTAGTGTTTCGGGCTGACTTATTGAATATTTCTGCCAAAACCCTAATAATCCAACCCTTCTCTTCCACTTCCTGCTCCCTGAATTCCCAGGCTCTGCAGGGGAGCCGGCGGCTCTCAGCTCACTGCACTGAAGGACATTAACCAATCAGCAGCTTGCAGGACCTGATAGGCAAATGAAGCCTGTCTGTGCTTCTGGCAAGGACCGTGAGGACACGCCCACCCCTTATTTAAATCACAGACAGGGACCAGAGAACATCTATAGGGAGCTCCAATAAAGGGGCTATTTTTAAAGATAATATTCATTTTTAGTACCATGTAAAAGCAACACCATATATTAATTATAATTGCCTACAAAAGTAGTTTTTTTTTTTCATTTATCCTATATGTCGCCTTTAAACATCTTTGCAAAACTATGCACATGCTCAGTGTGATCTGGGCTTCAGTTGTTAGGTTAAGCTTAGGGACCGTCATAAATGATAAAAAAAACACAAGATGATATAGCAAGACTGATTAATAATGAGAATATACAGACTTGGTTAGTGGATACGAATCTCTACAGGTCGCTGGCTACAGGGAATCAAACAAAGCTGCTCAAGTTCTGGGAAGTAAGGTGGGGGAGCTCCCCCCTGCCATTTGAAAGTATGATTATTACCCTGCAGAGCAGCTAGGGACCATCAGAAGTTTCCTATCCACAGCAGTCATAATAAGTAAAATGAAGGGGGAATTTCACTGCATGCAGTCAGGCTTATTACAAAAATGGTAGACATTTTTCAATTTAATTATATTGGAGTATATAGATATCTTTTCATTAAAGAAAGTCAAAATTGCATTTTATTTTTTTACATTTACTTCCACTTTAAGGAGACATTTAAAACTCTAAAGACAAATTCCTCTGCCAAGAATGCAATATGCCTTTACCTTGTATTTCACACACTGCCATTTGGATGCTCCCTTTGCAGCCTTTCCAAGCATCCTCCCGGGAGTCATAATATGATAATATCCCTCCACAAAGCAGAAACCACCGGGGCTGCCAACCTAAGGGGGGGGGGGGGGGGGGGGGAAGGAACCTTTTCATTATAGAGAAATACAACAAAATTATGTATACATAGTACCTAGTACATAGTAAGTTAGGTTGAAAAAAGACACACGTCCATCAAGTTCAACCTCTTTTTTTTTTACCTGCCTAACTGCTTGTTGATCCAGAGGAAGGCAAAAAGATCCATCTGAAGCCTCTACAATTTGCCTCAGAGGGGGAAAAAATTCCATCCTTACTCCAAGATGGCAATCGGACTAGACCCTGGATCAACTTGTAATATGAGCTATCTCCCATAACCCTGTATTCCCTCACTTGCTAAAAAGCCATCAAACACCTTCTTAAAGGAACAGTAACATCAAGAAATGAAATTGTTTTAAAGTAATACAAATATAATGCAGTGTTGCTCTGCACTGGTAAAACTGCAGTGTTTGCTTCAGAAGCACTACTATTGTTTATATAAATAAGCTGCTGTGTAGCCATTAGGGCAGCCATTCAAAGGAGAAAATGCTCAAGTTACACAGCAGACAGCAGATAAGCTCTGTAGAACATAATGTTATCTGTTATCCATTACTTATCCTGTGACATATAGCCGTTTTTCAATTTCTGCCATTGCTGCTTAGCAGCTTGTTTATATGAACTATAGTAGTGTTTCTGAAGCAAACAGATGCTACATGATATTTTCTTTACTTTAAAACACTTTCATTTTTTGGTGTTACTGTTCCTTTAAAGCTAAACGGATTCAGGGAGAGAATTCCACATCTTCACAACTCTCACTGTAAAAAACCCTTCCGAATATTTAGGTGGAACCTCTTTTCTTCTAATCGGAATGGATGACTCGCGTACGCTCACTTGGTATACATTACCAAGTGAGCATATATGGATTACATATATTTGGAATAACCAAATCGTCATGCAGGAGCGCCACGGACTGAAAAAGTAAAAAATTAATGCAAGCTATTGATGAATTTAACTGCTACTAAAAGCACAATTCATCTGCCCCTTTCTATACTCTGCCTTGGTAGTTCTGAATTTTGAATGGTGTAGCAGAAGTCAGCAGATCTGTGAAGAAAAATCCAGTCACCTTCTTTTAAAGAAGGAAAGTCAAGACTTACTTGGGGGGTGCCAAATATTAGGCAACCACAAGCGATTGTAATGACTTACTTGAAATCATTTTTTTTTTACCATTGAGCACCACGGCGCAATAGACTTCCTTCTTCCGCTGTCTTTGCTCGGCTGCGCATGTGCATTAGAACGAAAAGCACAACTTAAACTTGTCGGCTTTTTCGTTCTACTGCGCATTCGATTTCCCCGGGAAATGAGAGGCTAGAAGAAGTCCATCACTCACTGGTAAAACCCTGGGCCGGTGCAGTTTTCTGCTGATAGGAGCACTGGCCCAGGGATTCATGTAAGTCATTACAATCACTTGGGGGTGCCTAACATTTAGCAACCCCCAAGTAGGTCTCGACTTTCCTTTTCCTTTAAATTGTTCAAAGAGATAGAACCAGAAGTGCTGAAAGAAAAACACTGCATTCAACAGCAATCACATTTACCAATAACCTGATTTTTTATGTATTCTTCTTTTGGGGATATTGGTCAAAAGTCAGAAAACTAAATCAAAATAAAGTGAAGCTATAGTGACCTGTTGCATATGAAAATTGGAGTAATCCACAAATAAGACATAATTCAGTATTTATATGTATACAAACTCTGAATGCAGAAATCCCAAATAATTGGTGATTTTGTAGTATAATATCGGACTTTTAAAAAATAATCTTGCATCTTAGACATGTTGAGGTTGCATATAAGTCAATCGGAGAAGAGCCAAAGCTTTTCTGATGTGCACTGGGTTTCGTGGAATACCCCGAAGTTTTTGGGCACAAAAAACAACAGAAATCGGGGGTTTTCTGGTGAAAATCTGAATTTTTTTTCCTGCAAAGCAAATTTTAGGTAAAATCAAATAGAAAAAGTGAGTATGTTTTCTGAGTTTTTTCCAGAACATGTTGAAATTAATTCTGACTTGGATAAATGGGCCTCTAGGTAATTGTATGTGTATTTGGCAATTACTTTTTAAAATGACCAACTGAGTAAAGTTCTAAAGGAAGTTTTGTTAAACTGAACTAAGGGAGTAAAGTACAGAGTACTAAAATTCAGCACAAAATGTGTTTGTATTTATTTTTACCCAAAATCCACCATTCTGTCAAAGAATTCCAGGGTAATTTAGCCTGCCACAAACCAATGCAAATGTTGTACCAGGTTCAGGAGGTAAAGGTATGGGACATGTTATCCAGGATCTTTCCGTAATTTTGATCTTCATACCTTAATCTACTAGAAAATTATGTAAATGTTAAGTAAATCCAATAGGCTGGTTGTGCTTCTAATAAGGATTAATTATATCTTAGTTTGGAGCAAGTACAAGTTATTGTTTTATTATTACAGAGAAAAGGGAAATTATTTTTAAATTATTTGAATAATATGGAGTCTATGGTAGATGGCCTTTCTGTCATTTCTTTCTGGATAACGGGTTTCCGGACAACAGATCCCATACCTGTACAGTGATATGTGCCGGTTTGTAAATCCAGTGCATTTGGCCACACGTTGCCTTTGCTAGATAAGGGATTTTTATTTAAATGTAAAAACGTTTACAATATATACATTGTTTACAAAGAGAACATAGAAGAATGAGTCCAAGAGAAATCCAAGTTCATCCAATATTTCTCATTCACACTTTGCTTTTGGATCTCATTAATCTTAAAAAAACTTATTTCCCTTAAGATTTTGTTTATTGTAAGGTCTGTTGACTCATTCTCTCTCCAGATAGTTTTCCTACATCTCATACACCAGAGGTGATACTGAATCACAAACAAAATAATAAACACAGTCTCTCTGTTATAGTGATACCACCAGTGAATGATTCCATAGGCTCTCTCAGCGTAATCATTGACACATATATTACAAATACCCAACACCTTCAGCACAGCCTCATATAAACTACATGATAAACAACAACCCACCAAAAAGTGCCCTTGACTCTCCTCCACGACACACCCCCAAGGACACTCTTTATTTACATTACTCAGGTATTTTTACATTGCAGCCAAAAAAAAAAAAGTCCACAGTTCACTGGCTTACAATATGTTTTTAACAAGTGCCAACTAGTGTTCCTGGAGCTATTTTCAATCCTAGAGTGTTTCTCTCAATTGAGAATTACTTTTCTTGAGTTCCCGTGTGCAATTTATTGACTCATTACTAGTGTTACAACATGTGTGCAGCAAAATCACACACTGCCATATACCATAACTGCGGGTCCTAAGCTAGTTCGGGCCCTTTGGACTGCTTGGAAGAGAATCACGGCAATTCTTATGAATTTTATAAAGAAGAACAAATGTGCCTACAACTTTAAAATGTCAGTTGTCACGGACTAGGCTTTGGCAAGGACAAGCAACTATTCTGAGGAGCAAATATTGCATTACAACAACACTATACACAAAAGAACCAGGGTAAAGGTCCTCTCCCGCCTTTCTTTCATTTCATAGGCGGGGCAGTAAGTACAGAAATGATGAACACAGCACCTTCTTTTGTATGTGACCATTTCATATCTGCAGACAACAGGCTTCTCCTTTTGTCAAGTCAATCCCAATCATAGACTGTAAGCTTTTTGGGGCAGAGACCGCAATCCAACTGTGTATTTAAAGGACCAGTAAGATGATTTTTTTTTTTTATTAAAAAATGTTAGTGTAGATTAAAAAAAAAAAAAACGCAGAGACATTAAACTTTTAAATCGCTAAGTCTTTATTAATAAATAACTTACAGAAACTCTGCTTGCGCTCCTCTTCAGAAAAGGCGATCCGGGCGATCCATTGTGCAGAGCTTGATTTCTCATCCCTGGCTATCTCCTATAAGGAAAGCAAGGAGGAGAAATCGAGCGCCGCACGATGGATTGCCTTTTCTGAAGAGAAGCGCAAGCAGAGTTTCAGTAAGTTATTTCTTAATAAATACTTAGCGATTTAAAAGCTTACTATGTTTGTGTTTTTTTATCGTTCTACACTAATGAATTTTTTAATTAAGAAATTTGATGTGACTGATCCTTTAAACTCCTAACACTAAAGTATTTATGCTCACTATTTATTCTTTGTAAAGCATTGTGTACCTTTGTGGCACTATATAAATAAGCACATGCCATATTGAATAACTAAATGTAAAAGTACGTGAGCAGAAAAAGCCAGTTTACATACACAGCAGGCAGCAGAAAATTTATGGTGTGGACTGAGATTAGGGGGGTTATTTATCATATGCAGAATTTGAGTTATGTGAGCTTTTTTAAACTTCGAATGAACTCACAACTCGAATGGTTTTTAATTTAAGGAAAAACTCAAATTAGCAAGTTTGGGGTTAACAACCTGAAAACTTGAATTGATTTGAGTTTTTGACAAAAACCTCAAATCGTTTGAATTAATCGAGTCTTCGTGCCAAACCCACAAAAAAAAAAAACTTGAATATCATGAAGGCTATTAACATATACAAATATTTGAAGGGACCTCTGCCACTGACTCTTAGATGAGCTGGACAGGTTTTAGAAGGTGTATTTTTGGATTCGAGCTATTTCAAGGGCCATGGTACAATTCATTTAAAAAAAAAAAAATAGGATTTCATTTATTTGATTAATGTTTTTTTAACCTGAAAAATCAACAGTGTTGCCCTGTAACATTTCTACTGGCTAACACGGTACAGCAACTTTACCTGGAAGTACAAAACTGAATAAAGCCCAAAATTATATTTTTTTCTACTTTTAAAAACCTGGTTTGATTCCCTAGTTAGAGTTACATAATGTATATACAAATAACTGCAATTTGATTCTGTGTCATCAGTGAGTTGGTTCCTATGACACAGATGAAGGTGTTTGATGGTGACAAGCAGTTAGACCTGAATGAGCAGAAGAGATTCCTGCCAGGCTAGCCCAGCCGCATCAGTGTATCACAAGGTTTGGCGTGCACTACATTGGGGGAAATCCCAGAGAGAAAAAAAAGATTTACAAATTACAGTTCTGCTTTTTTTTTTTTATCACCAGCAGAACCCTGGGGGAAACATGCAATTTCTCATTAATTATGAGGTTGTACAGGAGTGATTTCATTTATAACACCCGCTCTTTACTTCCAGGACATAGAAAACTTTATGGAAGAGTGGACAATTGCTTGATGACTAATGCTGAGAACATGCTTGGGCAGTGTGTGTGTAACAGGCAGCAGAGTATGACTCGCTTTTATTTAAGCAATAGTGTGATATATATATATATACTATTCAGGCTAGGTTTAAAGGGGTATTTAGGAGATAAAATAATTTCTCCCCAAATCATCTTCAGGCTGCTGGGGAGGGGGGTCATTGCTGTAGAACACTGCCCAGTTAACCGTATCCATGAATAAAATGTGAAATACAATGGATTGAGACTAATGAGCCTCCCACTATCCATCGTTTTCCTACCGTTCCTATAGTAACCTTATAATCTAACTTACCATTAACCAGGCTAAGAACTACACTCAGTCATGCCCCAAACACTACAATTCCCAGCACACCCCGAGAAGGCTGCCAGGTTGTTGTCAGTTGTAGTTGAAAAGTAGCGGGAGGGAGGGCCGCATATGACTTCATTAGACTATGCCGAGTGCTGACCCCCTTCCCCGTGTTCTGTCACACAGACCCCTGAGCGACAGGAGAGAGCTGAAGGCGAGCGCCCATTACACACAACTCACCGCTAATGTAATTAGTCCACTTGTACAGTGTCCCTTCCATTGAGCTGGGCATGCCACCATCGGCTGCTTCACAAACTCCGAGCTGAGGCATTGAAGTGAAGGTGCCGATTACTGACAGCAGAAAGAGATGACGCAAAAGAACGCCCACCTCACGTCATATCATCAGAGAACAAACAGTGCCCTGTTCTCCCCCTGGACTCCTGAGTACTATATGCTGCCTCTCTCTCGTCCCTTCTTCCTGGTCTGCGCTACAGTCAATGGACAGCAGCTAGAATATGACTGAAAGCCGAGCTGGCCAATCAGCACTTCCCTTGAGCGCAAGTGACGCCTTTTGCCCGCCGAACCAATTATCTTAGACGTCTTGGAATTAAAGGGCCAGCAGTTAGCGGTGAAAAGTGGAATTGCGTTGCTAGTGCCACGTCCTTTGGTTCTGGGGTGTAAATGGTGCAGTGGACGTAGCGGGCTAGGGTGCTGCTGGGTTGTTTGCACTAGTCTAGCGCAATCAATAGCTGTATGGTTAATTAAGTAGCGATGATGCTGGTGCTGGTGTCGGTGCTGCTTGCCTGTGCCAGTGGGGCGCTCATCCCAGAGCCTGAGGTGCAAATACAAGTCTTGGAAAAACCATTCATCTGCCGGAGGAAAAGTAAGAACGGGGATCTGTTGCTGGTCCATGCGGAAGGATTTCTGGAGAAGAACGGATCGCGCTTTCATTCAACGTGAGTCTTTTCTGTGTGATCCTCGCGTTCTGTCTGTGTTTCCAGCTCAATCACTCACACCAACGCTTACTACTATGGGGGTTGTTTTTTTAAATTTTTAAGTCCGATTGCCAAAAACCCGAAAGATTCGTGTTTTTTTCCCCTGTAAAATCCGAATTTTTGTGGGCAGAATAAAAACTCGAGTTTTTCTGTATTTATTATACCCCAACCCCCCCCCTCAGCATGGAAAGTCCGAATACGAAAATCTGGCATCTCAGAGCTAACACCAGGCCAGACCAACCAGGTGCCCTAGGCAACCTGGTAAGTGTCGGCGCCCAATTGCCAAAAACCAAAAAATTCTTGGTTTCCCCCCCCCCCCCTATAAAATCTGAATTTTTGTGGGCAGATAAAAACTTTAATTTTTTGGTATTTATTATACCATATAACACCAGGCCAGACTGACCAGGTGCCCTAGGAAACCTGGCTGGTGTCACCTTCCAATAGGCGTCTTCACACATGCGCCTTTTCTGCACACACTCCAGCAGCAAGCAGGGACCGGACTAGGGGTAGGTGACAGAAAACTGAAAAGGTGTGTGCCTTGCACAGCTTGCTGAGGTGGCATATAAATTAGTGGTAGAAGTCCCAAAGATTTTATTATCTGCGCTGTTTTTTGTGCAATAACCTGAGGATTTTTTGGGTTTTCAGGCAAAAATCTGAAAAAAAATCTGAGTTTTTGGGTGGAAAATAAAAAAAATTGTAAAATTTGGGTTTTCTCCCATGAAACAAAATTTTTGGGAAATTGTACTGAAAAAAGCCGAAAAACCCTGTGCGGATTTGATTTTTCAGGAAATATTGAGATGAATTCAGTATTTGATAAATCAGGCTCCGCATCTGTTCTGGGTTTTGTGCAATAATCCGAAAAAGTTTGGAGGTTTTGTGTGGAAATCCACCAAATTAGTTTTTTCTGGAAAATGTTTTGCTAAATAAGGGGGAAAAACCCTGTGTGGATTTGAGTATTTTTCAGAAAATGAGATAAATTCGGACTTTGATGAATGAGCCTCCCCATGTTTGGTTCTGGAGCTTACATCTGTATATGTATATACTCTTTAATGTTATGTAGATGTACCCCACTGTGTATATTCTTTAGTTTTTTTTTTTTTTACAAACCATAATATAGAGAATAAAGTACCCCATGGTCCTGATGTGCTGTTCTGGCAAATGCCAGAAGGGCTACTATGTTTTCAGTACAAATAGACTATTTCACTTATAGGAGTCTGTTTGTAAACTGTAAATCAAAGACAGGAGCCAGGGCCTTCTTTTCAGTCCCTGTGATGTCTTTCATCAGCTTTTAAGGGCAAGGAAAGTGTAAAGTAGAATAAGGCTAGAAATGCTGTATTTTGTATACTAAACATAAACATGAACTTACTGCACCACAAGCCTAATCAAACAAATGATTTATGCTTTCAAAGTTGGCCACAGGGGGCTGTCATCTTGTAACTTTGTTATACATCTTTGTCTGACACTGGCACTGCACATGCTCAGTGTGGTCTGCTTGAGTTCTGCATGGCTGGTAAGTAAGGCAGGGGCTCCCCCTGCTGTTCATAAGTGATTGTTTCCCTGCCAGAAGGACTAAATGAAGGGAGAATTTCACTGCATATAGTCAGGTTTCTTATAAAAACGGTACACATTTTAAAATTAAAGTATATTGGAGATAGATTTCTTTTTCATTAAAGAAAGTAAAAATTGGATTTTATTTCTTTGCCTTTCCTTGCCCTTTAACTTGGCTTTTCCCTACCTAACATGACCCTGCCTTCTCCTAACCTCACTGCCCAATTACTAGATGTTAGGCCATGGGATTCCAACAGTCTACAAGAGGGGCACTAATTTTGAATGCATGGCCTTTGGATATCCTGAACAACCTGTCTGATGTACTGGTGCATAGATAAACCAGTAGGCCAGTCCTTCACTGACCTCTGGTTGTGCTGAAAACAGGGAGTGGGTCAGAACAGATACGGTTGGATGAGTGTGGCATTGCAGGCCCAGTCCAATGAGGCCTGCATGTAAAGCCCAGATCCTGCCATTTTTAACTGAAGGAACAGATGCTATCCTAAGGTTCAAAGGTGAGCAGCTTTTCAGACGGGTTGAGTTCTACATTGGGACCACTTGCCACTCTTCCTTCCTACTTTCATATGCATGCATGCTCGTTGGGTCAGGATCACTGGGATTAGGGTTGC
Organism: Xenopus borealis; assembly: GCA_024363595.1. Taxonomy (NCBI): domain Eukaryota; kingdom Metazoa; phylum Chordata; class Amphibia; order Anura; family Pipidae; genus Xenopus; species Xenopus borealis. The sequence continues at coordinate 41,545,437 of CM044441.1, read as the reverse complement.
CACCCAGCCGGTATTTTACTGGCCTAGACCGTAAAACACCTGCCAGGGTCTGTGTTACAAATTTGCCGGCAATGTAGCTGCCAGTAAATTTGTAATACTCCTAAAAAAGGCCCTTGGGCCACCCCCAATCCAATGAAAACGTACCCTTTTCGCTGCCATTCACCCCCTTTGATGTCATGGCCGGCCCCTTTGACATCACAGCCCGCACATTCCGTTCCTGCCCCCACCACTGTCCGATGAAAACTTGGTAAAAAGGTGGCAACCCTAACTGGGATTTGCTCAGGAGAGCCAAAGATCTACAAATCTCCCCCATGTCCTCAATGCTTCAGATCCCATTGTGACACAGCTGGGTGGCATGCTACCCTAGGCCCAGGTGCAGGCCTTTCCACAAATACGAGCCTGGTCAGGGCTACACTTGGCAAAGTAAATTATTTTGATGTATCCCCATATCCATAAAGGTTATATTATGCCATGATAAGACCCCTGACGCCATCTGGTGGAAGGCAGTAGTCAAAGCGCTCCACTGGGTGCTAGTAGATGTTATGGGAGCTTCACTGCTTTGCTAAAGTCAGGGTGCTGCTCTGTGAGGTTTTCAGCACACAGTGGGTTTAATATTGCTGAGGGCACTATTAGGCTCTTCTGCTGCGTGAGATCCATAAAATGAACAGTGACAAATATGATATACAAGGCATAATTTACAACACTAATATAGCAATGTATGCTTATGCATACTGAATAGCTGCATCATACTTGACTTAAGCTGGCCATAGATAAGCGGATAAAACTGCCTATATTAGTCATTTAGACCAATTTGACAGCTTATCTGCTGGTGTAAAATTGAGGTTTCACTGTATATGAGCTTTAGTATTATGTTTTAGCTGGATTGCCTCTATTAAAGGCACCAGAGAACTTTCCCATAGCAACCAATTGGATCTTTGCTTTAACATCCAAACTGTCTTTTAGTTTGAACTGAATTTTGGCACCTACAGCAATATAACCACACACTTAATTTTTATTGCAGAAATGCAACTGTTTATGAACTGAATTTATTGCTGTTTTGAACAGCGGAGTGCGGAGTGCAAGCGCGAGACTTGCATATACTGTATATGTGCTGCTTTGATTTATTTATGAGAAGAATATTCAGTAGCTGTGACCTGGGTGCTTGCAGAGGCGTTCCAACAACCCACCCAGTGACTTTTGGGGAGGGGAATTCAACCCCCCCCCCCCCAGGTGCTAACCCTCAACAAGCTGTTGAGAAGCTAAGCTTAGGGGTTGTCACAAATTATCAAGCAGAAAATGAGGTTTGCCTGTAATATAAGCGGATGCTACAGGGCTGATTATTAAATACTGATGCTAGTTTCACTGGTTTCTGAGCTGCCGTGAAGTAATTATCTGTATTAGTTACTAATAGTAACAATTGTAACATTTCTATTCTGTGTACTGAAAATTCCCAGTGGATGTCTTGTCTGTGGCCAACATTATGGAAATGTAACGGTACTTTAAATATATGCAAAATAGGTTTCAGCCTCTGGACCAAACACAATCAAAACTCCGGTGTTGCCTTGCAACTGGAAACGTTTGGGTCTGTACACAAAACAGGACAGTTTTTTTTCTTGGAAATCAATCTGTGAATCTATAATTTTGTCATTGTAAATTTTGGTCAAGCAAAGTAACACCGTCACACTGTTTGCAGCCAGAACATCGGAAAAACGTAGTGTATTTCAAACCCAGCAACATCCTTAGACAGCAGCTGGTGCACCCTAAAGACCCAACACCAAAGCACATGAAGAACAATGTGGTCTAGGCTGTCCAGTGTAATAAAGAGTGATCAGATCTATACACCGGGAGACAAAACAACTGGTTTCTAAGTGCATGGCCCAACATAGAAGGGCTGACTCCTCAGGACTAGACTCTGCAGTCTTCTCTACATCTCAAGGAAAGGCCATTTATGCCAAAGTGGAAAAACCATCCCTGAACAGAGATGGGGGGGGCGCTTTGTCCTTAACCTACAATGTCGCTTACCCTGGTGGCTTCACAGCAATTCACACTTCTAGTCCCGAAAGATTAACAGCTGTCTCAATGAAAATCATGGTACCATTGTGACTGGATCACACTTTCACACATCTGTGCATTTACCTTACTGAAGTTCCATGGAATCATTGTGATTGGATGGCTGTGACTTTACTAGCCTCAGGGAGTTGCCTACCAAATCGGTTGAACTGAATGAATGGTGACATGTTTTCAAGGGGAAAAAAACCTCTAAGGAAGAGGCCAAACGTGGGTTTTTTACATGATGCTTTTAAAAACACTCCAGCGTATTTATGCCAATGAAACCATACAAGGGTGATGTGTGTATTTCAACCAGTATTTTTCTTTACCCAACATGTTTTGCTTGTTTTCCCACAGTTCCACTCGTAAGAATTGTAGTAAACATTTTTGGAAAAGCTATTCACATGCAAAATGTAGCCGTACTGGTCATCAATACCTAATCAAGTCACCAGCACATAACACCGCAAATACATCTATTTGCAATTCATATTGTGAGTTTGGCCGCCATATTGAAAATACGCTGCTTAATGCAGTAAAATGTGTTGCCAAACCTGCAGAACCCATAGAGTTGGCATATTTGCTTTTCTGCTGAAAAACTCAAATACCTGCGTTGTGTGATGGATGTTTGCTTGCAAGCTCCCGGGAATTGCTATAGTGAGTATTCCATTATTTAACAGGGCTTCGTTTTGTGAGTATTTACGCTCGGCCAGACTTTTTCACAAACGCAATATAAAAGTACCAAGTGTGACCTCCCCCTTAAATGTCCAGTTGCCTTTGACTTAGGCACCCCTTGGGTAAAAATGTTATCCCCAAGGTGTGGGCTAATGGAACCCACATTCCAGTTTGGGATTACAGTGGATATTTTTTTTTTTTTTTTTTTTAATGCCCCACCAGTGCTAGGCTACTCGCACCGGGAGGGGCACTTGAGGCAGATTTCCAGTATGTGCATGCAAGTGACCGCTACTCCCGGTGCAAGTAGCCTAGCGCTGGTGGGACCGTTATCCCCAACCAGAATGTGGGCCCGCACCTTTGGTTGAGGATAACCTTTACCCAGCAGGTGCCCTTTAATTCTCCCAGATGCAGTAGATCATGACCTGGATACATTTAAAATCTTAATAGATCTAACCGGTGTCTTTATATCTTGCAGTTACAAGGACAATAATGGGCAGCCTGTGTGGTTTACACTTGGAATCAAAGAAGTTATTAAAGGTTGGGATAAAGGCCTCCAGGACATGTGTGTTGGAGAGAAACGAAAACTGACTGTGCCCTCCGTTCTTGCTTATGGAAAAGAAGGAAAAGGTAACTACACTTTCTAGCTTCACTCTGTCTTTCTCAGCTGCAAATACAATGGATGTTTTCTTGGTTGGAGTAAAAAGGTTGGTCTGGATTAATGTTTATGCATTTGAAAACGAGATTATTGTCTAAGCAGGTGCTTATACTGTGGCAGTGGGGTGGGGAAATTGCTGCAGGTTTCTCTTTTGTCTGCAGTTGGGAAATATTGCAAATAATTTTTCGCTTGGTGCCGCCTAAAATTGCAGTACTGGGTGCAGTGAATGAAAAGGACAAACAAATTTAAGGACAAAAACTATCACTGGCACCATCTTGTCCCGCAACGCCTTCTTTCTTGATCCGGCGATGTTTGGCAGTGAGACATATTTGCTGGTTGGTACTACTGCGCATGCGCCCTGAACTTCACTAAGTTTTCCGATTTTCCTTTTTCTGAAGCTTCGTGAAATTCGGGCACATGCGCAGTAGTACCAACTGGCAAATGCATCCTACTGCGCATATGCCGCCATAGGCCCCCAGATCAAGGAAGAAGACATTGCAGGACAAGATGGTGCCCGTGATCCTGCCTGGAGGGGTAATTAACAGGTATTGGGCAATAGCCCGGGGGGGAGGGGGGCCTATGGGAGGGAGGGGTATTGCACCAGGAAGGTTGACTTCCCCTTTAAGTATTCATTTTGGGGCATACAGGTAGTTCCTATAACGATTGGTCACTAGTGACATTAAAGTGGGGAAGGTTGGCCAAGGGTATATAAATAAGGAGGTGCACCAGGTTGGGTGCAGGGTTGGATTTTTATCAACCCACACTTCGCTAGTGACCAATTATTAAATAAAAACAATACCCCCAAAATGAATACCTAAAGGAAAATTCAACCCAAAAGTTAAAAAAAAAAACCTACCCCCCTGCCCTACATAGACCCCTCCTTCCCCCTCCCAGCCTGCTTGCTACCCTGGCAAATGCCCCTAACTTTTTTACTTGCCCATTCATTGCAGATTCAAGGATTGGAGTTCAAGGCAGCCATCTTCCAGGTCTCTAAACTTTGCGTCTTCCGGCGCTTCGCCAATTTACATCAATTGCAGCGCATGCGCTGTTGTCGCAAACCATGAAATTGCTACAAATGGATGCTGGTCCATTCATGAAGATTACTGAAGACTAGGGTTGCCACCCGGCCGGTATTTTACCGGCCTAGCCGGTAAATGCCCGCCAAGGCCGGGGCCGGTATTAAAAAAATTTACCGGCAATGTAGCTACTGGTAAATTTGTAATACACTTAAAAAGACCCATCAGCCAGCCCCCAATCCCCTGTACACTTAACTTTTGTCCCCTTCTTGAAGGCTCGGCTTTGTGGCCATGCCCCCAAAACTGCATAGTCCCACCCCTTTTTACGTCAAGCGCCTCCCCTTTTTGCCCCTCCCCCACCGACCGGTAAAAAAAATTAAGAAACGTTGGCAACCCTACTGAAGACCCGGAAGATGGCTGCTGTGAACTCAAATCCCTGAATCTGCACGGAGGGGTAAGTAAAAAGTTAGGGGCATTTGCCGGGGTAACGTGGAAGGCAGTGTGATGGCTTGGGCGTGCATGGCTGCCAGTGGCACTGGGACACTAGTGTTAAACTAATGATGCGAAAAGATCAACAAAAATGATGGCACATCTGGGTCCAATTTTATTAAAACTGCTGCATATACACCTAACGCGTTTCGGGAGAGTATCCCTTAATCATAGGTTCCTATGTTTAAGGGATACTTGTTAGGTGTATATGCAGCAGTTTTAATAAAATTGGACCCAGATGTGCCGTCATTTTTGTGGATCTTTTCGTGTACTACAGTGGGGACACTGATGGACTGAGCACCTGCACCTTTACAAGGGAAGCTTGGTGAGCTTGAGCGGTTTTTATTTTCTCTTTTGGTTCATTAATCAATGATGCGACACAGGACAGAAGCAGCCAATTGAATTCTGAGGTGTTCAGAGACACTGTCTGCTCAAATCCAGCTAAATGCAGTCAAATTGCTTGGGAGGCGTTTCATAATACAGATGGATAATGACCCAAAACATACAGTCAAAGCAACCCAGGAGTTTAATAAAGCAAAGAAGTAGAATATTCTTGAATGGCCAAGTCAGTCACCTGATCTGAATGCAACTGAGCATGCATTTCACTTGTTGAAGACTAAACAGAAAGGCCCACAAACAAAGAGCAACTGAAAGCCGCTGCATAAAGGCCTGGCCAAGCCTTAAAAAGGAGGAACCCCAGAATCTGGTGACGTTCATGAGTTAAAGACTTCAGGATGTCATTGCCAGCAAAGGGTTTTCAAACAAGCATTAGAAATGAACATTTTATTTACAGTTTTTTCATTTGTCCAATTACTTTTGAGCCTCTGAAATGAGGTGATTGTGTTATTAAAAAAAAAAAAAAATGCTTTAGTTCCTCACATTTTTATACACTTTTTGTTGTTCAACCCACTGAATTAAAGCTGAAAGTCTGCCATTGCGTTGTAAAAGATATCGGCAAACAGTCTTAAATGTATACTCCTCTATACAGAGCAAATGTCACCATGTTTCATGGGCTAGCTGTTCGACTCCGTTACAGTCCAGAAAGCCAAACCACATATCTCATTATTGTGCATCTATATATGGCATCTCCAAAGACTGACGGCGTGATGGAAATGACGTTACTCCGTCTTAGACGTTGGCAACGCGGAGACTTCCATGTACTGCACAGGCTAAAAGCCATTTTGTTGGTTGGCAGATAACCTATTGGCAAATCACATACATTTATATATTGTCATATATAAATATTGCCCTTTTACATGTCTTACCTTCAGCCACCATTTGTGATGGTCTGTTTGCTCCCTCAGAGACTGACCAGGAATAACTGTAACAGGAAGAGTGGGGAAGTAAAAGACAGAACGATGTCTGTTAATTGGCTTGTGACCTAAATGTATACTTTGTGTGCACTATGAATCCTATGATCCCAGGGGGCAGCCCTTATTTTATAAAATGGCAATTTTCTATTTATGATTACTAGGGATGCACCGAATCCAGGATTCGGTTTGGTATTTGGCCGGATTTGGATTCAGCCGAATCCTTGTGCCTGGCCGAACCGAAACCAAAAAATCATGTGACTTTTCGTCACAAAACAAGGAAGTAAAAAAAATGTTGCCTGCGCCCTTCGTGCGCAGCACGAGGTTGCCCTTCCGCTCGCTAATTTGCATATGCAAATTCGGGTTCGGTATTCAGCTGAATCTTTCACAGTGGATTCGGATGTTCGGCCGAATTCAAAATTGTGGATTCAGTGCATCCCTAATGATTACCCAATGGCACATACTACTAAAGTGTATTATTATCAAAATGATTTATTTACATGACACAGGATTTTACAAATGAGCTGTTTTATTCAATATATATGTTAGAGACCTACAATGTTCAGGGGAGGTAGTATAGTTTTCCTTTAAGTAAAACTACGTTGTGGCTCACCCAGACCTCCTATATATAACATTAGTGCATGATTCCTCTTACTGTATTTTCTTTCCCACTTTAAATTCTAGAACATGTAATTGAATCTACTAACTTGTTTATCTGTTTTATGCTGAATCAGAAGTGGGTTGCTTTCCTGCATGAATGAACTTCTAGAAAAGCACCAACTCTAACTCAGAACTAATGCACACCCGTTTCCCTCACTTACTTTCCATCTGCACTGGTTATAACTGGTAAGACTCTGCTTATATATTAAATTTGGTTTGCATTGCACCTTAAAAAAAAAAAAGACTAATCTACTAATGTATTCCAACAGAGGCTGCTAAGGTATGCAAAATTGACCTGAGTGCTAAGGATAAAAGCAAACTCACTGAACAGTTAGGTCTCGTGTGGCCCCCCTTAAAGTCGCTGACAAACTCGGAATTCTGGCTATTTTGTTAGACGTCCAGTCACTCCAGTCTTTATACATTACATTATTCGAAAACATTATTTTTATTTTGCACAGTATTTCCCTAGTTTTTATTTTTACATTGAGCTGTTCCTTTTAAAGAGAAATGAACCTTGATACAGGATAAGAATAATATGTTATTGGTTTTACTTTAACCTTAGGACTTGCTGTATAAGCCCAGGGCTGCTGCAGCACTATTACAGCAGTGAAGAGTGGTGTAACTAGTTTTACCCATGGAGATTCTTCTCTGTTATTCTGATTGTTACTGTCCCTGGTACTGCACATACTCAGTGGCTCTGTATTACTATCACTGATCACTGGCTAAGGGCAGAGGCAGTTAGAATTGGGCTGGATTTGCAGCAGAACAGAGGTGGCATTGTTCAAACACAGCTGCACTGTCACTGATTTTGAAGTACATTCCTGCCTTTTTCATGGAATGAATAGGCCTCATTTATTGGCAAGTGCCCAAAACCTCCACTCTCTCTTATACACCATTCGATGGAGCTCTGGAAATCTAGCTGCTGGGTTTGTTTTGTGACCCTGTGTGCAGCTTTATTTATGGGGGCATACCTAAGCTATCAATATTTCAGATAAACTGTTATAACTGCTATAATCCAATATTGCCTCTTAACTTTTAAGGTGCTGGATGTTTATAGATTAGTGCAGTCCAATTTCTGTGATGGGAGGCCAGAATTTTTGTGACTTACATGTTGGAGGGCCAATAATGGAAGCCAGTGTTGACCCTCTTTTTAAACTGCACCCACTTTAAAACAAATCCATGTTACCACAAGAACTTACACAAATGGTCACAGCAGACCTACTTTGATTTGGGGGGGCCACACAAGTTTGTGTCACTGGCTGGATGTGGACTATGGGCCTCCCCTTTCGTCAGCACTGCTATAGATCATATATATGAGCTACCAGCAGCCATCCAGATGTTTTAAACGTTGCAGTGCAGCAGCTTAAAGGGATACCAATGCTGTATCCTAAAATTATCTTTGCATGCTATTTAGAATCAAGTATGCACCCAATGCTTTTATATATTCTTTGATCCTCTGGGGGGTGGCTGCCATATATGTGCAGTAAACTTTGACAGGTTGAATTGGGACAGTCCGGTTGGCAAACTGGTCAGATTTAGAAACTTCAAGTAACTATTACTTGCAACGGTAGACCAATCTGTGAAGAATGATCAACATGACCTATAGGTAACTTGTGCACTTAATATTTTGTATAGTATAGTAGAACCCCCCATTTAAATTTTTCAGGGGACCAGAAAAAAATGGTGTAAAATCCATGAACATGTAAAATCAGGGAAATGTATTATACATAATATATAGGTGGGACCACAAAACAACAATGTTAAATGAGGGAAAACTTAAAATCAGGGGATGTAAAATGGGGGTTCTACTGTATATTTTTTTTTTTTTTTCTGTCTGATTCCCTATACTCTGTGATACAAGTTTAGGAAACCTGAATTATAGGATTTCTTTACCATCAGGCATCAAACTTTTTTTTTTTTTTTTTTTTGTAGGAAAAATCCCTCCAGAAAGTACACTTATTTTCCATATTGACCTAATGGAAATTAGAAATGGGCCAAGATCTCACGAATCATTCCAAGAAATGGACCTTAATGATGACTGGAAGTTATCTAGAGAAGAGGTGACTTTTAATTAATTTTAAATATATATATTTTATTATATGATTTTTATAATATAATTTTCTGTTAAGTCAATAACTCTTTTTTTATATTGTATGTGTATATAAGTGTATCACAATGCGTGTAAATATGAATTTTCAGGTTGTTCAGTCAGTGTTTGCTGTTAAATAGGTTAAAACTGTGTGTATATGTGGAGTCATTGCTCAGTCCACCATCCATGGGCACACAGCTCTGCTGATTAATACTTGGATCAATGTACTTTGGCCAGCCAAATCTGCACTAGAATGTCCATTCTATCCTCCTCTAGGCATATCCAAACAACCTGTGCCATTTTGGCCAACATAAAGTATCCTTTCCTATGAAGTGTAGATAATAATTATAATGGCCATTGATTTGTGTGAAACCAAGATAAACCCTGAAGTACATAAAATGCATTAGCTGGTAGCTTAGGAAAAATATATTTGAATAGAAGAGTATTATTGATGTTCGGGCAAGCCCTAAACCCACCGGTCAATCGGGTTTATCAAGTCTTTGGGGCAGGTTCAGGTTGAGTGGTTCTTTATGCTCTCCCCGCCCGCAACCTAATGCTTACGGCTCCTCCATTTATAGATTCCATCCTTCCCCTCTTGTGACATTGAGACAGGTGTAGGTATTGAAATGGAAGAGCTGGTTGGGGGTTTGGTAGCAGTTTTGGGTAAGGGATGTGGCAGGTCAGGTTAGGGGTCAGTGGGTCCGGGTAGGGCACAGGTCCTTCTGATTAGACCCATGCAGGTCTCTAACATGAGCTCATATCAAAAGGGTGTTTTTCCCTCTTTAACATGAGCCATTTTAGCCAATAACAAATTTATACCAAGAGAAAATGTGTTATCTAGGATTAGGATACAAGTCGCCCTAATTGATATTCAAGCTGGAAATCCAGGAGTATCTAAAAGAAATAATTGCCATTCTTCCAGAGCCTTCCCTAGTGGGCCTTTATGGTGGGTCTCGCCAGAAGCTGCTCTGGGCCAGCCCCACAATTTGAGGCTAATTTATCCGTTGAGAATTTAATACATTTATAATCTGCTTCTGCTGTTTGTGCTGTTAATGTATAACTTTATTAAACTTTTCTCCTTCCAAGGTTAAGGCTTATTTGAAAAATGAATTCAGTAAGCATGGATCTGATGTCAATGATACCCATCATGAGGTTTTAGTTGAAAGCATATTTGAAAAAGAAGATGAAGACAGCGATGGATTCATATCTGCTAGAGAATTCACATATGTTCATGATGAGCTTTAAGTGTTTGTTTTTTTTATCTTTTGTTGCTCAGATGTCTTGAGTACAGTAGAACTCCAAAGGTATGATTGGTAAGGAAGCCTAATATTAATTGTGCCCATGAGTTACTTGAATCAAAGTTTTGCAAATTGCAGGGGCTGAAGCAATAACCATATGGTCAAAGTCTTGGGTGATGTGCTTATGGGTTGAACTATTAATTTCATTTTTCTGCAACAAGATTACGATTGATGGTTTGTCTTCCACAAATGCCAATTTATTTAAAAAGTATCACATGACCGTGTCTTGCAGTGTATGCCCAGCTCTGCTCACTTGTGACTGTTACGGACGTTTATTTTACTAACAATGTTTTTAAAAGCCAAACCAATTAAAAGCTGAACAATTTTAAAGCAAAAATGTGATAAAACGTATGGTTGAAAAATAAAATGTCCACACTTTCTTGTTTTAGATTTGTTTATGTATATATTCTAATTTGGTTAATGGAATTAGTTTGTTTTACTAAAACTTTTGAAATAAAGTAGAGAACAAGAAAATATTGCATTTCTGGATTGTCATTCTAAAAACAAAAAGCAAGGTACTGTTTGGAATGCACAAACTTACAATCTTAGGTCTCTTACAGACAAGTATTTGAAGCTGCGCTCCCCTTCGTTCTAGATTTGTGTGTTCAGCCACAAGGGAGTGCTGGAGTAGACACATTCAGTTTTTTTCAATGTTGCTGTACTCACAGGCGCATGTAGGTGCTGAACGCAGGAAAAATGCAGCATGTTGCGTCTCGACCTGCGTTCGACGCCTACATGTGCCCCATTGAAAAAAACTGAATGCGTCTACTCCTGCGCTCCCCTGCGGCTGAACGTATAAAACTGGAAGGCAGGGGAGCGCAGCTTCAAACGCTTGTCTGTAAGAGCCCATAGGCTGATGGAAGTGGATCTGAATATGCTGATGCCTTATAGCAGGTATGTCCATTGTTTACTGATTATAGATCTACTTTTCGCTATCAGATCTATCTATTGAAAGCGGGCCCAGACTGGCAATCTGTGGGTTCGGGCAAATGGGCCGCTTGCTTTAAAATGTAAATTGACTGCTCACCGAACAAATGTAAATTAGGTCTGTCTTTAATATGTAAATGAACCAATGACTTTAGAAATGTAAATGAGCTGTCCATAATAGCCATCCACAGCTAAGCTGATGCCTGCAATTGTTAGTGCTCATGTCAGTACTGGCATATGGGAGGAACCAGGAATTCTGACCAACTTCAGTTAGTAATATTAGAGTTGTTTGCTACCCAGTCCTTTATGTTTATAATAGGTATGTTGGAAACAGGAGGATCCATGCTCGGAACAATCACTTCAGCCTGTATATGGAAAAATTACATATGTAGCATTAATTGCTTGAGTCAGCCTTGTCTCCTCAAGTATGCCACACTTTGGCCCTGTGATGCACATTGTAATTATAGTCCTCTTATGTGCCAGGGGGCATGGTCTAGCTGGGGGCACACACATGTAAGTATAGGGCCACTAATCCAACTGATAGAATAGTTGTGATAGAATCCGGGGTGAGATATTTGTTGAAGGGCCAGTTCCAGCACATGGATAATATTGCTGGGGATTATATGGCAATAGACTCTTAAAATATCTATTAATAAACACTAGTTCTAGTTAACCTTGGGGTTGAAAATATATATCATACTTTGCGTGCGCTTGAATACATGGGCTGCTTTGATACTTTTTTCCAGTGCTGCTTTTTCCTCCCAGTCCGGCCCTGATTGAAAGGAGTCCTTATAATTCTCTCTTTGAATGCATTTATTTCTAAAAAATAAACATTTCTCTAGCACAGTACAGTAAAAGTGACCATAATAAGCAACAAACAGGGTGGTTCACCTTTCTGTGTTTTTATTTTTTTATTATTAATACTCGTCTTTCTATAAACCCTATCCTAGTTATGTTCTTATTTTTCATTGAAACCACTGCCTGGATACTATAGGTATTATACATAGCTTATGCATAATTGTAAATATAGTATGGGACCTATCCTTCAGTTTTAGCCTTTAATACTGTCATGGGAAAAATGTTTTTTTTTTCAAAATGCATCAGTTAATAGTGCTGCTCCATCAGAATTCTGCATTGAAATCCATTTCTCAAAAGAGCAAACAGATTTTTTTTATATATATTTACATATTGTCAATTTCCCAGCTGCCCCAAGTCATGTGACTTCAATCACTCTTTACTGCTGTACTGCAAGTTGGAGTAATATCACTCCCTCCCCCCCCCCCAGCAGCCTAACAACAGAACAATTGGAAGGTAACAAGATAACAGCTGCCTGGTAGATCTAAGAACAGCACTCATTAGTAAAAACCCATGTCTCACTGCGTACTATTTAGTTACATTGAGAAGGAAAAACAGCCAGAAAGCAGTTCCCTCCTAAAGTGCTGGCACAAATCACATGGCATGGGGCAGCTGGGAAATTAACAAAATGGCTAGCCCCATGTCTGATTTCAAAACTGAAAATAAAAAAAATACAATAATTTGTACTTTTTTTTTTTAATTTATAATGAGGATTTTGGTCAGTAGATTTCTCATTGATCGTTTTGTTTTTGTCGACCCCCTGTCTTTACCTGCTATTTGTAACACTGTTGGATTTATCTTCATTAACTTAATTATGGATACACCAAATATTTGTGCATGAAAATCTGTGTATGGCAAGAATCAAACTAGGCTTTTTAGTATAAATATTAGGGATGCACCGAATCCAGGATTCGGTTCGGTATTCAGCCATTTTCAGCAGGATTCGGATTTGGCTGAATCCTTGTGCCTAGTCGAACCGAATCCTTAAAATTGTGTGACTTTTAGTCACAAAACAAGGAAGTAAAAAAAATTTTTGCCACGGACTTCGTGCGCGGCTGGCCTTTACCACTTCCTCTCACTAATTTGCATATGGAATTTAGGGTTTGGATTCAGTTCACTATTCGGCCAAATCGTTTGTAACGGATTCGAGGGGTTTGCCCAAATTCAAAATAGTGGATTTGGTGCATCCCTAATAAATATATATTAACAACATCCCTAATTGGAAGAATAAATCTGTTTAAAATGATAATATTACCGAAACTCAACTACATATTCAGACAATCCCCCATAACCATACCGCGTAAGATTTTTTCTAAATTAAAAAGCCTTACATTATCGTTATATTGGAACAATAAAATTCCTAGATTAGCTCTCAACACACTATATCTTCCAACTCAGCAAGGAGGCCTAGCTGCACCTAACCTCTTCCTATATTATCTAGCAACACAATTGGTGGTCGGAAGAAATTGGATCAAATCAGATGACACAAATGCTTCTGTAATTCTTGAAGCGAATTTGGTTGGGTCCTTTGGCGAACTTAAAAATTTACCATATCGAGGGGTCACTTGTAAAAACACAATTTCCTCCCTGATGAAAGAAACAATAAAGGCTTGGCAACTAGCTCTTCAGCAGTACCCCAAATTACAAAATCACTGCTCCTCCTATACCCCATTATGGAATAACCCTCACTTAAAACAACTAAAGATGATCCCTGATCATGAGCTCTGGGAAGGATATAACATTCATTATATGTCTAACGTCATAAAAGATGGTAAACTCATGAGTTTTCAAGAATTAAAGGAAATCTATATACTGCCGAATTCTATGTTTTTTAGATACCTGCAAATGAGACATGCATTCACAACTCAATTTAGAGGGGAAACGGTAGATATCACCCCAAACAGCATGGAGACAGGGATACACAAGCTAAGGCTAGATAAACCATTATCATACTTTTATGCACAACTACAGATGGCTAAAGGTACCCCATTAAACAAACTTAGAATGAAATGGCAGAGGGACATTCCTGATTTCACGCAGGAAAACTGGGAAGACTCACTAAATTATATCTTTGAGGGAATAATTAGTAGCAAGGACAGAATGACACAAATTAACTATCTGCACAGAGTGTATTTTACTCCACAACGTCTACACAAAATGAATCCAACCATTAGTTCGAGGTGCCCCAGATGTCAATATTCTCCGGCGGAATTTTTCCATATGGTGTGGGACTGCCCTGTGATTAAAATATACTGGAGAGCAATTGTGCAACTCATTGTAGATAAAACTGATATCCCTGTGCCGCTAGAGCCAAAAACACTCTTGTTAAATCAGTTAGAAGAGGTGTCCCCAAGGAGGGCACACCGCACACTTATATCCATACTTTGCATGTATGCAAAAAAAGAGATTGCAATAAGATGGAAATCGAGCCAAGGACCGAATGTTAAAGACTGGGAACAACTAGTGAATAAATCGCTGCCACTATATAAACTGACATATATGAAAAGGGGCTGTATTGAGAAATTTAACAAAGTATGGGGCTTATGGACAGAACAAGACCCGAATATTGATATACCCTGATGCATCTGGGGAAACACATAAAACTCACAACTTCTCCTGCATAGTGGAGGAAACCATGAGGGATATGGGAAAGGCAAAAAGAGCATTCAAGGGTTCACTAAATCTGTAATGGGTTAAACCTAAAGGTTACTGGATAGAATGAATGCACATGTAGTAGATGGGGTAGCAATGAAGATATAACTTACTGGTAAGATATAATGTGAAACAAGAATAACGACTGTATTGCTTTAAACACTCTGCGATTAACTAATTAAATCTGAGTTAAAAACTGTACTGTAATATTTAGCAAGACAAAGCATGAAACAGACACCATGTTAATGTTTTTGAATGGTTAAGTTTTATTTTCAGACAAAGAAACTGACATGCAACAAAAATAAGAAACAAAACAAAAATTGTATTTACAACTGCTGTATAAATTGTTTGCATATTTGTCTTAATAAAAGAATTTGTAAAAAAAAAAAAATATATATATATTAACAATATATTTTCTAAATTCCGCATTAGGGGAGATTTTCAGTTAATAAAATAAATAATCCTAAAAGGCGAATCCCTTATTCCTTGAGTTTTCAGTGGCAGAGATTGCCCAGGTTTATGCTAACAGAGCTCAGCACAAAGTGTTGAACAGAATCACCATTCAGTACAGTGGTGTCACATTGCCTATTGCAGAGGTAAGTGCTTGCATTAAGTCCTTTTCCGGCTTTTTGCCTTGGCCACTTTTTCCAGGGCATGCTCAGATCAGCTGCCAGTGATCCTTCTGCACGTAAATATAAAATAGGCACATGCGTTTTATTATATTCACAGGCCAGTTGCCTGTGAGGAATGACCTGGGCTGCACTGATTTCTTCTGTTACTTGAACTACTATTTGGATTATTACAAAATCCAAAACCAGGCCAAAACATTTGTCTCTTCTAACAAGCTACCACAATGCTATCTTTATAATTATAAAGATAATTATATACATCTGTTTGATGCACTAAACAATTGCCAATGCTAACAGTTTCTACAGTCCTTAGAATCATAAAATTGATAACTGGAGCCTGTCAATATAACACACCATCACATGAATAATTTGTAGTTCATTAAGGTGTAGGATAATTAACATTACAGTTCTTAGGTTCCATGTTGCTTCACAATTATAATGAACTTAGCCCAAAAAGGGTTCCTTTTAACCAAAGTCAAAATAGATGTGGGTTATAGTCAACTCTGCTGTTTATATTTATCCTTACTTCCAAGCTGATTTTAGGGCTCTTAACAGACAAGCATTTTTACCTGTGCTCCCCTGTGTTCTTGTTTCATGTGTTCAGCCGCAGGTTAGCGCAGGAGTAGACGCACTGTATTCAGTGTGGCTGTACTCACAGACGCAGGTAAGTGCTGAACGCAGGTTGGGACGCAACATGCTGCATTTTACCTGCAGCTCCAGAGCCTCATGGGCTCGTCATCATGCTTGCTGCGGCTCTGTCTTGTGGCTTTGCTTGTCACGTCATCTATACAGCCCTCACACCTGCTTGCAGCTTCTTGAGTGTGCTACTGTGGTAAGCTAACAATTTACCGTGGACGCACACTCAAAAAGCCGCCAACTGGTGACAGGGCTGTATAGACGTCCCAGGAGTGACAAGCAAGACCAATCCGCAGCAAGATAATTCATCATGGAGAGAAGCCTCCAGAGTCCAGCTACAGCAGGTGCGAGGGCTATAGACGTGGATGTGACACATATTTTAATGACGTCTATAGCCCTTGCCTTCAAACAGATGAGAACACTAACTTTTAGGGGCGAATTTAAAAAAAATTTGAAATTCGACCATGGGAATAGTGGGGAAGTAAAATCCTTCGAATTCGACTATTCGAATTTTTATATTCGATCAAAGATAATGATGCCCAATTTGGTAGCTTTGATCTGGCGAAGTAGGTGGTCAAACAAAAATTAAAAGGAGAAGTATTCGACCATCGAATATTCAAATTTTCTAATAAAATTTTATTCGAATATTTGATGGTCGAATTTGCATATTCAAAGATTCGAATTTAAATTAAATTCGATCGAACTTCGAATTATTCACGTGAATTTTGTAAATCTGCCCCTTAATAGGGCTATTCAGTGTAGACCTACACATGCACACTGCACTTTTGTTTGTTGTATTCTGTTAAAATTAAAAATAGGTTAAAACTTTTAAAAGTTTATAAGCTGTGTTATGTTTTGCGGCTCCAGACCATTTATCTTTAGTGGAAGAGTGGGCAAAGGGCTCTTTTGATAGTAAAGGCTGACCCCTGCACTAGAGCATCCCACAGGTTCTATTAGGCTTAACCCAACTGCAGCCAGTGCCCCCCCTCACACTACTTATTGCATTGTGCACCCCACTTTAAAACGCAACTAATATTTCTTTACAGAATATCAGTTTGGACAAGGGTCCTATGGACATTAAGAATGGTTTCCCCAGAGCAATAATAAACTGCGTTGTGATTGGGCCAGTAAACAGTCCCATATATAGGGAAAAAAAGAATGTTGCAGGCTAAAGGAAGAGGCTTAAGAAACAGCAGCTGATTGGACGAATGGGTCCATAACAGCCCAACTCTTTTTACCTAGGAGTCACATTTAGATGTAAAATTTGGGGAGAAACACATAGATAAAAGAATATGAGGATGCCAAATAACGACTGTAATATTATGTCACAGGCAGCACTATCCAATGGGTTGGAGAGCAACATGTAGTTGACAAGCCATTTTAGAAGGGGTGGGTTCTATTCTTGGGGTTTGTTCAGTATATTTGTTGGGCAGGTCTTGGCAAAACATGTTTTTTGTTTTTCCATATCCCAATATCCGTAAAGTATTCTAGATAAAGTGCTATGACCACTGTCACCATCTGGTGGAAAGCAGCAGCAGTGAAAGTGCTTCACCCAGATGGAGCTAGTATATGCTATGGGAGATTGGTGAGGGTCCTGCTCAGCAAATAGTGGGTAAAATCCTGCGGAAGGTGCTGTGAGGTTCTTCTGTTGCATGGGACATGGAAATATGACTTTCTAAAGCATACTGAATAACTGAAAATGATTCATACTTGCTTGATTAGAAAATATGAGATGGGTAGGCTGATTTCTTAAGTGTCGAATTTCAAATTCATGGGAGTTTTTAAAAACTCCCATATACAGTACGCCCATGAACTCGAAATTGGACCAATTGAAATGTATTCATTCCATTCGGATGAATACGATCAACTCGAGAATTACAATGAAATTTGTTTCGAGTTTGTTTCTCCGAAAAAAACTTGAATGTCAGGAAGGCTGCAAACAACTTCAAATTGTCTTCCATCAAATAAAACTGCAATCTGGATATTTTAGGGCCCGTGTATGATACATTTTGAAAATCAAATTCAATTTTTAAAAAAACTTAATTTAAAAATTCCCTAGTCATATTTGACCGTTTTGGCCATAAAAAAACTTAAGCCATAAAGGGACAAAAATGTGCTCTTTATTGTGCTACTGATTGTAGGCTATACTGAACACAATGTATTGTTTAGGGTTTTGTTTAGGTTTAGAATAGAAAACCTGCCTATATAAGCAACAAAACCAAGATGGGTCCTAGTCTATCACAGGCTTATCTCATGCATTTTACAGTAATTCCAAGAAGATCTAAGTCCGATCACAGCCCTTGCCAAACCATTCCATACTCTGAGGCTCCACTAAGTCCAGCTGCACCTTAAACTGCATTTGTTATAGAAAGGACCACATTGGAGCCATGATAGGGATTTAAATGATGAAAGACAGAAAAGCATTTCATTGACTTTCTTCAATTTGAAGCCTGGGAAAGAGAAAAGACTGGTATATAGGAAAAGAATAGTTTAGAATGGCATATAGGGAAAGGATGAAACGTAGCAGAGAATTGCACTTTGGTAAAGGAGGACTGCCATACAGGGCAACCATCAGAAACTTTGGGCCCTTGGACAAGTTAATTATATGGGTTCCTCCCCCCATGAACACAAATGCCAAGTATTTGACTATGATCAGCTAGCAGGTAGGTCGGTTTTCCTCAAGGTTGAACTTGATGGATGTGTGTGTGATTGGTTAAAAAAGACTAATCAATTTTCTGGGATTTAATTGACTCTAGCTTTAAATCACATATTCTTGGCTTGCTACACATATAATCTAAACTATGGTGACTAAATCATTATGCTCACAGAATTTAGTTTTTTTTATAACATTTCATTCCTTGCTGTATGAATGCATTGCTATTGCTTAATTAAAGGGATATTGCCATGGAAAACATAATTTTTTCCAAAATGCATCAGTTATTAGTGCTGCTCCAGCATAATTCTGCACTGAAATCCATTTCTCAAAAGAGCAAACAGATTTTTTTATATTTCATTTTGAAATCTGACATGGGGCTAGACATATTGTCAATTTCCCAGCTGCCCCAAGTCATGTGACTTGTGCTCTGATAAACTTCAGTCACTCTTTACTGCTGTACTGCTAGTTGGAGTGATATCACCTCCTCCCTCCCCCCCCCAGCAGCCTAACAACAGAACCATGGTAAGGTAACCAGATAGCAGCTCCCTAACGCAAGATAACAGCTGCCTGGTAGATCTAAGAACAGCACTCCATAGTAAAACCTATGTCCCACTGCGTTCCATTCAGTTACATTTAGAAGGAAAAACAACAGCCTGCCAGAAAGCAGTTCCCTCCTACAGTGCTGGCACAAGTCACATGACCAGGGGCAGCTGGGAAATTGACAAAATGTCTAGCCCCATTCCAGATTTCAAAACTGAATATAAAAAAATCTGTTTGCTCTTTTGAGAAATTGATTTCAGTGCAGAAGTCTACTGTAGCATCACTATTAACTAATGAGTTTTGAAATTCCCATGACAGTATCCCTTTAAGACCCTTGTTAAGTATTCACTGAGCGTTGTTAGGTAGTTAGGTTGTTCAATTTCATTCCAGTTTACCTATCTTTTAATTTGGTAAAATGTGTAGGTGGCATCATGGTTTAATATCAATATATTTTTTATTTCAATGCATTTTGCTCAAAAAGCTGAATAGGTGTGATGAATTGTACAGCTTTTGACAAAAATCTGTTGTTTCTTCTGTAAGCACAAAACAAGTGCATCAAGTTCAACCCCTCCCAATGAACCCCAGTACACACACACCCCTCCATAAACTCACATAAATTATTTATATATATATATATATATATACACCAATATCTACACTAAGGGGCCGATTTACGAAATTCATGTGAAATGATCGAAGTTCGATCGAATACCGTATCATATAGTATGAATTTTTCGTGAAATCGGATATGCAAATTTGGCCTCTTCGATCATCGAATATCGAATAGATCGAATGAACGGATATTCGATCATTCGATGTTTGAATGATTTAAAATTTTAAAGTTATTCTACTGCCTACTTCGCCAGATTGAACCTACCGAATTGTAGTAGAAGCCTATGGGAAGCTCCCCATAGGCTTCTGAGGCCAAGTCCTGCTCGAATACCATTGGTACGATCGGAGTGTTCGAATCGTACGAATTTTTCAGACTCTCGAAGGAAATTTCACAATTTTTTCGTGAAACCGAACGATCGGTATCCGATTGTACGAATTCATCGGGAAATCATATTGCGAATTTGGTCGAGCTAATTATGGGGAATGAAATTAAATTTGCCCCTAACTGTAGAGTTTAGTATTATCATAGCCTTTGATATTATGCTTGTCCAAGAAATCATCCAAACCCCTCTTAAACACATTAACAGAATCAGCCTCACAGAATCATTTAACAAGGCATTCCACAGCCTCAATACCCTCATAGTGAAGAAGAACTACCAATGCTATTTCAACTGACAGTTCTGTTCCTCTAGTTTAAAGGGGTGGCCTCTTGTGCAGTGATCCTTTTAATGGAAAAAAAGAACTTCCACTATCTATCTATTATGACCTCTAATGTACTTGTAATGTGCAAACCATGCCCCCTCTCAAGCACATTTTTCCTAGAGAAAACAAACCCATTCTTAAATATTTAATCCCCTTTTGCACGTCTGCACTGTTTCCATACAAACACACCAATTTCTATTTACATGACATAAGTCTCTAGGCAAGTCACAGCAGTTTTTACAGTAGAGCAGGTTTTATGGGAGTATGTCTCACAAGCTTTGGGCTGCTTGCTTCATTTACATCACCAGGAACAGAGACGATAATGGTTATTGGAAATCTATGAATTTTCATTGATTCCAGATCCCCTTTACAAAATCTCATTATTAGAGCAAGCTGCACCTCTGTGTTTGGTGGATGGATTTTCATTCTCAGCAACTTTGGTGCACATTTAAACCAAACACCAATAAGAAGTCGATCTATATAGAAGTTCAGTTTCCCATGTGCACCTTTATTCTGCTGAATTATTTGGTGTGATTTTTCCTCTTCTGGAAAATGTCTGTGAATGCATTATGTGGCAGCTTGTTACATAGAATGCCTTAATGTTCTGGCTTTGTTTGCATGACTTTAAATCCACATAGAGAATAAAAACCTCTAATGGATAGAGCTGATTTGGAGAGGGATCTTCAGTACTTAGCAGTGATGCCCATTTACTGGATAGTGATGGTATAATAATCCAGACTGATACACAGTTTGCACTGCTCTTCTGGGGTTGTGTGCTCTCTTGGTATAATGAGAAGTGGGCACAGAGGGCAGAATAGGAATGCATGACATGCAGCAGGAGGGCAGAAGAAATCAGGAGTGAAGTCAGATATGGTTATAGTGGAATAGGAGGAGAGAAAAGGGGAAAATAAAAAGCAAAGAACGTAAACAATGACTAGACCATATAAGCCATACTGAAAGCGTGAGAAGAGCATAAACTAAAATGCAGTGTTTGGTGCTGGTATTTTTGCTATCTTCATTTAAAGAGGTAATTCATCTTTAAATAAACTTTACTCTAAAGAACTTATTAAGTTTATCTAAGTTAACTTATTTAACGTACCTATGGGCATTTTAGTATTTGTTTTAGAATTATTTGTTTCCTCGATAAACCTTTATATGGACCTTCTCTATGGACCTGTCTACTTGGCTGGCAGATGTATACTTTCCCACAAGGACATGTACATAACTCCTGCATTTTTATTTTTTTTTTAATGCTGTATAGTGTTTTAATCTAATTCTGTGACCTTTGGTGAGGTGTTATACCAGTGGTTCTCAACCTGGGGGTCGGGACCCCTTTGGGGGTCGAATGACCCTTTCACAGGGGTCCCTTAAGGGGTTCCAGGAGCAGGTTCTTCTTTCTCCCCACTGGCCCTGGGGGCAAGGTTGTAGCTATTCGGGTGTTGGGAGTTGTAGTTCAGTAACCTGTGTAGGGAAGCCAGTTGCACTACAACTTTCTATATCCCCTTAGTAGGGACTGCCATACAGCTCTCCCTGCCCATTTAAAATTTGTAAAATTAACCTGGTAATTGGGGTGTGGCCACAAAATGGTTGTGGTACATTTTTTTTTTTTTGCTACACTACACACGGTAAACAAACCTTTATGCAGTCACACTGTCTCCTGTACTTTCCTAACAATCCGCTCTGTGCTGGCAACCAAAATATTTTAATATTTTATGGTTGGGGGTCACCACAACATGAGGAACTGTATTAAAGGGTCGCAGCATTAGGAAGGTTGAGAACAACTGTGTTATACCATTTAACCCTGCTGCTTCAGATACGGCTTATGCAGGGAAAGGTGCCTGTGCTTTGTTAGTAGGGTTGCCACCTTTTCTGGAAAAAAATACCGGCATTCTTATATATTTATCTTTTTCTCTATTAATAACATTGGGATCAACCATAATTTTTACCAGCCAGGACGGTAAAATACCAGCCAGGTGGCAACCGTATTTGTATGGTGTACCCTTAAAGGGGTTGTTTACACTTTTTTCAGTTCAGTTGGTTTCAGATATTTTCATTTACCTTCTATTTTTCATTTGGTGAAATAAAATAAAAGAAAACGGTGCAGTAACAGTACACAATTAAAGTGCATAATATGTGGATTGTATAGTACTATATTGTGGTGACGTAATGTGTCACATAGATCAAGTAGGTGCAAATGAACAAAAAGGGAGGGAGGGTAGGAGATTTGGTAAGGTGGCATAAACTAAATAATTTACATAAGTGACAGTGAGTGAAGGTGTATAAAAGATGGACACGCCTCCCTTAATCAGGATCATTTCTGATGAAGGGAGCCGTATATACAGATGCCTTGCTTGCCTAGTGCATAATTCAGCCCTAACAGCAACATCAGCATTGCATGACTGCACAGTAGAATATTGCTTGCAGGCTTCTGTGGTGCTGCAGACAGGCTGCTCTAACTGTCAGTGTTGTGGCAGACAGAGGGTTAGGGGGAGGTGCTAGGCCAGGCAGGCAGAGTGATGCAGGAGGCAGCCCAACTCTGTGCTGTCCGTGTGTCATACAGACTGGGGTTCCAAGCCCAGGGCCTGCAGCAGGTGAGTGAGCGGTCAGAATGGGTGGTATTTGTTATCATCTTACTGTCAATAACTGGGGGTTGCACATGAGATGTCTCTCTGCAGCAGATACTGAGGCAGAGGGCAGATATGGAGGTGTGATGTGACTGGCATTAGTGTGAACACTGGGTGTTGGCTTCACACCAGGATTATTGTCTGTGTTGCGTTGCATTTTTCTAACAGCTGGCGTTGGGATGGATGAAAAATCTTATTGTGGCAGCTGCCCATGCACACGCACTAGCAGTGAGACAGTAATAATTGCTGGGGATAGCACATCATTGTGATGGATGGTATGGGAGAGTGAGACTGCTGCTGCGGCTGCCCTAGATGTGTCCTCTAGCCTGGAGTATGGTGCTGCTCTCTCTCTCGCTCTCTCCAAAGGCCACACATTCATAGGTACTGTATAAAATTGTTATTTTTGTTAGTCAGTACCAGATGATACACTAGGCAAACTAGCCTCAAATCCATCCCAGCCTGCTAGGAAACCAAATTGTCTAAGTTGCCCTCTAATCCTAGGCACCTGCAGTTGGGGTGATATCTCTAGACCCAGACCCATGCACCACAGGCTACTTGATCTCTTGCTCCAGCCTTATCATCCATTAGAACTCCTTTAGATCACAACCTACAAGGCTGAGAGGCACTGGGGGGCATGTAGGATCCCCACCAAACCTTCACTGGGGGGGGGGGGTTGCACAAAAGTGGAGTGAACTGAAATTGGAGTATGAAATATTATTGGAGTTTGAAAAAAGTCAGATTCACCAGTCTTACTGAATTTAATGTTGCAGAACCCTACTATCAAGTGCAGTATCAAGTACATAGGCTCAGTTGGTAGTACTTCTGCCTTGTAATGCTGGGGTCATAACTTCAGTCTCAGCCAGGGCACTATCTGCAACAATGTATTATTTTTATTTTGTCTGCGTTGGTTTCCTCCCACACACCAAAAACACACAGGCAGGTTAATTACATCTAATAAAAATGTCCCTATTGTGAATGTGATAGGGACCTTAGACTGTAAGCTTCACTGGGGCATGGACTGATGTGAATGATGTATAATCTCTGTAAAGTTCTGTAGAAATGTGTGTGTGTATATATATATATATATATATATATATATATATATATATATATATAACATACAAACAATACACCGCACTCCTAGGACTTGTAATTAAAGCAAAAAAATTGTGATTTATTCTCTACGTTTCGGCCACTGGAGCCGTCTTCAGGAGCAATATATATATATATACACACACCACGCAAAAAATTCTCTATACAAATCTAGAAATACAATTTAACCCAAATTGTTGCAAGTTATCTGGAAACCCATTATCTGGAAACCGATTATCCAGAAAGCTCTGAATTACGGAATGGGCATCTCCCTTAGACTCCATTTTATCCAAATAATCCAATTTTTAAAGAATGATTTCCCTTTCCTCTGTAATAATAAAACAGTAGCTTGTACTTGATACAAAATAAGATATAATTAATCCTTATTGGAAGCAATTGGGTTTATTTAACGGATACATGATTTTCTTGTGCATTTAAGCTATGAAGATCCAAATTACGGAAAGACCTGTTATCTGGACAACCCTAGGCATCTACCATTTTTGGATAACAGGCCCCATACCTGTATATTCATTTTGGTGGAGATAAGGATTTCATGTTCATAAAGATGGAAATTCAGATTAATTCCACTGCCCCAAAGCCAGACATCAGGTTGGATGTGGACTGAAATATAACTTTGAATTAGAAATCTCAGCAGCCATTGCCAGCAATAATGTACCTACTTGTAAACCAGGGCAGATTTCCCACAGACTATTTTTTATACATATAGTACAAAATGCTCCTAGGTACATTTGTTGTCCTTTATGTCACAGTGAGTAGTTTGGTCTGATTGGACAAATAGCAGATGCATGATTTGGGGTTATCTCTGTGTTAAATAAATCTTGTTGTGGGGGCAGGATTTTTTTTTCTCTGGTGCTATACAGAGGCAGCAAAGTTCATTTGTATTTATGTACACATTGCTACTTATTTTGAAGCCACTGGGGTCTCAGACCCTGGGGTGGTGGAGTCTGAAAGACGGCATAATATACAGTTAATATTGAGGCAATTTTTATAAGTTACAAGCTGAAGGAAAGTTTCACATCAGGAGTCTTTCCACTAACAAGAGGAAATATCAATCCTGGAACAAAAAAAGCATATCCTGGTGCTTTATATCGCCTACTTCTGTTTGCAGAAAACTTAAGGTGGGGTAGGAGCCAGAGTCTTTTAAATTGGGTTAAGATGTTAAAGGAACAGTTCAGTGTAAAAATAAAAACTGAGTAATTAGATAGACTGTGCAAAGTAAAAAATGTTTCTAATATACTTAGTTAGGCAAAAATGTAATGTATAAAGGCTGGAGTGACTGGATGTGTGACATAACAGAACAAAACACTACTTCCTGCTTTTCAGCTCTCTAACTCTTGAGTTAGTCAGTGACTATAAGGGGGGTCACATGGGACATAACTGTTCATTGAGTTTGCAATTGTTCATTAGCATTCAGCTCAGATTCAAAAGCAACAGTTATGACCCATGTGCCCCGCCTCTAGTCTCTGATTGGTTACTGCTTGGTAAGTGGAAACAATGAGAGCTGATAAGCAGGAAGTAGTGCTCAGCTATTGTGTATTGTGTAACTAACTATAGTACAAACATTTTTTATTTTGTAGTCTATCTATTTATGAGATTATAACCATAAAAGTATAAAAAGGTATGTCTACCACCGTCTTTATTTTTGTCAAATAAAATACTTTGTAGATAAAGGCAAGTAAGGTACAATACCCAATGAAAGCAGTGCCTAACCGCCTGGAATCATTTTGTAATATATTGTCCCCAAAATTTTCCGAAGAAGCCACTTGGATAACTGGTTAAATGTTTTTCAAGAAAACTCATAGAGTCCAGTTGCTTTATTACTACTATATATCATAACTTGGATCCGGATTAGGGTTGCCACCTTTCCGGTTTTGAACCGGACAGCCCGGTATTTTGAAGGGCTGCCCGGTTCAATGCTTCCTGCCCGGTTTTCCATATAAGGAAAACCGGGCGGGATTAGCTTGATTGACGCCGCGATCGGCCAATCAGCGATCGCGGCGTCATAGCTCCGCCCACTGACGTCACGGGACCGCCCACTGACGTCACGGGACCGCCCACTGACGTCACGGGACCGCCCCGTGACGTCATGGGACCACCCCCCTGTCAGGCTTGAGCCACAGGAAAAGGTGGCAACCCTAATCCGGATTTGGACGAAGCCTTGTGCCAGGTTGTACCGAATCCTAATTTGCATATGCAAATTAGTGACAGGAAGGTAAAAAGTGGAAAAAGCATTTTTTACTTCCTTGTTTTCTGACAAAAAGTTATGTGATTTCCCTTCTCGCCACTAGTTTGCAAATGCAAATTAGGATTCCGATTTGGTTTCGGCCAGGCACAAGGATTCAGCCAAATCCTGCTGGAAAAGGCTGAATCCTGGAAATCCAAACCAAATTCTGGATTTGGTGCATCACTAATTCTAATAAAATTCTAATAAAAATTTTTTTAAATATTTTTCTGTAATAATAATAAAACAGTACCTTGTACCTGATCCAAACTAAAATATAGTGAAACCTCATTAGAGGCAAAACAATCCTATTGGGTTTATTTAATGTTTACATTTATTTTAATTAGAATTAATATATGGAAATCCAAATTACGGAAAGCCCCCTTATCCAGAAAACCCAGATCCCGAGCATTCTGGATAACAGGTCCCATACATGTACTAGAAATGATTCCAGCTGAAGTGTGTGCCCTTCTATCTATTTACCCAGTTTTTATTTTTACACTGAACAGTTCCTTTAAGAAAAACCCACTATTGCTGTTTTGATGAGAAGTGCAGGTCATGGTACCTATATAGTTACTGTCAAGTAACAAACGAAAAATAAAACTGGACAGACTGGAGGGTTCAACAACCACAGCATAATGCTCAAAAAATGTTCAGCCTTAATTGTTTTTTGCAATTGGATCCTGCAATATTACAATAATGAAACAGAACAGTTCTGTAGATCTAAATTATGATATATAGTACTAATATAAATACTAATAAAATTTAGGCACTGCTATCATTGGGTATTTTACCTTACTTGCCTATGTGCTGGCACTGAATGTACTATAACTGAGGGAAAAAAAAGTATATATATATATATATATATATATATATATATATATAAAACTATAACACTGCAAAAAGATTACAATATTAAAGCTTTTTGGTTGAGACTGATGTCTGAGATAATTACTTTTTCATAATTGCATAAAGAAATATACAATGCATTTCAAATGAACTTCCATATTCATGCTGCTTTGTCACATCATGTTCCATCTTGATGGATGCACGAAGATGTAGGAAAATGCAGCAGACAAAGGAGTCTGTGTGTTTGGATGTACAGGTATGGGACCTATTATCCATGCACAGGACCTGGGGTTTGCCTTAAATCTGCTAGAAAATCATGTAAACATTAAATAAACCCAATACCCGAAAGTTTTGAATTATGGGAAAACCATCTTCCATAGAGTATCCAGGACAGCCAGGATTCGGCCTCTTCCAAGAGGATCCGGATTTGGACGAATCGTTGTGCCAGGCTGAACCGAATCCTAATTTGCATATACAAATTAGTGAAAGGACGGTAAAAAGTGGAAAAAACATTTTTTACTTCCTTATTCCTTAGTTATGTGATTTCCCTTCTCGCCCCTAGTTTGCATATGCAAATTAGGATTTGGTTCGGCTAGGCACAGGGAATGCTGGAAATCCATACTGAATTCTGGATTTGGTGCATCACTAATTCTAATGTTCAAAAATAATTTCTTTTTTTCTGTGATGATAAAACAGTACCTTGTACCTGATCCAAACTAAAATATCATGACACCTTATTAGAGGCAAAATAATCCTATTGGGTTTATTTAATGTTTACATTTATTTTAATTAGAATTAATGTATGGAGATCCAAATTACAAAAAGCCCCCTTAGCCAGAAAAACCCAGATCCCGAGCATTCTGGATAACAGGTCCCATACATGTACTAGAAAGGATTCCAGCTGAAGTGTGTGCCCTTCAAAGGCTGTTAAAGTGTCACCCAGACACAAAAATCTGTATAATAAAAGTCCTTTTCAAATTAAACATGAAATCCAATTTCAAACTTTTATTAAACCATTCATAGCTGTTTTAAGCTCATTTAAAATTCTCAGCTGTCAATCAAATATTGTCTGCTCCTCATACCTTAGGCATAGAGGCAGGGCAGACAATTACTTTCACTTCCCATTCAGCACTTCCTAGATGCCACTGCTCCCCCACACATTCCCCCAGTTCTCCTAACCATTTAATTGTGTAGCCAGGACATGGGGATAGACACTGGGTCCCCCATTCTGGTGCACAAACAAGATTCTGAGATGATGCAAGGCTTGCCTTAATAACAGTGTCCACAAAATGGCTCCTGCCTGCTTGCTATGATTATGAATTCCCAGACTGAAGAAATCAAGATTAAAATAATTTATATAGTATAATTAATGTTCATTTTGCTTGACTAATGTGATAAAATATGATTTTGAATATTTTTTTGGGGTGACTGGTCCACTTTAACATGTATTAACTTAGATAAACACATATCTGTATGGTTACATATTTGTGTGTGCTTGCTTGGATGCATTATACATACAGTATGTGTGTGGGGGGTACACATGTGTTTGCATTTCTGCAGATAGCAGGGATACAGTATATAGATCCTTGCAGTACAGGTATTTGATCCCTTATCCGAAAAACCTTTATCCAGAAAGCTCCAAATGACAGAATGACCGTCTCCCATAGACTCTATTATAATGAAATAATCCAAACTTTTACAAAATGATTTCCTTTTTTTCTGTAATAAAAAAACAGTTTTTGTACTTGATCCCAACTAATGTATAATTAATCCTTATTGGAAGCAAAATCAGCCTATTGGGTTTATTTAATATTTACAGGATTTTATAAGGTATAAAGATTGAAATCAAGGAAAGATCCGTTATCCGGCAAACCCCAGGTCCTGAGTATTCTGGATAATAGGTCCCATACCTTAACTGTTAAGACCTTTGCTCTTCCCTGTTAATTTATATGAATCCTTTTATTACCCTGAGCCTTTGTTTCAATGCTGCATTATTAAAAGTAAAATTGTTTCAGCAATAAAGAAACACAGACAGGTAACTGCTTGCTAATATATTTCAGGGAAAATATCTTTAGTGCATTTTTTCAAATGTTTCTTTGCTTATAGTCTTCATTGCAAATGCCGAAACACCATCCTCCAGATTCAACTCATGCCCTGCTATGGTCTGCTTAACACAATGCATTCGTTTTTCAGCCGGGCACACTAGCCTATTGTTGTTCATACACATCTTTCTCTTTGTGCTCCTTGCAGTGTGCATTGGGAACTTAAAAAATTGTAATATTACAGTAAAATGTTAGGAACCTGTTTACTAAAGATTGGTAAAAAGTGCATGGGGAAGTTTCTTAAAAGCATATTACAGGGTTGTCACCCAGATCTAGACTGGAACTGGCATTGCAAGTACACAGAGGCCCAATAAATATTGGCTGTCTATGGTAGGGGTACCCAACCGCCGGGCCGTTGACAGTCGAGACTAGCCTGAAATGAACGAGTTTCTCCGAATTGGACGCCGGCGAGCCAGTATTGGACATTGGAGCGCCAAATTTTACAACATTTTGACATTTGCCAGAATCTATAGATTGGCCTGTTGCCACCTTTTGTTAATTACCAAACTATTCAGATGAACATTACCCCTAGTGAAGCACCCTAAAGTTTGCTTTTAAAACAGATGCAAACAAATCAATTGAGGTCTTTATGAAAAGGGCATAAAAGGGGAATGTAATTAAAGTCGCTAAGAGCAAAATATTGCGCACCAATAAGAGTTAAAATCCACATCTCGCAATGTAATATTGCTCCTTAAACGGTTATTGCATTGCAAATCGTTATTGCGCAGTGCGAATTGTAACTGCGCACTCCTAAGAAGTGGTTCAAGGTGTTGTAATCTTTTGGAGCAAACGTTGTGACTTTTTCAGTAAGAAGCTTTATTACATTGACAGCGCATTAGGGCAAACTAGAAAATTCACAAAACGGCCTTCCGCTGGCGGAAGTGGTCGCTAAACAGTTTCCGGGTTTGCAAAAGGTATATTGCATTCGCGCAAAGCAAATTTTTTTGCGTTACCGACTTATATTACATTCCCCTAAAAAAGTTTTACTGTCAGTTTTGTGATTAACCCTCTAGCCCACTCATAGGGCATTTCTTCCAGGTAGAACTGCAAGACACTGTCTAAGCTCTAATATCTCCTGCCACCCATAATACTACCTTTTATATTATTTTTCTATTAAATATCTTTAGAAATTTGCTGTATCTGGCCACCCCCCCCTCCAATATTTTTTTTATTGATGCTGATTTATCAGGTATGGAATTTGGGAATCCTAATGGAAAGCCAGGGAAGATTATATTGAATTAACATATTATTATCATTAGAACTAGGGATGCACCAAATCCAGAATTTGGTTCGGGATTCAGCCAGGATTCGGCCTTTCCCAGGAGGATTCGGATTCGGACAAATCTTTGTGCCAGGCCGAACCAAATCTTAATTTGCATATGCAAATTAGAGGCGGGAAGGGAAATCACGTAACTTTTTGTCACAAAACAAGGAGGAACAACATTTTTCCACTTTTTACCTTCCCGCATATTATTGTGATGAACAGAGTGGTTGCGCAAGTAAAGTTTACTATATATTTACATTATTGATTGTCAAAATGTATTATATAATAATTAATTAACCCCATTTTTGCAACTCCATCTTCTTCCAGTTATGGTATGAAATGCTGCCCTACTCAGATTCATTTACTGCTTTTTTACAGCAGAGGCCCATTTCTTGTATATATGTATATAATGAGCCCCATTAGTGGCTGCTTACATTGCACTTATTGTACAGCTATGGGCAGTGTCATAATTAGATTACTTGGTCCCACAGCAAATTATTTTGCAGGCCCCAACATTTCTAGAGATTGACTAGTTTTACCAATATTTATTGAAATTGTACATGAGTTAGGATGGGGCCCCTATACCTCCTGTATTTATGCCACTGGGTATGGGGTCTGTCATCAAGAAACATTTGATTTACAGAAAGGCTATCTACAACAGACTAAGGGGCAGATTCATCAAAGTCACATGAAGAATTCGAAGTTCGATCACATTTTCAAAAAGATTAGAATTCGAATTTCCGATTGTTTTTGAAGACCACTTTGACCAGTGAATTTTGAAAATTCAATCAAATCGAATGATTTGAATAATTCATATAAAAATCTATTTGAATATTCGACAGTCAAATTACTTCCCCTTTAAATTTTTATTTGACTGCCTAGTTTGTCAGATTAAAGCTACTGAACTGGGTTTCATTATTTTTGATCGAATAAAAAAATTTGATCGAATGGTTAAAATATTTCCTATTCGATTGTTTGACCAATCGAAAAGCGGTAAAATCCTTCGAATTCAATATTCGAATTCGAAGGATTTTTATTCCCACACTATTCCCAACAATTCCCTTAGTTAATCTGCCCCTATGTATTATCCATTTTCCTTTTTCTGTATAATAATAAAACAGTACCTTGTGGAAACCAAGAGAGCTGAAAAGTGTTCTGGCTCAATAACTATATTGAAAAATGTTTTTATTTTGCAAAGCCTATCTATTTACCCAGTTTTTACTTTTAAACTAAACAATTCCTTTAAGGTATGAAGATGAAAATTACAGAAAGATTCATTTATTAATACACAATAGTTAAAACCAATGCAATTTACAGTGGCAGAACTACCGTGGGAGCAGGGGGTGCGATTGGGCCAGGGTCTGCATCCCCTCAGCCCTGTCGATTTCTGTTGTTGATGTGTACCGAGGGGGGTAGGGGGGCTGGCTGCACATCATGCACCAGGGCTAGGGTTGCCACCTTTCCCTGTTGCTGAAGCCGGATAGGGGGCGGGCCCGTGATGTCAGTGGGTGGGCCTGTGACATCGGTGGGCGGGCTTGTGACATCAAGGGGCGGGGCTATGACTCCGCGATCGCCAATTGGCCGATAGCGGCGTCAATCAAGCTAATCGCGCCCGGTTTTCCTTTGGAAAACCGGGCAGGAAGCATTGACCCGGGCAGCCCGGGTCAAAACCGGACAGATGACAACCCTAACCTAGTTAGGGTTACGTTTCGGGCGATTTAGCATTTGGTAAAATAATGCCAACAATGAGGTTACCACTGAGCACCAATTTTCAGATATTTTATTACATGGGACAAAAAAATCTTAAGAATAGAAAAAATGTGGGTTAATAAATAGATGGGATAGGATGATAGTGTGACTGATGAGTCAGCATTTGCTGCCTGTTATGTTAGTGGTACAATCACTATTGGAACAAAGGAGGAAGATAAAGATCCCTTTGGGACTATCTTCCTCTGCCACAAGAATCCGCTACATAAGTATGAAGAGCTCAGGTTCCGACTGTGTGATGATTCAGTAGGTTATATTATTGGATTTCTGTTCAGACATTATTTCATTTATACAGACTATTTAATAAATTTTTTTTTGTCTGCTTTTGCAACTTTTTAACTCCAGTATCAAGGGGAATGTACAGTAATTGCAACTGTTAATAATTAGTTTTTTCTTTGTATGTGTTTGCTTTTAGTATTCACTCATATATATAGGGTCTCATGATTTTAGTATAATATATGAGCCTTATTTTCATTATTTGTCTATTTATTGCCTTTTCCACTGGGGCTTTTACATTTACTATCATTTTTTCCATTAGTTATTCTAATTGCAAATTGTATTTATATTATAGGATGGCTGGTGCTCCTCCAAGTTTTTGCTTTGTCGCTTTTCCACCACGTACGAAAAATGACCAAATCTTATTTGGGAAAAATTCTGCTCGACCCAGAGATGAAGTCCAAGAGGTGCTGTACATACCCTCTAGCAATCATGACCCAGGGAGCAAAGTCAAGGTGAGAATCTAAACTCATATTGAAAGAAAAATTGAAGTTGATGTGATATTTTAGCCCTTATTGTCACCCCATTATCTTTTGGGCACCGAAATAGAAAACTAAACATGGAAGACAGCAGAGGGGGATCTGTCACCTCTTTTCTCGTGCACCTGTACTACATTATGGATATCAGGAAAACCTGCACTGTGGTGATCCTAGGGACGTGTTTTAGTGCCAGTGTTCTGAAGTTTTGGCTGAAGCCCAGTGTCATCTTCAGCTGTGCCTCGCACGGATATGTGCAGATGGTGTACAGACGGCATACTCATATGTGTCCTGCGCGTGTATCACAGGAAGCCCTCAAAAAGAATTCCTTTAGCCAGAAGGAAAAAAAGATTGCTTGCCATTTACAAAAGCAATTTGTATTTCATACTGTTGTTCAATCTGGTTGAAAGTGCTTGCTTTGTTAGGTAACCAGCTAATAAAAGTGTAATTCGTGTTATCTAGGAGGACCAAGCAGACCACTCAGCTGAGATTATAGGTGTCATGAATGGGCCGCAAGGACAGATTCAGTCAGACAAAATGGCTGCAGTCAGTGCATCAATAAAATGCCATTCATTAAAGGTTCTTGTGTCTAAAGCAGTTCCTTGCAATTCTGCACAGTTGCACTGAGCTCCCAATTGTTTGCTCTAATATTTGTGCGCAAATGCAGCTACTGACATAGGGGAATTCTGGAGCTACTGCCACCTATGAAGATGATGATTATGCTAGGGTTCCTACAGCGTCTTGTATTAAGTGCTGCAGTGAATCACCACCTAAAAATCAGGTTCGTGTGACATTTGACCCAAATTCTGACACTAACATAACTTTTCCAGACCAAAATTTCAGTGCAGTTGTGTTCCATTTTGGTTGAAGCACACTTGCAACTTGTTTCAATTAATGCAATGTCTGGATGCAGAGCTCCCTTCAGGCCACACCAACTCTGGAATTATGTCATATTGTGGGTAAAAAACATGGCAATTGCATCTAAATGACACATTGCACACTGCATTTGTGGTGAGTGAATGATCCATTATATGTGAAGGTAACAGAATTCTATTTTGTTTTAAACAGCTAATAGAACAATTTACACCTACAGGGTAGAAACTGAGCACCAACATTCCAAATTAATACTGCTGCTTGTAAAAAAATCAAATTAGGTTTAGCTGATCAGTAAATCTAGTTATCTAACTACTGTAAGTAGAAAAAGCCTTATTTACATGTTATCCACCTAAAAAGTGAAAGCAGCTGTACCTATTTGTAAATGCATACTATTAAATGCGTTTACTGATACAATCAGCTCTAAGTACCTTGTACAAATGGAATAGGTATTTCCATGTGTGGGCCATGTAAGAAGAGTGATGTTGCCCTTGAGCACTTGCACTTGTTTTTAAATAAGGGGTTCCTCATGTTGGATGCTGAAAGGTTGTCAGCAAGCATTGGATTAAAGCAGGGATGCCCAAAAGGTAGATCAGGATCTACCAGTAGATCTTTAGCTGGTGATCAGTAGATCTCAAGACACTGTCAACAAACAGCTTGTCTACCTCATTCTCCTGTTTCATGCATTTCATTCAGATATTTATTGTTAAGGTTACATAAGAAATAGTTGTTTGTTAAAAATAACAATATACATGTTTTCAATGTAATATTTATGGATGTAGCTCTTAATGGGACAACATCAATAAAAGCAGACCTCACATTAGTAAAGTATGGGCACTCCTGGATTAAAGCATGGACAAACTACTAATACTGCAAATGAAATCTTTTTTTTTTTTTTGGCAGTGCACATACCTTGAAATTGAGCAATCTGAGAAGACTCATGCCGTTATACTCAGTAAGCCAGCATGGATGTGGGGAGCAGAGATGGGAGCCAATGAGCATGGAGTTTGCATAGGCAATGAGGCAGTTATCACAAGAGAAGCAGCTTCTGATACAAAGTCATTGCTAGGAATGGATCTTGTAAGGTAAGAAAATACCCTCTTGTAAATTATTATTATAAGTTATTATTATAAGTTACCGAGGAGTTTCATGACCAGCTGAAGGCTGAGTGTTCTTATACAGATCATGGAACTCTGAGGTAAATTAATATCCTCATATTTTGCAACTGGGGGTACTTTATTTATTATAATACACAAGTGTCACAGAAATTACATCAGAACTCACCGTTTATAACTGATGGCATCAGAACTCAACATTTATAAGGATATAATTTACAAGATATATATATAATGCCTCATGCAGGCAATTACAAATATTAAATGGTGCCTGACTTCAATTTAAGCTACAATCATTTTATAAATCTTTACTGGAGCTCACCAGAGATCCTGTCCTGCCATCAAGGTTTGGGGGGACATTTTGCCCCTAGCTACCAGTAATTAGACTGACTGTGACTATATATTCTATTTTTATTTCAGGCCTTCGATACGACATTCAGACTTTTGTATGGTTGCTAGAGCCGATGACCCTAGTTACCAGCTCACAGTTTATAAAGCAGAGAGAGAAGAAGAGAGCAAATTAAATGATTTATAAATGTAGAAACAAAATGAAGTTGTCTACTTCATACCGTTATTTAGAGTACCAAAGTAAAGTTTAAGGTACCTAGTTCTAGGGATGCACCAAACCCAGGATTCGGTTCGCGATTGGCCAGGATTCTGCCCAGCCGAACCAAATCCAAACCCTAATTTGCATATGCAAATTAGGAGTGGGGAGGGAAATTGCATGACTTTTCGCCACAAAAAAAGGAAGTAAAAAATGTTTTCCCCTTCCCTTGCATTTGCAAATTAGGGGTCGGATTCGGTTCAGTATTCAGCCGACTCTTTCTCCAAGGATTCAGGGGTTCGGCCGAATCCAAAATAGTGGATTCGGTGCATCCCTACCTATTTCCCTCTCATTGCAGGCTTGGTCTTGAACGTGGAGTAACTGCTAAAGAGACTTTGGATATTATTGTGACTTTACTGGAGGAACATGGACAAGGGGGAAATTACTTTGAGCAGGACAGTGCGGGTCAGGCCTTCCAGAGCTCCTTTCTTATAGTGGACAGAGTGGAAGCCTGGGTGTTGGAGACAGTGGGCAAATTCTGGGCGGCCCAGAAAATTACAGGTCTGGTATATTTGTACACTATTTTTAAAGTTGCACAATGCCTCTAAAGAGCCGATGACTCTCCGTACATCAGAAATAGTGATACTACTTTCATCCTAGTTATGTCCCTTTATCAGTCAAGGCATTAAGAGTGTTATTAATGAACTAGAGACATTTCAGAAAGATTGCCAGGTGGATTTACCTAGAGCTGACCACACACTCGCAAATATTTTGTATATGAAGAAGTCATCTCAGTAGACTCAGTAGAAGTGCTGCCTAGTCGATGTGGCCATTGATCGAAGTCATGCAAAACATTGGGTCAGAGTTTCACCGGTTTTCCGATTTGGCTGACCCATTGGAAACCAGCTGGAAACTCTTGAACGTACAATTGCCTGTGGGTTTGGAAACCAAAAAAGGAGAGAAATCAAAGGCAAGGTAGAGGAGATAATAATGTGGATATTCATGCGTGTGTGTTTTTCATTATTAACATTAAGAAACCCCCAGTAGAGTGAAGTTGGATAGGCAACCATTAGTTCTTTAAAGTAACCTTTTCTGGATTGTGCCATAGGTGGAGTTAGATGCATCTGCAATCACCTGTCTCTGAAGACACAAATTGATCTGGAGCACCCCGGCCTTAAGAGTTACGCCAAAAGTCAGGGCTGGTGGAGTGAAGATAAAGAATTTAACTACTCTGAGATTTTTTCAGAAGATGAGAAAGAGGAGGACTGTACAGGGAAGGACACTGTTGAGCACCAGGAAGGTACAGTTTTGTAAGCAAAGGTGTACAATTCTGACTGAATTCTGAAGATTTGCCTTTATGATCAAGGAGAGGTATTTTTTTATATCATCGGTGGAGCTGTGTAACTAGAAGGTACTGGGCCCCACAGCAAAATCATTGTAGTCCCACCCAAATATATTTTTGTTAGTGATAGAACTGCTAATCACCCAGTGCCATTCTGAGCCCCCTATGTCTCTTGGGTCCTCCAGCAGTTGCAGCTCTGCTTCCTCCAGATCCCTGCAAAGTAGACTTTGCTCCAAAGGCCCCTTTCCCCGTTCATGCTCTCCCCCACCAGTTGCAGAAAGGCAGTGCAGCAATAAATGCTTTGTACTGACTGCCAGTGCAAGAGAGCGCCAGTGCAAGAGAGTGCCAGTGCAAGAGAGCGCCAGTGCAAGAGAGCGCCAGTGCAAGAGAGCGCCAGTGCAAGAGAGCACCAGTGTAAGAGAGCGCCAGTGCAAGAGAGTGCCAGTGTAAGAGAGCGCCAGTGCAAGAGAGCGCCAGTGCAAGAGAGCGCCAGTGCAAGAGAGCACTAGTGCAAGAGAGCGCCAGTGTAAGAGAGCGCCAGTGCAAGAGAGTGCCAGTGCAAGAGAGTGCCAGTGTAAGAGAGTGCCAGTGCAAGAGAGTGCCAGTGCAAGACAGCGCCAGTGCAAGAGAGCGCCAGGGGGAGATGAAAAAGTGCAGAAGTTTGGGTGTCAGAAATTGAAATTTAACCTAATGTCTTGCTCGCACAATTGCACTGAAAATAAATTTCCATTTACACCAACAGAAAGTAACCATAGAGACTTAATACAATTGTGTCTTATTTTCCGTTCTCCTAGATAACATGAGTGTGCAGACAATGCTAAGCATTCTCCGAGACAAAAGTCGAGGCATCTGCGTGGACTCTGAGACTTTCCTCACTACAGCAAGTGCCATTTCAGTGTTACCTCAGGATGAGAGCCGTCCCTGCATTCACTTTCTGACTGGCACCCCTGATCCGTCCAGGTCAGACAGCCTCATTGCACTTCACTGAGATTATTCAGTGTATTATGTATACTAACTGCACTGCACACTAACTGCTTTTAAAATATTGTTTTACTATGATGGCTGACCCAAACATTCCTTCAGGGACCAGGCATGGTGGACTATGGGTAGTCTGAGGCACCTATCACTTGCCACCAGTATTGCTTATCCTTTCCACCCTTGCAAAGGTTATTTATGCATTTATTATTTATGTTTGTTGCCCAATCCATAGTGGGCCTCTTTGTGAAAAAGTGCACTGTTTATACAAATAGAGCTGTGTCAATGCTGAGCAACAACAAGATTATTTTATGCTTTAATAGTAATAATTGTGCTAATAGTCCATGTTTCGAGCTTCTTAGCTCTTTATCAAGTTGATAAAGAGCTAAGAAGCTCGAAACATGTCATGATAATAAAGGCACATTGCAGTAGTTCTTCTGCGCTTCTTGTATCTACACCTATAACCTGCAAATTCTTCCAATGTATAGTCATGGTGACTTGTAATACCTGTAATTTTACAGTTGTGGACCCAGTGTACCCTATAAATATAAGGCAAAACAAGGATAATTTGTTTTAGGTAGTTCTGAGGATTCTTATGAAAGTTTGGTTGAACTTGATGTTAACAATTGTCAAAGGCAAACTTGGTCATCTGGAGACCCATAAGCAAGATGGGTCATGGGTCCCTCCAAAGGATTCTTGTAACTACCAGCAACATCATTATATTATAGTTTTAGAAATAAATGAAATACAAGCAGAACCTGGAAAAGTGCAAATGA
Organism: Xenopus borealis; assembly: GCA_024363595.1. Taxonomy (NCBI): domain Eukaryota; kingdom Metazoa; phylum Chordata; class Amphibia; order Anura; family Pipidae; genus Xenopus; species Xenopus borealis. Next base: position 41,506,673 of record CM044441.1, on the reverse strand, counting down.
TGTACATTTAGAAATAATTATTAGGTATGCACCGAATCCACAATTTGGTTTGGGATTAGGCAAAGACTTTTCGTCACACAAACTGGGAATTCAAAAAAAGGTTTCATGATCATGGATCATGTGTTACTTTTCAGCTGAGGTCAGTTTGCAGTAAATTGAGTACAGAGGCATCTTGCACTAAAATTAATAATGTTTTCCTTATGTGTTATAAAATAAATAAAGCATATTAATAGTGCGCTGAATTACTTTTATATAACAGTTGCAGTATTCCAATTTACTTCCAGGTCTGTATTTAAACCTTTTATATTTGTGGAAGATGTGAAATTAGTCCCCAGTGCTCAGTCATCATGTTTGGGTGAGAAGCCATGTGCCCACGGGGATCATGAATGGAAGCATGAGCTGTATGAAGCCCACCAGTGTGCTCTGACTTTAATAGAGAAGGGACAGGTAGGTTACCTACGATAATACTGTACTATGTGTTCATGTTATAGTAGGGGTCCCATACTGTTTACATTAATGGCCTTTTGTCATTATGTCCTCCCTTTAACCTTTCTCTGGTAAAGGCAAAGTAATCCTGACAAAATCATTAAATGGATACTATCATGGGGAAAAAATTTTTTTTTCTTTTAGTTTTTTTTTAAATGCATTAGTTAATAGTGCTGCTTCAGCAGAATTGCATTGAAATCCATTTCTCAAAAGAGCAAACAGATTTTTTTATATTTCATTTTGAAATCTGACATAGGGATAGATATATTGTCAATTTCCCAGCTGCCCCAAGTCATGTGACTTGTGCTCTGATAAACTTCAATCACTCATCGCCCTCCCTCCCCCTCCCAGCAGCCTAACAACAGAACAATGGGAAGGTAACCAGATAACAGCACCCTAACACAAGATAACAGCTGCCTGGTAGATCTAAAAACAGTACTCAATAGTGAAAACCCATGTCCCACTGCATTCCATTCAGTTACATTGAGAAGGAAAAACAACAGCCTACCAAAAACCAAAAGTGTTGGCACAAGTCACATGACCAGGGGCAGCTGGGAAATTGACAAAATGTCTAGCCCCATGTCAGATTTCAAAACTGAGAAATTGATTTCAGAGCAGAAGTCTACTGAAGCACCACTATTAACTGATGCGTTTTGAAAAAAACATGTTTTCCAATGACAGTATCCCTTTAATGTCAGCCTAGAGGTGGAGGTAGAGGGGAGGCTAGATCCAGTAGGTATTATGTAGTGAACTGTAGTGGATATTTGGAGAGAAAAGCTTGGGAAAGGAAAAGTGGTAAGGAATTCTGACATATATAAAGGGAAGTATCTGAGTGACATAAAAGTTGTAGAAATGAGAGAAACCGGGAGTGTCAGAAAGCAAGGTGTTTTGGGGGCTGACTTCAGCTGTCACCTGTTCACCTGTTGGTTGGACAGAGCTGCAATTTTCTCCTTAGTAAATTGTTTTGTTGGCATTTTAACCCCAATATATATATATATATATATATATATATATATATATCCCTCCAATGGCTGTAGGCAAGAGCCAAGATCCTACAAATATGTTCCTCATAATAAATACCATCAGGCAACCTCTTATTGGCATGCAAGACTATAAGTCAAGCTTTAGATGAAAATATAATCATCAGGAGGTAATTAAAATAACTAATTTCACAGGTATTCCTCATTGTGGAATTTACTTCCCCCTTTCATTTCCTTGTGAAGTAAAACAATAAACAACCTAGCATAAAACAACCTAGCATTTGCATTTCTCTGTGCTCCTCTTGCATAAGCTAAAGAACCAGTTCCAGGGCAGATCACTGGAATCCAGACTGTTCTTGTTTTATTTGACACTAATGTACTGTGAAAATGTCATTCTTTATTGTTTTAAAGTTAACATTTAATCAAGATTTGGAAGGAGATAATAATTTTCACATTTTAAAAGGGAAGTCTGCCATGCCTCATGAAATTGAATTTTACAGCTCATTTAAGCTGTGATGGGAAAAACATTTTTTTCCCAAAATGTATCAGTTAATAGTGACATGTTGTCAATTTCCCAGCTGCCCCAACTCATGTGACTTGTGCTCTGATAAACTTTAATCACTCTTTACTGCTGTACTGCAAGTTGGAGTGATATCACCCCCTCCCTTTCCCCCACCCAGAAACCTTACAACAGAACAGTGAGAAGGTAACCAGATAACAGCTCCCTAACACAAGATAACAGCTGCCTGGTAGATCTAAGAACAGCACTCAATAGTAAAAACCCATGTCCCACTGCATACAATTCAGTTACATTGAGAAGGAAAAACAACAGCCTGCCAGAAAGCAATTCCCTCCCAAAGTGCTGGCACAAGTCACATGACCAGGGCAGCTGGGAAATTGACAAAATGGCTAGCCCCATGTCAGATTTCAAAAATGAAATATAAAAAAAAATCTGTTTGCTCTTTTGAGAAATGGATATCAGTGCAGAAGTCTACTGGAGCAGCTCTATTAACTGATGCGTTTTAAAAAAAATATAGTATACATAATTGCCTCAGGCCGCATGGACCTGTAATACAGCTCTTACCATAATGGACCTATCAAATGTTTAGAGATAAGCAAAAGAAGAGATAATGGGGAGTTTTTTTCTCTGCCCCCCCTAGGGAAGATGAAAAAGTGTGTGGAGGGAGGTAGGGGACATTTAAAATTGATGCACCAAATATAAAAATGTTTGCAATCTGGATTTGGCCAAATTGTTAGATTTACTAAATATACGGTAAAACCAAGTATTCCACAGGGATTCCCAGCAGTTCAGCGTTTTGAATGTGGGGGTCCAAATGCCCACAGGACACTGGGGAATTTTGCAAAATAGAGTTGATGATAATAAGACACATTCTGTATGAAAGTGATACTGACACTTTGGAGTTTTGTAACTATTGCAGACAAGCGATCTTCAGAACCTAATGTCCCAGTGATGGTGCTTGTTATTTCATGCTGACTTCAGGTTTCTCCATGAAGAGTAGGGGCTGTATATTTAAGCTGCTGTAGCTCCATAAATACAGCAATTTAGATTAAAGTGCCATCCCCTGGACATGGGTTTCGGCAGGCAGAAGTTACAAGAACTTACCCAAGGGATCACTATCAATTTATAAAAATGAAGATGGTTGGATTTGCTAACTCTTTAGCTATTTTTGTAGGACGAGGGGGAAAGGCTTATGGGCATTATGCAAGGTCTGGAAAACCAAGGCCTGGAGGCGATGGAAGATTTACTGAATGGGACGAAACCTTTAGACCCTGCAGAAGTAGTGGACCTTTTCTATGACTGTGTGGACACAGAAATCAAATTCTATAAGTGAAGTAAGCTGACCTACCTGCTAAGTGGTTGTACTGTCACTTGGGACATTCCTTAGTATCAGGCCTGGACTGAGAGTCAAAATAGGCCCTGGCATTTCAAGTACACAGAGGCCCAAGCAGCCCCCACCAGCCCATTAAATACTGAATTTCTATGGAACATTAGAGCAGCCCCTCTGGCATTTGCCAGAACCCACAGATTGCCAGTCCAGGCCTGCGTAGTATCTCTCTGTCAGATTTCATATTGAATCTGTTTTTTTAACATGGAGAACCTAACAAATAATGATAACGTTTTCTGATTCATGTAGTGACAGAACATTCAGTCCATTCCTATGGACTGAATGTTCAATACTTATGGAAATCTTATCATCCAATTGCTGTTTCTATATTAAATGCAATGTTTCTGAAGCAATGCTTACACAGGGATTAAACCTATTGTCTCTGGGTGTA
>CM044441.1:41465564-41501661 GCA_024363595.1 Xenopus borealis | reverse complement strand
TATTTGATTTTTGTTAACGGTGTGCACCATTACCTGTTACTATATATATATATATATATACAATAGCAAATGGACTCACACTCCATTGTTGTGTGAATGTAATGTGTCTTTATTCTTCAATGGATATCCAACATTTCGGCCCACAGTGGACACATTATATTCACACAACAATGGAGTGCGAGTCCATTTGCTATTGTATCTAAGAAGTTGACCAACGCACCCAAACTGTGTCTCATAATCTGGTAGGAGTGTATACATTGAATACACTTTTTATATATATATGTATGTATATATATACTATATGGAACATGTAAGATAAAGCTCTCTAATTGTTGTGCCCTATATGACCTAACACTTATTGACAGCCAGCAACATTTTATGTAACTGCACGCACAAACCCATGTTACCAAAAATATTCAGTTTACGTGCTTCCCCTATTATACAGGATAACCCTGGCAGAATATAAGAAATCAACACTGAAGATCTTATAGAGCTTGACCTAAATATTTGTGATTTTATTTGGCCACAGGGATTTGCAGGGACATGGTTATCTCTGTATTTTACAATACACATATGGGATACATTATCCGGAAACCTGATTTCCAGAAGCTCTGAATTACGAAATGGCCATCTCCCATAGATTCCATTTTATCCAAATGTTTAAAATGATTTCCTATTTCTCTGTAATAATAAAACAGTAGCTTGTTCTAGATCCCAGCTAAGATATCATTAATCCTTGTTGGAATCAAAACCAGTCTATTGGGCATATTTAGTATTTACATAATTTTCTAGTAGACTTAAGGTACAGAGATCCAAATTATGGAAAGATCCCTTATCCGGAAAACCCCAGGTCTCGAGCATTCTGGATAACAGGTCCCATACCTGTACTGGCTATGGCATTTTGGGTTCATAAAGCCCAGGAATAAACAGTAAAAATAGTTATAATCCCATATTTCGGATATACTCCCACACAGTGAATTGATGGAATCTAATAGCAGGCTTTCACCCAAACGGTCTGTATATTTCTGTATTGGGTTGACCCTAGGGCTGCCAACGCTCTTTCAGAGACAGCTTTTGAGTGGAAAGCCGAGTATTTAGCAGTCATAATATAATACACAAAGTTGCCCTCATCTGGTCACCAATTGTAACCAATCGGATGTGTGTCTTCAGACAGGTGATCAGTTAATGCCACCTGCTTATTGGCTGCTATGGGTTACTAGAAATGTGGCAAACTTTAGACTGTTCATTATACATAGGAAGTGTTTTAAACCTGATTCTTACATTTATTTTTCTTATTTTGTAGGGAACGCAGATCCAATGTCCCTTTAACTGAATGAAGGAATCATATCTAAGAATAAAGAATGGGCGGCAGTTTGTGCAGAGGTGATCTATTCCCTCTGACTTCCACTGTATTACATGTGTGTGTATGTAGTTAACATGAAGCTAAATGTGTTAGTACATGCTAATCCATTTGATCACCAGAAAGGAAAATAAAGATAGTCTATTAAAATTGCTAAGTACAGCAACAACATTCCTGGCTCACTTGATTATTCCATAGACACTGTATTTATAGCACTGAGATTCTTCTGTGGTTCTGTCAGTTCATGGTAAATTCAGTGTCAAGTCAATGGACTCTTGAAAACTGAAACATGAGTCACAGCAGCAGAGTTCAACCTCTGGCGCATGTTACATCCACCTAGTGGGTTACAGGGGTGTTAGATACATAATATTCATTTTCTCTTCCTCTTTGTACTGCCTACAAGTTATAACAAGTGTTAACTAAGGGGCAGATTTACTCTCAGCCTTTATACCCAGGGGGAAAACTGCTTTTGTTGCAATTTAATATTCTTTTCTGTGGGAAAAGTCTGAGAATTTTCACCCTAAAATACATTCCCATGGACGGTCTATTCCCTGCGGGGGAAATTTTCTTATAACAAAAGAATTCTCACAAACCTGAAACAATTTTGCTCATAGCAACACCTCAATGCAAGGGATCATTTTCTTTAAGGGGAGAAAATGCTTCATGTGCCATCAGACTAAAAGGGGATATAAACACTGTTCACTCAATTCAATATTAACACATTTAGGATTTCAAATGATAGCATAAACCAACAGTTTATCAAACGCTTATGAATTCTGGAAGCTGTAGTTCAAGACTTCAGGGCTGTCCAACATGTAATCCTATTCCTATTCAATAGTATATTTTTAGTCATTAGTCAATACTCACAACGCTGCAGAGCTGTGGGACTTTATAACATCAGACTTCACTAATAAACTACCATGGAAGCACATTAAGGGGCAGATTTATCAAGGGTTGAATTTTCGAGGGCTTTTAGCCCTCAAATTCGACCCTCGAATAATTGGCGAATAAAATTCTCCAGTGTCGAAGAAAATATTCGAAGGTTTGAGCGGTTTTCGAATATTCGATCGAACAATTTTACAAAAAATTTGTACGAAACGAATAATCACAGCATTTGATCGTACGAATACTATTCGATAAGAAAACTTTAAAAAAAAGCCTATGGGGGCTTCCCATAGACTTATATTGCAATTCGGTAGGTTCAATCTGGTGAAGTAGGCAGTCAAACAAAAATTCAAAGGGCAAGTTCTTCGACCAGCGAATAGTTGAACAATCGAATATATATTTATTCAATCTATCCGATGCGATCGAATTTTCTATATTCGATGGTCGAAAGTACTTAATTTGCGTATTCGACAATTCGCAAAATCGAAAATAGACAATTAGATTGCATTACGAATCCTTCACACGAATTTAGTAAATCTGCCCCTACGTCATATCTACCATTGTGGTACAGAAATGCCTCTAATAAAAATCATGATGTTGTAGTTTATGATCTCAGCACAAGGGGCAGTGTGTGAGCCCAAACAAAACGAATTGTGGCATGACCATAGCCTAACACAAAGGGCAGTGACAAATCGCCTCTACTTCGGGCCGACTAATCTCCCCGAACTGCCTTCCCGCTGGCTAGAATGTAGTTTTCTGAAGTTGCCTCAAGAAGAAATTTTGGGCGATTTCAGAAAATGAAGCACTTCAAGTGCCGTCCCGCCTACTATTTACATTCTAGTTAGCGGGAAGGCACTTCAGGGAGATTAGTAGCCCTAAACAAGAGGAGATTTGTCCCCGAATCTGACCGCGTCTCTGCCCTAAAAGACCAGGAGCAAAGAAGGGATGAGCATTCCTGTAAAGCAGCATTTTTATGCTTTTTCATATGAGTCAGATTAGTCTGGGTGTTTCCTCCTAAGATTTTGGTTACAATTAAAAGTGTTGTTCACCTTAAAATCCGTTTTTAGTATGATGTAAAGAGTGATATTCTGAGACAATTTGCAATTGATAAGTTTTTTGTTATTTGTGGCTTTTGAATTATTTTGCTTTTTGTTCGGCAGTTGGACACTTCAAAAGCTGGGGGTCTGTGATTCCCATTTGAAAAGAGTCAGAAGAAGGTGAATAATTAAAAAATGTGTTGGAACGCATATATGCATGATATTAAGGTTCAAGCCTCCTGATCAGGTTCAATCATGTCTATTTCCAAGGTAACAGATATATAAAAAACATTGCTGTATCAGTCATTCACAGTTCTGCTCTAAGCGCAGAAGCAATAGTAAAGAATTATAGAAGCACTCATTTTGCTTCCTCTTGGTGCAATGGGCAAGAAACAGGCCCAAAGCTCCATGTTTGTCTGTAATTCACCTTAATCCCTCTTGTTGGGTAAATAGCTTTGTGCCTAGGGTATGGTAAACAAATATTTGCATGGCATGACTATGACCTGCAGGTGTTCACAGGGCATGTCTCTTACTTCCTTGTCTGTTATGAAGAACATTACAACCCTGCTACAGACAGACATTAAAGGATGAAGCATCCCCCTGTAACACTACTTATTTAAGAAACTATCATGTGGGGCTTGTCCTTTAGGTACAGGGCTTCTATGAACAATATCTTCTGATGTATGTGCCAATAGAGTGTTCACAGGTGCATGGTGCAGAGTGCTTCAGAAAAGCAGAAAATGAATGATACATACAAGGTTGTGCGTAAATGTGCCCTAATAAAGTAATTTAACATTTTATCTTAAAATCTAATTATATTTCTGTAAAAGAGAATCTTATGTCTATGGCACATGGGGGTTTGTGACCTATGGAGAACTCTTTAGTCCTTAAAAGTGTTGTTCACCTTTGCGTTAACTTGATGTAGAGAGTGATATTCTGAGACAATTTGCAATTGGTATTCATTTTTTATTATTTGTGGTTTTTTAGTTATTTAGCTTTTTATTCAGCAGCTCCCCAGTTTGCAATTTCAGCAATCTGGTTCCCCTAGCAACCATGCATTGATCTGAATAAGAGACTGGGATATAAATAGGAGAGGCCTAAATATAAAGATAAGCAATAAAAGTAAAAATAACAATACACTTGTAGCCTTACAGGGCATTTAATTTTAGATGGGGTCATTGACCCTCATTTCAAAGCTGGAAACATTCAGAAGAAAAAGGCAAATAATTCAGAAACTATAAGAAATAAACAATAAAGACCAATGGAAAAGTTGCTTAGAATTGGGCATTCTATAACATACTAAATGTTAACTTAAAGGTGAACCAAACTTTTAATCACTTCTTCTAAAAAACATGGGTGATGCTGTGCGTATGGTAGAAGCAGAAGAATGCTCCCTTTGGCAGAGTCAAAACACTTCCCATGCTTGCTGACAAATGATTAGGGCACATTTTGACTGCTGTTCTAGGCCAGATCAATGAAGTACTAGTCAACTGACCCATGTGCCATAGACCTAACTCTTCTCTTTTCCAGCCTGCAGCATGGTTCTTGTTTCCATTTTAATGGCTGATATAAAATGTGGGAAATGAACCCTGTATAAAAGCACTATTGCATTATGACTAATATAAAAAAATTTAATTGGAATTTGTAATGTTCTGCGGCACATATTAAGCAAATGAGAGTATATAAGGGAAGGAATGCAGAACTAAATAGAAACATTACATTGCTTATCAGGAGAGAAGCTGCCAAAGCAAACCCTGTGAGGTGAGGCAATAAGTAAGCAGCTTTTCACAGTGCTACATTAGGAAGGCTTCTATTCCATCCTGGTAAAAGCCTCAACAGACCGGTGCTAAGAACAGTGTGCATTGGAAATACACTCACAACAAATACCTTATGTATTGCAGAAAGCAAAGTGGTATAGTGATAGGTAGCTCCCCTTTCTTACACTACACCTTTTAAATAAAGTGCCCAAACTGCAACTCATCGTAGAACGTTGTGCACCCTAAAGAAAAACAATCCAAAAAAGCTTAACAGGCATTTTAATGTTCAAACTTTGTAAATATACAGTGAGCTGTTACGTCACCTTAAAAAACATAAGGCCATATTTATTAAACACTGTGTTTTTGAATTGAACAAAGCACAATTGTGACTATTTCCATGATTTTGTCACGATGAAAAACCGAAAACCCACTATTAACAACACACTACCCATTGACTGCTATGGCTATTTTAAGAATTGCAAAGTGCTAAACCTCTTCGAAGAGTAAACCTTAGTAGTGTTTATTTTGAGACTTTTCTATAAAATGTGTGGCAAAATCCTGAACTCTGAATTGACCAGTGACAAATGAGCAAAATTGATTAAAGTAGAATCAAACCCTAAAAATGAATATAGCTTAAAATACCATATTTTATACTTATTGCACCAGCCTAACATTTCAGCTTATCAATAACAGCAATTAGCCAGAATTTCAAACTTGTCACAGAGGGTCACCATCTTGGAAAGTGTCTGTGACACTCACATGCTCAGTGGGCTCTGAGCAGCTGTTGAGAAGCTAAGTTTAGTGGTTGTCACAAATTTTCAAGCAGAAAATGAGGTTGGTCTGTAATATAAACTGATGCTATGGGGTGGATTTAAATTATGATACCAATTGCACTGGTTTCTGTGTTGCCATGTAGTAATTATCTGCATTAATTACTATTCAGCCTTATACTGTGACATTTCTATTCTATGTGTACTGTATATTGTGAGTGGGTCCCTAAGCTCAGTAAGTGACAGCAGCACAGAGCATGTGAATCAGCAGAAAAGAAGATGGGGAGCTACTGGGGCATTTTGGAGACTCAGATCTTTACTGCTAAAGGGCTGTGGTTGCCTTTGGGTGGTGCGGAAGCCCAATACATAATGTACAACATTTCTAGTCTACTTCTTTAGCTAAGCTTTAGTTCTCCTTTAAACACAACCTTTCTCCAAGTGGACTTTATTTTGAGCCTGCTAATTATGGTCATCCAAACAGAACATAATAAAAGAAACTTGAATGCTTTAATTGCTCATACATGAGATGTAGATGAACACCAGCTTTAGATGAGCAGTCTGCAGATAGTTGGCCTATATAAGAGATGAAGCACATGGCTCTCCTGTGCTTATGTGTATATCAGAAATATCTGGCTACGGTTCTTTACTCATACACTTCATCCTACAATCCCTCATCTCTATAGGTAGCATTATTGTACAGTATGTTCCAAGAAATATTGTATATATTAATATTTGTGCACATTCATTTAAAAATATGTACATAATAACGTCAGTCAACACTTCATAAAGAATTCAGTAGATATACCCAATACAAGCCCTGGGTTATCATGGCTCAGAGATATTTTTGAATAACTGGGATATAAAGATCCAGTTCTCCTGGAGTTTGAACAACATCACAGAGAGGCACAATTATACGTTATATTAAGTACAGGTACAAGATCCAAAGGCAAAAACAAGCACAAAGTATATGCTCTTCCCTTTTCACTTCTTTGATTTAGATGCTGTAAGTTATCTTCATCTGATCTGCACTCTCACAGGTGGTGGAGGTGGTGGATTATGGTGCACTATAAAACATAGATAAATAGATTAGCAAATCTGCATAATTTCCCACACAGAACCTAACTTGGTACATGAGTGGTAATATAACAATATAAATAGTGCAAGAACCTAACTTGAGACATGAGTGGTAATATACAATATAAACGGTGCAAGGGTTAATAATAAAGTTGTAACCTAAAGGTTTGCCCTGCATGATATCTGGTGGTGCCAGCAATATGAACTAAATCTTTACCAGTTTGATTCCCACATCTGTGTTGCAGCAATAAAAATATCCTTAAATTGAGATAATACCTTCCCTTTACAAAGCTCTGGTAAGGTTGCATGTGGAATATGCCCTGTAGTTTTAGGGCTGAACTTCGTGGTACCAGCTGGTTTGACACGCTAAGAGGAAGCGCATGCAATGAGATGGATTTGCTAAATATAAGGTAAGGTAATTAGGGATGCACCAAATCCACTATTTTGGATTCAGCCGAACCCCTGAATCCTTTGCAAAAGATTTGGCCAAATACCGAACCGAATCCTAATTTGCATATGCATGGGAAGGGGAAAACATTTTTTACTTTTACCTCCCCACCCCTAATTTGCATATGCAGATTAGGATTCGGTTCGGCCGGGAAGAAGGATTCGGCCAAGTTGGACCTTGTCACTGCATGTATCCGACACAACTGTAGGATGAAGATAACGTGCAGCGTTCACATCCGACAGTTGTGTTGAGCCAGATGCACGCAGCTACAAGGTCAGACATTTCTATTACTTACCTTATAATTGGCGCATCCATCTCATGAAATGCGCTTCCTCTCAGCACCTCGGATAGTACCAGCTTGCACCATGGAGTTCAGCCCTTATTCTCCAGTCCAAAGAAGGGCAGTTAAAATGATAAATGCAATGGAAGGTCTCAGTTATGAGAAATGATTGGGAATGTTTACATAGGAAGAAAGGGGAATAGGGGGAGAATAATCATTATGTACATATTTACAAGGGGACCATACAGTGAACTCTCTGAAGAAAGGAGATTCCATGTCAGGATGTGAAGCAGAATTCTCTTTCTGAGTTGGTTGTACTGTCAGACTGGATGGAGTTGGTTGTACTGTCAGACACATTAGGGCTGGATGCCTTTCTAGGGCAAGGGCACATGAATCGTATGGAACGCTTCTTACCACCTGCAGATTTTAAGGAGGCGGGGAGAAGCAGATCATCTCAAATCAGTGACTACCTCTATCTGCACTGAACAGTACAGCTTCAGATCGAAGAGGTGACTGGCTTGAACGCAGCAAAAGCAGGCATTTTTAGGCCAAACCCTGCTTCGCTCAGTGTAGCTTTGTGTGCCCTTGCCCTTAGTAAGGGAAAAAAATACAGGGTTACTGAAGTCAGCTCTTAGCACAAAGCAGATCCAGGGACTGGTCAGATTCCATCTATCTTGAAGTCAGGAAGGATTTTTTTCTCCTTCAATGCAAATTGAGAGGCTTAAGATGGGCTTCATGCCTCCCCTCAAGAAAGTTCTTATTTCGGCAAAAAAGGTTTAACTTGTCTGATAGACGTGTCTTATTTCAACCTAAATTTTTATATTAACTCGAATGTAACACATACCTCTAACAGACTTGCTGGGATATAACCGCTTTGAAGGCTCATAATATTCAGGAGGAGGAAATTCAGCCGCTGAATGAAAAGTGAACTTAGACTCAAAGTCATCTGCAGGGAAGTCAGGTATAACACTTATAGGTTAATGCACTATATTAATCACTTTTACATTTCACATTGTGTGTGGACACACACACACAAAGTTTGCTCCAGTTCTAGTAATCCTTAGAAACAAATTTGACTTTTGCTTTGAATAAACCCTCCCTGCTGACTGGCTGTACCCCCATACCCCTATAGAATCACAGAAAAAAAGGCATTTGGTGCTTTTTTCCCCTCTCTAAATGGAAATATGCACAATCATACAAAAATTATAAAGCTTATGAAATCTAAATTTAATCATGTATTTTTCCCTCAAAACTTCTACTAAAGTACTGCTAACCCATCCCATGGGAAGAGACATACAGCAGACCATTTACCTAGGTGATTCATACTTCCAGCTTTAGAAGGAGGATATGCCTGCTGAGCAGGATTCTTGTGCGGCACATTTTGATTTGTCTGTTGCCTGCTAGTTAATTCTGTTGAAGGGGATCTTACTGGTGGTGGTGGTGGAGGAACTAACTTTGCACCATTAGATCCTGTAATAAAGGTACAAATTAAATATTTCCTTCATATTTAGCAAAGAAATCCTTTTCAGACATTTATTGGTGAAAACTCTGTCAAAATAAACTCAAATGCTGATTATAATAGAAAAGACAAAGAGTCATCATAATGTCTATAATTATAATGGAAAAGAGAAAGTGCAATCTAGTTTTTTAGATGCAAGTTTTATGTAAAGCGTTTAAGTAAAAAAAGCCCCACGATTGCAAAGAAAAAAAAACCCCTAGCTTGAAAATGAGTAGACTGATCCTGCCATGCTTGCGACTATAGAAATCAATTTTACTGATGAGAAGTTTGCAAGACGTAGATAAGAAGAGATTGTATGTATGTAATTTCAGAATACTGTGTTTCAACTAAAAGCTTTAGAGGTGGAACAAAAAAGCAAGTTGTAGAAAGGCAAAATCGGTGTCATTTATGTTTAGAATCCAGGGTTAAATACCCTCTGAAGAACAACATTTTCCATCACAAGTGTCCTAGTTCAGATTGGGCCTTTCCATCTCATAATTTGGGATCCAATAAAGTTCCAACCCCCAATATGGGATTGGGGCTAAGGTGTCAACTGGAATTTATCTCTATGAGCTGGGTGCTTGGATGTGTCTCTGTTAAGAGTCAGTTGGCTCTTAGTTCAGCAGTTTATGCATCTGTGACTCATAGACAAACATAGTGTAACAAACATCTTATTTTAAAGGAGAAAAAAAGGTCCTGTCCATGGAGTTCACAGGTGCCATCTTCTTCCATGCGGCCGTCTTCCTGGATCCATCTTTGTTTGGCGAGGCATGAGCAGTAGGAGTATTCGCCAGTTCCACTCTACTGCGCATAAGCCGAAAGTCACAAAGTTTTCGGATTTCAACTTTCAGTGCATGCGCAAGGCTGAACCGGCAAATGCTCCTACTGCGCATGCACCACCAAACGCTGATAGATCCAGGAAGGAGACCGCAAAGAAGAAGATGGCGCCTGTGAACTCCATGGACAGGACCTGCGCTGAGGGGTAAGTAGAAAGTTAAGGGCATTTTCCCAGGGGGGAGTAGGGCCTACGGGATTATGCTGATTAGTTGTTATGGGTTACTGTAAGTGTGCAAACTTAGTGCAATTTATTACATAACCCCATACAAGTTTAAACAGAAATAAAACATTTTAGTACACAGAATATCATGTATTCATAACTGTAATACATAATTATTTTCCCGTAAGATTACAAAATTAATTAACATTAAGATGGACTAGTTCCTACTAAATGTATCTTTACTTCTTGTTGCAAATGTAAACAAACCCCAATAAACTTGGTACCTGTGACTTTCACATTTCTTCCATGTAGGGGTGGAGGCAGTGGAGGAGGGATCTTCATGGGACGAGATGCGGCATTGCTTTGATCTAAGGCAATGGGTGGAGGGGGTGGCAATGGCTCAGATAATCTACGTTTAGAAGAAAGTGACATATGAAGAGGAGGTGGTGGAGATGGCGGTGGGGGAAAAGATGGATAATCTCTATCAGGAAGAGAAGGGCACATGTTAGGGTTCTCGTCTGCTATAGGTGGAGGTGGTGGGTAAGAGCTTGTTGTTTTTCCAGTGTATCCAAAAGGTGGTGCAGGAGGAGGATGTGATGGTGGTAAAGGAGGTGGAGGCGGTGGAAAACTTGCAGAGAGAGGCCTCTGAACCTTTGGAGATTTGTCGCCTTGGCCAAAAAAGGGTAGCAAAGGCAGAGGATTTGTAGATCCTCCTTTAAAGGCCTGAGCATTTGTTGCATTTGCCAACATCATCTGAGGTTTACTGCCTGCTGGGGGTGTAGGTGGTGGGCCAAGTATATTTGGTCGTGGGGGTGGAGCTCTCATTGCTACCGTAGCTGGTGCAGGAGATGTTGGACGTTTTGGCAGATCAGGAGTATGGAGGGAATAACCACCAGGTTTCACAGATGAAACAGGCTGTGCACTTTTATTTCCTGAAAAAAGAAAATCATTAGCAGTACAGCTAAAAATACACTACTCTTACATCTAAGCATGAGGTGGTCATATAGCCTTCGCATTTGAACACAACCACTCTGACTGTGCTACTATTTCAATGAATAAAGCAGACCTCCAGGTGGCTATAATTATAAGAGTCAGAACTTCCCAGTTGGTGCAGTTTGAGGTTTTTATCCAGCAGTCTTTTATAATAAGTTACCAACAATTGTCACAGAAATATTATTTGCATATGTGCTTATTTTTTTTATAAAGCCCCATGTGTGCAGAGAGGTTAATATAGTAACAGACTAATACTTCCTATACATAGATTCCACCATGGTGAGAGATCACAGCAGATTCTTAGCTCAAAGACTGTAATCTGTAATGTGGCATTTATTATATTGTGAGAATGAGGGAACTTTTAGTGCCATTTAGAGATGGAAACATTTTATAAACCCTTTCAAATGAAAAGAATGACATTTTATTAAAAGAACAAGAATTAAATGTTAATAAGAATGGGGGACTGCTGCACTGCTATTTATAAAGTGCTCATATTATTGTATGTGAATAGCAGAGTATAAAAGCCTGGAACTAAAAGAGGTATTAGCTTTAAAAAAAAGTAATCTAAAAACCAATGTGGGATGCTGTTAACACAACATTTAACATGGGTTTTCTTTGTATAAATGTCCCAGATTAGAACATGACATACTGCGTGGCCTTACATTAAAACATGTTGAACTATAGTGGTGTATATGGTGAGGGCATTTGACCTGGTGGACCTTTACCTATTCAGCTACCCAGCTAATTATGATGTGTAGCAATTTAAAAAAAACACTATTCAGAAGAGACCAAAAAAAAACAATGATGCAGTAGCCAAAATAGATGGACATATAAAGCCTAACGCGTTTCGTGCCAAATGGGCACAGTCAGCCTAAGAGTAAGTGCCCATTTGGCGTGAAACGCGTTAGGCTATATATATATATGTATCTTAATAAAAGATTTTTAACTTTTTATAACAATTTTGGCTACTGCATCATTGTTGTTGGGTCTCTTTTAAATATATATTGTATTCTTCAAATTTGGCGGGCCTAGGACTGGGGTCTTTTGAAGAGTCCACAATTTTATCTTTTTTGGGGGGATTTTTTGTCACCGAACTTCGTATCAGGAGCAGAGGTACAGACCACTTCATTTTAACTTCATTCAACAATAGACTGGATTAATTTGTTGGCCGGTAAAAAGTGTTTGGAGAAGTGCATCAAGCACATGGGCTTAGGCAGTTCTTTGGATGATGGAAATTTTGGGCCGATCTTATCAATTCCTAAACAAAACCATTTAAGTATCTATTGAGAAAGTGATAATTTTGGTCTAACACATGGGTTGCCAATACATTCAAGATTATTTAACTTTGCACTCAATATTTGCCTGTGATAGGGCACCTTATGCTGTAGCATGATAAGCAGTGGTAAACAGCATTAGGATGATTAAACATTTAACCTTACATGGATTTGGATCCATCAGCCATAATATACATCAGAACTTTAGGACTCTGCTCATTCCTTATTACCATAATTGGAGTCTTGCAGCACTGTAGTAAATGAGTTTACTACTGCTCATCATGCTGTGGAATAGGGCACCCATACACATTCTAACTGATAAAGCTTAGCGGAGCAGATGAACAGCAATGATGACTAATAAACTTGCAAGACTTAACTTGCAGAAGTCATACCTGATGTATCTCTTTGACCTGGAGGTTTAAGCACTGGAAATCCGCCAGCAAATAACCCCCCACTAGGGGGGACCACAGCAGTTCTGCCATTCCCTGAGCTGCTGCTTTTCTTTGCACCTGAAAATTATAAAATATATAAGGAATCTGTCCTACAACTACATAGTTAAAATATACATGCCACAAAATAACCATAATAGCTCCTTCAGCTATGGTGTATGAAAATCACAAGGTTATTTAAAGAAGAAGGAAAGCTACTGAGGCAATTCATTACCAGTAGATTATCCATAATAG
The DNA here is from genome assembly GCA_024363595.1 of Xenopus borealis. NCBI lineage: Eukaryota > Metazoa > Chordata > Amphibia > Anura > Pipidae > Xenopus > Xenopus borealis. The sequence continues at coordinate 41,488,605 of CM044441.1, read as the reverse complement.
TGTAAGATAGAACACTACAGTATATGTATTATGTAGAATGCATTACCGTACCTGAGTAAACAGCTACAGAACTCTCTCTGTTTGTTTAGGATACAGCTGACGTATAAGCTTGGTGTGACATCACTTTCTGCTTCTCCCTGTTCACTTATTGCTCTGGGCTTAGAATACAGTTGAGAGGGAAGAGGGAGAAGGGAGGGGGAGAGAGGAGCAAACTGAGCATGCTCATGCCCAGGGCAAAGAGGTTTAAGCTGAAGGCAGGAAGTCTGATACAAAATCCTGTGTGTTATCAATAGAAGGAAAGAAATGCAGTGTTTCTTTTGACAGAGGACTCAGAGCAGCATTACTTTGAGGGTTTACTGGTGTATTTATATAGGCCTTTCTGATAAAGCTGTACAACAAGTTGTGGCGGTGCACTTCCTGGGCCATATAATCACTCCACTCCAATGCTGATTAAAAAATGCCTTTATTGTTCATTCCGGTCTGACGCGTTTCGTATTTGCATACTTCATCAGAGACCTGAGCTTACTTAGTTTTAACCTTTCCTTTTCCTTTAAAGAAATCTGCAGAATAGTAGTTGGCTAACACAAAACTCTGTGCAGAGCAGTGCTGTACCCCATGGACATATGGGTCTGGTCACGTAGGAAGCAATTATAAACATGCTGAAAGTTGCAGTTGTGCCCAATGTGTCAAAACTAATGCAATTGCACGTGTGTGATAAATTATAACCAAGGTTTGGCTAACTTTGTGTTCCTTCCAACTGTTATAGTTACAATTACATTTATGTGCTTCTTTTGGTGCAAGTATGTTGTATTTACCAACACATCCCTTCAACAGATCAAAAATTATTACAAAATTTTAATTTTCCAAATTCAGTTGAATACGATCGAGCCAAAAACTCAAATTGAATCAAATTCAAATTGGATTCAAGTTTTTTCCCTGAAAAAAGCTGGAATGTCAGGAAGGTGCAAACAACTCCAAATTAATCCCAGGGTGTCTCCAATTGACTAAAACTGCAATTTATCAGTTCTTAAAGGGCCAGTGTATGATAAATCTCAAAAATCAAATGTGAATTTTAAAAAAAAAACTCTAATCAAATTTTAACAATTCCCCAGTCAAATTTGGCAGTTTTAGCCATAAAAAAACTTGAAAATTCAACATTTTTATTTTCAATTTGATCCTATATAAATCTGCCCCATGGTGTCTTTTATTACAATATGTTTAAGTTATACTCCTTGTTTGGAAGTTGAGTGCAATACCTGTTCTGTGATAATAATTATGGGGTAAACTGGTGATAGGTGATGGCAATTTTCCAGTTGACAGCATGGAGAACTATACTATAGGTGGTTATCTCTCTTTCCCAGCAGGGGGCATATGTTAGCCATGAGGTTTTATGAGACTACTTGCAATGGCTGCTCTAAATTTTTTTCACAAATGCAAAATTCATAAATTCTGTGTTAACTTGGTGCTTTCTAATGATTTCTTGCTATATATGCTGGTATATTGTAATGCCCACCTTAAAATTCTAGCAGTTGGTAAAATCCCTATGCTGGAGCTCTACCATTTCCACAGTGGATCATACAGAACTACATTATCTTCCTCTTACATTGCTTTTGTAACTTCTGTAACAGGTTATTGGTATCCTCTCTCTTCTTGGCATCCCTCTTTCTTTCATTTCTCAGCATGCTATATGGTTACAGTATATCTGTGTGTTGCTGCTCCTATGTAATATGCAACCAGGAATGCACACTACATTGTGTATTTCTACCAAAGAAAGTATGGTAGGAGGTAGCTGTTTCATTGGCCAAGGGAGTATAAAAAGACATTGAGGTATCGAAAGCAGCTAGTAAGAGAGAAGATAATAATCCTATTTAGTACACACTAAAAGAGTGATTTGAAAGTTATGGAAACCAGGACAGGGTGGAATTATCAAAAGGACAATGGTGGTGTTGAAATCTGCTGAGCTAACAAGTGCTAGTAAGAAGAATTGATATTTAGCTATAGTAGTTAGCAGGTCATTGGTGACTCATGACAGAATCATTTTGGTGGAATGTTGTGGATGTAATCCAGATCCAGTGCAAGCTAGAATGCTATATTTATTCTGTAGAATGTTGAAAGAGAGAGAGAGAGAGAGAGAGAGAGAGAGAGAGAGAGAGAGAGAGGGATAGAGCCACCTGCAGAGATCCTGAATCCAGGGAAGCTGTCAGGCTGTTTGCTGAGGAAGTCCCAGGCTGCACAGAGGCTCAAGTGATTACACTACTGGAGGACAGAGCTGCCTGCATCTTTTCCATATCTGCTAATATCTGCTGCTCAAGGAGCACATACTGAGTAAACTTCCAACACCCTATCTAAGGCTTGGGCCAGACGGGGAGATTCGGGGGCGATCCGTCGCGGCGAGAAGTCGCCAGGCGACGGATCGCCCCCGAATCTCCCCGTCTGGCCTAATCCTTATTGGGGAACTGTGAACTCATTAATCCATAGGAGTTAACCCTGCTGTTGCTGAACTATATCATCTGCCGAGTGATTCCTAACCAGGAAGGTTATGTTTTTCACTTAAGTGCCAAGAGTTATACCACTGGCCAGCAAACTAAAGGAACAGCACTAACAGACATTGATATGGTGAGGACTAATACTAAAGGGCCCCAACATGCACAAATCATTTGGGACTGTGATAGGGGAGTTAAAACAGCATTATAGTTTGTGGTATTTGTTACAAAATAGTGTTAAACTGCTACTGTTTTATAGTACGAATGTTGTTTAATATTGCTGGTTGTATTCAGATCCCTGCATTTACTCCACTTAAATAATAAAAAGGGATCTTATCGTGGAAGAAGAATTTACCTTGCTGTGGTTAATCTGGGAAAAGGTAAGGGGTGTCACTGGAGTTACCAATTCATTCACAAAGGTGATTGGCGCATATTTTAACTGGGGAGATGGAGAAAGACTGAACAGATGAGTTAAGCTGGCCATATACCTGAGGATCCATTTTTTGTTGACGATGGCAATATCGGCACTGGTGGGGCCCCATGACACTGCTAGTCTTTACAGAGATATATTATAAGTTTATATCTAATACAGGTCTATCTCTCTAATATGAACAATGTCACCATTATATTTACCGTCAATCTGTGGAGAACTTCTGTCATTGACCTGGCCCACTTTTTTCAAACGAGCCCCTTTGTGTATGTCTGCCAATAATGCTGATCGACCCCCTGATTCTCCTTGGTTCAATTTTGGAGGTGCTGCGTGTCCCTAATGAAATAGTATGGCATAAAAATAAGTTAAAGGTTTTCAGATGAATACTGTACAAGTGTTCATATCATACTATCCATAGATAGTTCAGTATACAGTAAATACATGTAAGGAGTGCTGTTATCTGCTTGCAATGCTTTTGACACAATATAATTCATAATCTATTTCGAGACTGCACAATCTTGCAAGCTGTCCATAAGTACTGTAATTTGTGGTATTTTCTGTTTCACAGAGAAAGAAATATGATTGCTACATATACTGTAGCACAATAGATAAATATATACATATATATATATATATATATATATATATATATATATATATATATATATATTGTATATCAGTACATCAGTACATTGTTATAAAATGCTGTTCACTGTTGTAAGTACATTATTTTGTGCATTTATTGCACATGGGTATTTCTCAGTATATCCATGCTTCCTATACAGGGATGCACACTAATCTGGTCATTTCCTGTAGGGATCTTTAACAGTTTCAGACCTAGGCAGACTGGGTATCAATCCCACCTCCCAAACCTCAAAATGTTTAATTTATAATACACTCTTAGGGCTAGACCAAACGGGAAGATCCAGGGAGATTAGTCGCCTGGCGACTAATCGCCGCTTCATTGGGGCGACTAATCTCCCTGAATGGCTTGCCTGTGTCTCGTGCCCACTAAACTGTAAAGTCGCCTGCGCCTATTCACACGCTGCGTTTTCCTAAGTCGCTGAAAATTGCCTCGCGAGCCATTCAGGGAGATTAGTCAGCCCAAAAAAACGGTGATTAGTCGCCAGGTGACTAATCTCCCTGAATCTTTCCATGTGGTTTAGTCCTTAGGCAATCTAAGCACTAGCCAGGGGCTCATTGTTGTGAGATAGATCCTAAAGGTGGCCATACACGAAGAGATCCGCTCGTTTGGCGATGTTGCCAAACGAGCGGATCTCTCCCCGATATGCCCACCTTGAGGTGGGCGATATCGGGCTGATCCGATCGTGGGCCCTAGGGCCCAACGTTCGGATCAGTATGGGCGGTCGGATCGCGGGACCGCATCAACGAACAGATGCGGCCGCGATCCGACTGGATTTTTAATCCTGCCCGATCGACATCTGGCCGACTTTCGGCCAGATATCGATCGGGAAAGCCCGTCGGAGGGCCCCCCACACGGGCAGATAAGCTGCCGACACAGTCTGTCGGCAGCTTTTATCTGCCCGTGTATGGCCACCTTTAGTTACTAAAAAATGTACCTTATCAGCAATCTAGAGTGCCCGTTTGTACTGTGTACTCTGGTATGTGCTGCTGTTCTCTCTCTTTCTATTGCTGCCTTCAGGGGGGGGGGGGGTGTGCATCTATCATATTTCTTTCTCATTCCAAAACTGCCACTGTCAGCACCTTATTCTGCTACATTATCTGTGGGCATCTGGGCAACAATTAAAAAGCTGGCATTGCATATGTGTTGTGGGAATTACATACTGCAAAATTACTGCTATGTGGTAAGTCAACACAAAGTTGGTACAGATATGGGATCCGTTATTTGGAAACCCGTTATCCAGAAAGCTCCAAATTACGGAAAGGGCGTCTCCAAATAATCCAAACTTTTAAAAATGATTTCATTTTTCTCTGCAATAATAAAACAGTACTTTGTATTTGATCTAAACCAAGATAGAATTATTCAGTGTTGGAAGCAAAACCAGCCTATTGGGTTTATTTAATGTTACATGATTTTTAGGTAGTCTTAAGAAGATCCAAGTTGCAGAAAGGTCCGTTATCCAGAAAACTTCAGGTCCCGAGCATTCTGGACAACAGGTTGCATACCTGTACAAAATACAATGCTGTATACTAGGATTGCAAACTAGGCCCTGTGTTCCCATGCAGTGGATATTTCCTGCATTCCATCACAGAAGAAATCCAAAGGAAGATGGAATGTAACATGATGCTTTCCACCTGCGTTCTGCATTTGGATGCACTGCCTGTGTCAGTGTGGCCTGGTAAGAATGCAGGGGAGCATAAATAGAATGCCAGCTTTTGCTTTTCTGGCACGAAGTGGACCACATCACGAAGTGGACCACATCTCTCATCCTGCAAAGAAATATGCAAGCTGAGAGCAGTGGAGGTTATGCTCTGTTTGCCTTTATATATGATTTTTAAATGTCTGTTGCCTAATATGTGGCCCAGAGAAATTTGGTAAACAACTCCCCAGTCCTTGGTAAAAACAACTCCCCGTGCCCTTTGCTGTGGTCAATGCTGGCAATTGCAGCTATGAGAGCTAGAAACCTATTTTTTCTTTCCCAGTGCACCCAGCTCTGCATGTTGCAGTGCAGCAGAAAAAAAAGTTCACTAGGAATTACGTATCCCGTTAGTGACAAATGAGAACACTTGAGAAAGGCCACCATTCTCAGCCCAAAACATGTTGTACCAGTTAGTCTAAAATAACCCTCACCTTAGTAGTCAATCTGCTTATTGAAGTGCTCTCCTTTCACCTGTTTTAGCATTACACTGAAGGAGGGCAGTATGCCTTTAAAGGATTGATGCAAGCTTTTGACTTCTTAAATGAGAACATAAATATCAATTTCAAATCATATGCTCCTTCTCAGGGATTATATTACATGTATGCATTCTTTTCTCTGTGCTTGTGATTATTAGAAGGTATATGAGTGATTTCTATAATGTACTGATTTACCACTCCATCATTTTCTTTCACATTCATTCATTCATTCGACTATGTTTTGGAAGTACTCCCAAAAACACAGATGGAAAGAGCGTTAGGCAATCCTTTTGTTTTGTGTGTACAGTAAAATATAAGCAATGCTGAAGTACTGCGCATGTTGTCCTTGCAAGAGAAAATGAGGACATGGATATATGGAGAGGATTTTATTTCATTAGCAGTTGGAGAGTTTTTCTTCCATTGTGCTAAGTTTGTATCTGTGGCCAGACACAAATACATTTTTGAATCCAAAACTTTTCAGGTATCAGTTAATTGCTCTATCCAACAGTGATCTGGTTTTGACACATCCAGAAAATGGTATCATGTAGAAAGAAGGTTCACTGGAGAGCTGTATTTTCAAGTGTTTTATTCAAGTTGCAAACAACTTGGGCTTGCAACTTGAATAAAACACTTGAAAATACAGCTCTCCAGTGAACTTTCTTTCTACATGTATCTGTGGACAGCCTGTGCTACGATAATAGTTAATTGAACTATAGTTTGACGGTTTTCTGCATGTTGGAGGAGGAATTGTACCCCTAATGCTACACATTTGCTGTTACTGAACTATCTACTTTTTGGACACAACAATAAAGTCCAGGTAATAAGCCAGAGATAAAACAGAGTAAAGACTTTTAGTGGGACAAAAAGAACAAAATGCCACAAAGTATCCCTCTTACAATATGCCAAACAGCACAGAGACAAGCCTCAAACCATCTGGCACAAAGTCATTTGGAGTGATCAGACTAAAATTTAAATTTTTAGCCACAACCATAAACGCTACATTTGGAAAAGCGTCTACAAGGCCTATGATGAAAGGTTCACCATTCCTACTGTGAAACATGGTGGGGGATCGCTGATGTTTTGGGGATGTGTGAGCTACAAAGGCACAGGAAATTGATGGCAAAATGGATGCAGTAGATTATCAAAAATTACTGGAGGAAAATTTGCACTCATCAGCCCAGAAGCTGCGCATAGGATGTACTTGGACATTCCAATATGACAATGATCTGAAACACAAGGCCAAGTCCAGGTCTGGACAGGGAGTCAAAATAGGTCCTGGCATTCCAAGTACACAGATGCCCAAATAGTCTGCCACCAGCCCACTAAATAGGACCTTACAGCAGCCCCTAAGGCATTTGCCAGAAACCACAGATTGCCAGTCTGGGTCTGGCCAAGTCGACCTGTCATTGGCTACACCAAAATAAAGTGAAGGTTCTGGAGTGGCCATCTCAGTCTCCTGACCTCAATATCATTGAGCCACTCTGGGGAGACCTCAAACATGCAGTTCATGCAAGACAGCCCAAGAATCCACAACTACCACAAAAGACTTCAAGCTGTCATTGATGTTAAAGGGGGCAATACACGGTATTAAGAACTGGGGTATGTAAACTTTTGATCAGGGTCATTTGGGTAGTTTGTGTAGTGATTATGATTTAAAAAGAGTAAACACAGTTGTTTGACAATAAATGGCTTCAGCCAACCACTAACCATGAATGAAAGAAAAGTTTTTGTGTTATCATTCATATTCTCTGAAAAATGGTTAAGAAATCATTAATTCTGCCAGGGTATGTGAATTTATGAGCACAATTGTATATGCACATCAACATTAGGTTGTATTTTATCCTCCTATATGTACAAGAAGGGCATCTATGGTAGTAGTGTAGTATAGTGTATTCTTGGCTGCACCTCTGTTGGATCGACAGAATGTCAGTGTGACAGGTGGAAGGGGAGGCAGCTGGGCTATACTATGATTACAAGGCTCATGTTCGGCATTACGAAAGAACTCCATTAAATAATAATGCCTTCTGTTAGGAGCTTACCTGAGGCAGCTGCGCACTTTAAGTTCAGATTCCTCCTGAGCACTAAACAAGGGGTCCTCAACCACCAGGCCACGGGCAGTCCTGGAGTGGGCCGCGATGCCTTTACAAGGTGCAACAAAATGGGCACTGGCATAACAAAATGGAAGCCAGCGAACCAAATTGGACGACGACCCCCCTGCCAACCCCCCGGTCCTTGAAAATTTTTTGCCTCGACACTGGTCCGTGAAGCAAAAAAAGGTTGAGGACCCCTACACTACACGACTTGTAACAAAATCTGCTATAGCAAATCTGCACTGATAAACAGGAATCTCTTTTACAGGTGTCCCACATGTATTGCCACTTTCCTTACAGCTTGAAAGCTCTTGTGAGCGGGTCCATGGTTGCAAGAATATGTGGCCTCAGAGAGCCGAGATGGGTTAGGAGCCACAAAGAGCATTCACCACAGGACAAACCTGCAGGCTCCCATGCACAGTCTCATATGCAGTTATGTATCACAGCACACAGTCCCAGTGATGTCCAGTTAGGTATTTGTACAACACATGCACTGTTGGTTTGCCACTGTACATTTACTTTGATGGCATTGAAGACAGAGCAGCAGAGCCAGACAGAGACAGAAGGAGCAGTAGCCAGAAGGTACAGAAGGGAGCATACTGCAATATCATTAAATGGGTTGCTCACCTTTAAATTAATTTTTAGTATGATGTAGAGAGTAATATTCTGAGATAATTTGCAATAGGTTTTCATGTTTTATTTGTGGTTTTAAATTATTTAGCTTTTTTATTCAGCAGCTCTCCAGTAATTTCATTAATCTGGTTGCTAGGGTAGAGTCCGGCAGCGGCAAAAACCTGCGGGTTCAGGGTAGAAGTACCAGGTGCAGGTAAAGACACGGGTCGGTGGTTCTGTGGGTTGGGCTGCGGGTGTTCTCAATAGCAATTTTTTTCTGATCACGCCTACTTCTGATGATGTCACTTCCGGTCACAATGACAACACTTCCTGATTCTTGATTTGCAGCATGACAGTACTTCCTGATTCTTGATGATCAGCGGGTCACGGATAAAGTACTTTCAGGTCGGGTAGCAGGTCCAAGCGGGTAAGAATGCGGGCTGAGGATAGCAGGTTGAGGGAATAGGTCGCAAAAAACTGACCCACGCAGGACTCTATGCTAGGGTTCAAATTACCCAAGTAAAAATGCACTGGTTTGAATAAGAGATGGGAATATGAATAGGAGAGGCCTGAATAAAAAGAGTACTAGAAATAACAATACCTTTGTAGCCTTACAGAGCATTTGCTTTTAGATGGGGTCAGTGACCCCCTTTTTCAAAGCTGGAAAGAGGCAAAAGAGCAAGACTAATAACTCAAAAAACTATAAAACAAATAATGAAGACCAATAGCAAATTTGCTAGGAATTGGACATTCTATAACATACTAAAGGTTACCTCAAAGATGAACCACCCCTTTAAGCTACAAGCTAAAACTATGTTTAACTCATACAGTTAAAACATAGTTTGTGGAAATCAGATAAATTTAGCATGAACAGCTCTAAATATATATGTGCCAGTGTTAGAGAATACTCACCCACTCTGAAACAACATGCAGTTAATAGGGATTTAGAGAACAATACATGTTTTCTAATAGCTTTTCTTGCTGAGTAAAAATAGCTCTCCTATGTTTGAGAGGCACATACCTCAAAGCTTACAGCTCTATGAAGACAAGCTTTCTAGCATTTTCTACAACTATTTCACCTCTGAAGCTCGCGTTGTCATTTTAGTCTATGTGTTACATTTTCTACATCCTTGTCAGAGCGTCCATTACAATGCTGACACTTCAGCTGACATGATGGAACACAAACCTTTGGATAAATGTTCCTAGTCAAATAAGTGCAAGCATGTGTGTGAGTGTGTCTGTGTGTATATCAATGTATGTAGCCTTCAGGATGGTTTGCCTAGAGCAGAGCAGTGGTCAGAATGTCTCTACAAGGCAGCTCATTATAAGACCTGGAGGAGAACTGACTACAGTGTTTCATCAGAACCTGGAGTAAGGAGAGTAAGTGATGAACAAATACAGGTATGGGACCCGTTATCCAGAAAATCCTTTACCTGAAAGCTCCAAATTATGGAAAGTCTGTCTCCCATAGACTGCATTTTCTCCAAATTTTAAAAAATGATTTCCTTTTTCTCTGTGATAATAAAACAGTACCTTGTACAGGTATGGCCTCCGTTATCCGGAAACCCGTTATCCAGAAAGTTCTGAATTAAGCAAAGGCCATCTCACATATTAAAAGTTACCTTATAGGTGAACCACCCCTCTATAATATGGGTCTGGTTTTCAATGTTGGAGGAGGTATACTTGCATGTACAGGCACAGGCACGGTTAGTATGCCTAGCTACATACATAAAATGATACAAATATTTACAATGGTAATTTCACGGTTTAAAGATTCTCTTTATACAGCTTTCATCAAAGAAAACAAACCCCACACAGGATATGGCGGTACATGGCAATATGTCTTAGAAAAGAAAAGGCTCTTATTTTACTGACTAAGTCATGTCTGAACTTGTTATTATTATTTACCCTTTTTGAATCTGGTTTTGTAATACACTCCCCTTGTTGTATAATACACCACTATATGAAATAATGAGATTCCTGAAGGGTAGGTTTCAAACAATGAAAGTTGGTCATCTTTAAGTTAATTTTAGTATGTTATAGAGCACCCTATTCCTGGCAACTTTTCAATTGGTCTTCATTTTTTATGGACAGTATCGAGTAGAATTAAGTCAAAGGCATTTGAAATGTCCAGTTGCCTTTGGCTTGATTCTACTAGATACTGTATATCATTATATAAATGAGAATTGTCATAGTTTAATTTTTTATAGTTTTAAAAATATGAGTATTATTACTTTTTCTATTCCAGGCCTCTCCTATTTATCATGCAGTCTATGGTTCAAACCATTGCCTGGTTGTTAGGGTAAACTGGACCTGGTAGCTGCTTAATTTGATATGAAGAGCTGCTGCACAAATAATTTCAAAACGACACAAAATAAAAAATGAAAAACATTTGCAATAGTCTTGGAATATGGTTACCTACATCAGTGCTGTCCAATTTCTATGGTACCGAGGGCCAGAATCTTTTACGGACTACATGGCTGAGGGCCAACAATATAATTGTGGACCATTCCCTGTTTTAAACCACGTCCACTTTAAACCACACCCATGTTACCACAAAAACTTTTAATAGTATACCAACATTAATGGTGGTAGCACACCATAAAACCAAATTGTTAGTGCTTACTGCAGAGATATCACTAATATGTGAAACAAGTTTATTAAACTATATTAATTCATACCCTTAAATCCATATGCATCATATTCCCCTGTGGATAACACAACAACCCCCAGCACATGAGTAGACACCTTGGGGAAGCCCTAACACATATTCTCAAATGCTAACAAACCCACACCAGGTTAACTCTGACAAAGTATGACACACACAGGGAGCATAGGGCAGGCAGAGTATGGATCATACACAGAGCATAGGGAAGGCAGAGTATGGCACACACAGGGAGCACAGGGCAGGCAGGGTATGGCACACACAAGGAACATAGGGCAGGCAGAGTGTGGAACACAAGGAGCATAGGGCAGGCAGAATAAAGGAAACTTATCAGGTCCTGGTGCCCCTTCAGCAGTTTCTCTGAAGTGTGAACATGTGAACAATGTGGGCATTGCACAGCAGGCAGACTTTCATGTGGGGGGCACACAAGGCAGGGGACAGCACTGGTGTACATCATACTAACAGGGGGTCCCAGCAATACAGAAAACCTGGTACACCCATTTCAAATAAGGGACATTGTGCCTCCAATCTCAGCAGCTCATCTTCCAGCACCCAAATGTCATGTTTCTGCTGTTGCTGCAATGCTAGGGGTTACAGTACAACATCTGCAACAGTTTGGAAATCCCTGATGCATAGTTAAAATTCCTTTATGATATGCATTTTTATCTACTCCCAACCCACCCTGACAGGCCTCAAATGCACTCATTTTGCTATCCCAGATGTATTGTTATATAAACCTGTTATATGTGGAAAAAGCACAATGTAACTTCTTTGCACTCAGCATAGCATCTTTTGCTCCTGCAGAGTTGCGGCTGCCCCAATGAACATAGCATCGGCTGCGTCCCCTGATTCCGTGTAAAACAAACTGATTTTTTTTTAATCTGAGGTGCTACTGCCCTAGGGAATCAGATCCAGTATAATTTCTCCCATTCAGGGAATGAGATGCTTGCAGGAAAAAGCTTCTCCAAATGCCTAAACAAATGTTTTAACAGATTTCCCATCTATAGTAAGCTTCAAACTTGGCAGTACAAGGAAATGTGATTGTGTGATAGCACTGATTAGTTTTCCTGTGTTGCATAGCAATTCCCATTATCTTTATTTCCATGCCAGTAATAAATCAGGTCACAGAGAGCTTGTTTTCCACTTCGGTGTCTGTGCCAGCAGTGATTAGTGAGGGTGTACAGTGTGGTTCCATACTGATCTCATTTATGGCTAGTCCTACTCTGTAGCACTGTCCTTAAGAAAGTTGTATAGTTGGGACAGATGGGGCTCTTATTGTGCAGTGTTAGGACAGAGACAGGCGTGAAGATTCGCCTCTTCTTCGGGTGACTAATCTCCCCCGAAAGGCCTTCCCGCCGGCTAGAATCTAAATTGTTGGTGTGATGGCACTTGGAGCACTTCGTTTTCCAAGGCAACTTAGGGCGACTTCGTAAAACGAAGCACTCCGCTAGTTTCTAGCTGGTGGGAAGGCTTTTTTTAGGGAGATTAGTCACCCGAAGAAGAGGCTATTAGTTGCCGGGCGACTAAATCTCCCTTAATCTCTCACTTAATCTGTCTCTGCCTAAGGTTAAGGCACATGGGCTTCTTCATCAGGGAGACAATCTCCCCGAACTGCCTTTCTCTGCCTTCCCGCTGGCTACAATGAAAAATCGTCAGCAGGATAGCACACGCGGTGCTTCGTTTTCTGAAGTCGCCCGAAGATTCCTCATTTTCCTCGGAAAACAAAGCTTTGCATGTGCTATCCCGCTGGCGATTTTTCATTGTTGCCAGCGGGAAGGCAGAGAAAAGCAGTTCAGGGTGATTGTCGCTCCGAAGAAGAGGTGATTAGTCGCCAGGCGACTAAATCTCCCCCAATCTGGCCATGTTCCCTTAACCTAATGGTCAAAGAGCACTGGGATTTTACTAGCTATTTATAGGAAAAGATAAGGAAATGGGCAGCAAATGAAGGGAAGCCATTACACTCTGATTTGACATTTTCCATCTAGCAGCCCCCTCCCTTTTCCTATTTATCTGGCCTGTATTGCCAGACCCACTCTTTCCCTGTACTGCTGCTCCAACACAGATAACATTCACAGCTATCAGGGGAAACACACCCAACTCAGCAAGTGCCAGGAGTCAAGATGTCTCTCTACTATCCTTCAATATACACATAGATCCATTTGGTTTGTAACAGAGCAGCTTACTGATCGCTTTACAGTGTCACCGCTCAAACCTGCATAGGATATTTTTAATCAATTCTAGTGCTAAATGATTCATAAAAGACAAACAATAAACACACCATCTATTTTATTGTATTTTGTAAATGCTAAATGAAATTAAATAACATGGCATTCAAGTAAAAGAGATCATATTCTATGATATTTAGCATGGACTGTGCTCTTAGCATCACAAGTTACTGTATGTAATGTATGCAGCGCTGAAGAAAGGGAGAAGTTTATGTCTTGGGTCTAAAGCTGATTTGCAGAACTAATAACGATCTATGTACAAAATTCTTTAGGTATACAGGTATGGAACCTGGGGTTTTCCGGGTAATGGATCTTTCCCTAATTTGGATCATCAGATCTTAAGTCTACTAGATAATCATGTAAAAATGAAATAAACTGTTTTTTTTTAAATAAGATAGGTTTGGTATTAATTATATCTTAGTCTGGATATAGTTAAAGTTTTTTTTATTACAGTGAAAAAAAATCATTTTTAAAAATATGGATTATTTGAGAGATGGCCTTTACATAATTTGGAGCTTTCTGGATACCAGGTTTCCAGATAACAGATCACATACCTGTTCTACAATTTGTATATAGCTATATGGTTGGAGGGTATAGCTTAAATGACAAGGAAAGTCTAAAATAGAATAAGGCTTGAAATTCTGTATTTTGTATACTTAATATAAACATGAACTTACTGCACCACAAGCCTAATCAAACAAATGATTTATGTTTTCAAAGTTGGTCGCAGGGGGGCTGTTACCTTTGTTAAATATCTTTGCAAGAACAAGACTGTGCACATGCTCAGCTTGGTCTTGGCTAAATTATCAAAACAGCACAAGTCAAATGATATCTGCCTGAAGCCGATACAGCAAGACTGATTAATAATCAGAACATACAGACAAACAGTCCTGTGTTGTCATGTAATCTAATGTGGATTTTATAGTTTTTTTTATTGTTTAATGCAAACTTTCTCCAACCCACTAGAAACTACTGGCTGCAGCAAAATAATGCTCCAAATAGAATCCCAGTTTCTCTGTTTAAATTTGCATTTATGATCTTTGTCCATGTAGTTCAAGTTGGAAACAGTAAAGGGGATGTAAAGACAAAAATAAAATCCAATACAAATCTACACAGTCGCTGACTGCTTGAGGCTAAGGCCAGACGGGGAAACAAAGCTGCAGGAGTTCTGCATGGCTGGGAAGGTGAGGGCTCCATGCAGAGCAGTTAGGGACATCTAACAATTCCTATCCACAGCAGTAATAAAGGGAGAATTTCAGTCAGGTTTCTTATAAAAAGAGTACACATTTTTAAAAGTATATTAGAGATGAATTTCTTTTTCATTAAAGAAATTAAAAATGGGATTTTATTTTGTTGCCTTTACATGTCCTTTAATGTGTGAACCTTCCTTTTCTGCTTATTATTCATATATTTTATCAAGTACAATCAGATAATACAGCACAGTACTTCTAGGGGTAATAATTCAAAATCATGCAAAACGGATTAACTGGAACTTGTTTCACGTAATTTAAATTATGTCATCTAGAGTTTTGACCTAGTGCCTGTGTATAGCCGTGTCACTCCTTAGTGACTTTGCATGTCATTAAAGGACAAGGAAAGTTAAACTAAAGAAGTAGGCTATACATGTTGTACATTATGTTTTGGTCTTCTATACCAACCCCAGGCAACAACAGCCCAGTAAAGATCTGTGTCTCCAAAGATGCCCCAGTAGCTCCCCATCTTCTTTTCTGCTGATTCACTGATTCACATGCTCTGTGCTGCTGTCACTTACGGAACTTAGGGACCCACTCACAATATACAGTACACATATATATAAATGTCACTATATAAGTTTGATTAGTAATTTATACAGATAATTACTACATGGCATCACATAAATCAGTGCAACTAGCATCAGAATTGAATAATCAGCCCTGTAGCTAGAACTTATATTACAGGCCAACCTCATTTTCTGCTTGATAATTAGTGACAACCCCTAAGCTTAGCTTCTCAACTGCTGCTCAGAGTCCATTGAGCATGTGAGTGTCACAGACACTTTCCAAGATGGTGACCCCTTGTGACAAGTTTGAAGTCCTGGATCATTGCTGCTATTGACAAGCTGAAACTTTAGGATGGTGCAATATGTTCATTATATAAAACATGGCATTTAGAGTCCTATTCATTTTTATTGGTTCCTTCTACACTCAGACCCCCCCTATGATACTTTGCATATGAATTTCACAATGGGTTGAATGTCATTCCTTACATATACAAGATCAGAGACAGGACACTCACTGTAATCTTCAATAGAAAAACTATGTAACATAAAGCAATGTAGTCAAAGGAGAGTTGAGATAAAGAATATGGCTTTTCCCACATGTAGTTAATTCAATATTTTATATTATGCTCACCTAAACTCCATGTGACAAAGCATTACAGCAGTCAGACAGACACAATACGAAGTTAGAAACTGGCCTAGAAGTTATTACAATTAAATAGCTATTTTAGGAATTTCATTTATTTACTTTAAAGAACAGAGAGTTCCTGACCACAAGCACTGGATCACACACAAATGGTACTTTGGCTAATAACAAACACAATCCAGTAATACTAACAGGGTAGAAATTCTTTGTGGTTTTTGTTACCGTGCAGATTATCAGCTGTAAAAAAAAAAAAAAAAAAAAAAAAAAAAAAAAAAAAAAGAAAAACAACCCAGGAAACAATAATTTGCCAATATTTAAACAAAAAACAAACAGGAATGGCCAAGCCATGCACCTTCAACAGTTGTTCAGCTACTTCAGAAGCAGCTGGGGAAAAAATTAAGACATATCTACTATTAAAGTAAAGGAATTTTCCCTGTGACAGACAGTACACTTGGGAATGATCTGACCAAACATATAATTTGCTCTCAATGTGCTCTAAGAGACAGCTGGGCATTGTCTTTGCTCTGAGTTTTTAAGTATCACCTGTTTTTATCCCCAAAGTAGAGGCGAAGACAGAAAGGCAAGTGGCTATCCATTACTACTACCTCAAGAAGGGACAACTGTGAGGGGAACAAATGGAACCACCTGTCTGTTATTTGAATGGCGAATTGAACACAAATGGTGTGAAACCATGTATAAAACACTTAAAGTGGACCTGTCACCCAAAAAAAATATTCAAAATCACTATTTTATCACATTAGTCAAGCAAAATGAACATTAATTACACTATATAAATTATTTTAATCTTGTTTTCTTCAGTCTGGGAATTCATAATTCTAGCAAGCAGGCAGGAGCCATTTTGTGGACACTGTTATTAAGACAAGTCTTGTATCATCTCAGAATCTTGTTTGTGCACCAGAATTGGGGACCAGATGTCTATCCCCATGTCCTGGCTACACAATTAAATGGTTAAGGAAACTGGGGGAATGTGTGGAGAGCAGTGACATCTAGGAAGTTATGAATGGAAAGTGAAAGTAATTGTCTGCCACGCCTCTATGCCTAAGGCATAGAGGAGTGTCAGACAATATTTGATTGACAGCTGAGATTTTTAAATGATCTTAAAACAGCTATGAATGCTTTAATAAAAATTTGAAATTGGATTTCATGTTTGATTTGAAAAGGACTTTTATTATACAGATTTTTGTGTCTGGGTGACAGGTCCACTTTAAACTCCCCAAAAAGCCATAAAGCAAAATATTCGTCTAACTTTTATTTGCTGATTCAACTGACGAGCTAGAAAAGGGACACAAATGAATTAAACCTACAATCTGGATTAACACCACATAGGGTTGCCACCTTTTCTTGAAAAAAATACCAGCCTTCCTTTATAATTTTTTTTCCCTATTAATAACATTGGGATCAAAAATACTGACCAGGCTGGTAAAATACTGGCCAGGTGGCAACCCTAACACCACATGGGGTCTGGTCTTTACAGCTGCACAGAACTATATAAAATGTACATTTTCTTTAAATCTTCAGTATACAATATAGGCGTGTGAGTATTTCATATAAAATACTGGGCTAGGTGAGTAGCCAGTGATATCGGGTACCTGGGTTACTTTTATCTTATTCTCTACAAGGATTATTTGTCTGCATATTTGTACTGGTCCAGATCACCCAGGGTTTTCCAGACAATTTGGATCTTCAAACGTTAGGTCTACTAGAAATTCATGTAAACATTAAATAAACCCAATTGGCTGGTTTTGCTTCCAATAAGGATTAATTATATTTTAGTTTGGATCAAGTACAAGGTACTGTTTTATTATTACAGAGAAAAGGGAAATTGTTTTCTTAAAATTTGCATTATTTGGATAAAATTCAATCTATGGGTAATGGCCCTTTCGTAATTTGGTGCTTTCTGGATTAGGGGTTTCTGCATAATGGATCCCATACCTGTACCTATTAATATGAGAGGAAAGGGTCACACTGCTTTCTCTTATAAAATAAAACTGAATTATAGTTTACAACTGAATACGGTCAGATGAACAGTTGCCCATGCAAACTCAGACATGATTCCAATGAACAAATGTAATAAAATAATAAATGTAATAAAATGTGTAACTAGAAAAACATATGCAAAAAAATATTCCTTTCTTCATATGTTCTCTATTTTATGAATACATAATTTTTGAAGTTTTCACCAGCGCAGTCAGTGTGATGCATAGTTTATGTGAGCAGAATTAAAAGCATTCAAATTCAGCATTCAAAAACAGACTAGGTGCTTTACAGCACAAAACACATCAGGCCTTTTATGGACATATACTATTTAATAAACATATACTTTTTAATATATTGAACAATCATGTTGAAATGTTTAGAGTTGGCACTCAAACCCACTGTTTCTACTGGTGAGTTTAGACATTTTTTGCATCTAAGGGATTTTTTTTTTGCCTTTTTACTGCAGAGTTAAAAGTATACCAGACAACATTACAGCAGAACACAGCATCAATATGGTAGATCAGAAGACAAAACAAGATCCACCATACCTGAAAAGCTTGCCTTCCTCAGGCAAAAATGGCAAACTCACTGGACAGGTTCCTAGGGGTGCTCATGAGACAGATATTACGTAACGTGACAAACCAATCTATCGTGTTATAGCCCAGTATTTGCTTTGCCCTAATGGCAGCAACACATATAACTAAGAACAATATTAGTTCAAGAACTTGACATCACACAAACATATTGGTATATTTGTTTATACTGACTTTATAGCATGACCAAATAAAGAAAGAGGAAGTCAAATTGCAATGAAAAAATGAAGGACTGTGGAACTTACCTTAGAAAATGATGGTGGAGGAGGTGGAAGTGCTGCTGGAGGAGGTGGAGGTGGAGGAGGAGGAGGAGGTACAGGCATTTTACTAGTTTGTTTACTTCAGCTCTGTTAATTAAATATAACAATATTAAATTATTTAATTATTGGCTTAGCTCACTCGAAATAGTAATATTACATTTTTTTTAATGTGGCCAGAAATGTTAACACATCAAAAATAACTATATGATGTTTCCCTAAGTATTCATTTCATACATTTTAATGTTTTGCAAACTTTTTCCACAATAGGTTTTTCTATGTACCAGTTATATTGGTTTGTTCTTTCAGATTTGCTTCAGGTTTAGTGGATGATGCTTGTGCACATTCATCTCCAAACAGTGCTGCTGATTCTCAGATGGATTAAGATCAGGGCTCTGTGCAGTCGCAGGATACTCACTTTGGCAGCGATTTGACAAATTATTGTCCTGTTTAAAAATGAGCTTTTGCCCAGCCTAATAATCTGCTGAAAGAGGTTCTTTTGCAGTATTTCCCTGTATCTGCACTAGCGATGCACCGAATCCACTATTTTGGATTTGGCCGAACCACCGAATCCTTCCCGAAAGATTTGGCTGAATACCGAACTGAATCCGAACCCTAATTTGCATATGCAAATTATAGGTGGGAAGGGGAAAACATTGTTTACTTCCTTTTTTTGTGCCAAAAAGTCACGTGATTTCCCTCCCTTGCCCTAATTTGCATATGCAAATTAGGATTAGGATTTGGTTCGGCCACGCAGAAGGATTTGGCTGAATCCGAATCCTGCTGAAAAAGGCCGAATCCTGGCCAAATCCCGAACCGAATCCTGGATTCTGTGCATCCCTAATCTGCACCAACCTTCTTTCTTCTATTTAAACAAGAAGCCCAGTCCCTGCTTGTGAAAAGTAAATCCAGAGCATGATGCTAGTGTGCTAGTGCTAACACCACTATTGTTTGCCATACGTAGAGGTCAACACAGAAATGGGGCAGATTTCTAAGCAAAATGCATTCTTTCCATTTCTGTGCGCTGATAAGACAGACTGATAACATGCCTCTGATGTAAAGCTGTTAGAAGTCAAACAGCATTTTTCCCATAATATATGGTAAATATGCTGACAGGGAAAACATCTGGTGTGACATGGCCATAAGCATCTACACATCAATAACAACATCTTACAGGTTTGGCTTGGCACAAAACGCAATTTTCCCTTCTTCCCACAAGAAATAGACCCCCTGTTTGTACACTGACAGGTGTATGCTGTGCACACTAAGATTGCACACTCAAAATACACTAGGTAAAATGAAAATTAGAAAGAAATGGTTGAGGAAGTGAGCGATTAGAAAGAGCAAGGTGTAACACTGCTAAAAAGTAAACCGAGCATGTGATAGAAGCAGAGCACTGCACCTGCCTGTCACATTTATTACCGTTGGGTGCGCTTGAATGCTTTAAAGATGCACAGAATGAAACTGCCCTAAAGGAGGAAAGGAGACATTAAACAGGCTTTGCGGAGTGCAAGGAGACACAATTAACATAAAAGTTGTGCAGCCTGTCACATCAACTGACTTCAGAAGAAATATCTTCAACAGCCAACGCAATTATTATTTCATTATTTTAATTGAAACTGTAGTAATTAAGAAAGGCCTATTATCATGGGTGGCTTTCACATTAAAGGGATGGTTCACCTTTAAGTTAGCTTTTAGTATGTTAGAGAATGGCCAATTTTTGGCAACTTTTCAACTGTTCTTTATTATTTTTTTTTTATATAGTTTTTTAATTATTTGCTGCCTTCTTCTTATTCTTTCCAGCTTTCAAATGAGGGCCACTGACCCCATCCAAAAAAAATGCCCTGTAAGCCTGCACATGTATTTTTGCTACTTTTTATTGCTCATCTTTCTTTTCAGGGCCTCTCCTATTCATATTCCAGTCACTTATTCAAACCAATTTATGGCTGCTAGGGTATTTTGGACCCTAGCAACCAGACCACTGAAACTCCACACTGTAGAACTGGTGAATAAAAAGTTAAGTACCTCAAAACCCAGAAATAATAAAATATCCAGATATAATAACCAACTGCAAATTGTCTCAGTGTCTAATTAAAAAGTTAAAAAAAACCTCAAAAACCAGGCATAATAAAATATCCACAAATAATAATAACCAACTGCAAATAGTCTCATGGAGTCTCAGCCTAACATCAGATTTTCCATTTTTTTTTTTTTTAGCTTTTTTAATATAGGAAGGAGGCTGAAACTATCACCCCTCTGTAAAGGAAAGTATAATTAATTGTTGGTTACAATTGTTGATCTACATGTGGATGTAGTTAGTGGTATAAAGCAGTTCACATATGATTTCAATAGGTTACATGTCTAGAGAGTCCAGATCCCACCAGTCCTCCCAGATCTTATCAAATGTATCATGAGCCCCTGTCATTTTATAGGTTAATTTGATTAGGGGAAGAGCTCTATCCATCAACTGTATTCAGATGGTTAGGGAGGGAAGGGCTCCCCCCATCCAGTGCATAATTACTGCTTTTTTAGCATAGAACAAGAGCGTGCATAACCTGACTTTGGCCACATTGGTAGGTAGTACAGGTATAGGATCCATTATCTGGAAACCCATGATCCAGAAAGCTCAGAATAACGGAAAGACTGTCTCCCACAGACTCCATTTTATTCAAATTTTTCACTGTAATAATAATAATAAAACAGTAGCGTGTACTTGATCCATAAGATAATCAATCCTTACTGGAAGCAAATCCAGCCTATTGGGTTTATTTAATCTTTAAATTATTTTGTAGTAGACTTAAGGTATCAGGACGCAAATTACAGAAAGATCATACATTGAGCCTCTGTTCCAAAGCATTCTGGATAACAGGTCCCATAACTGTGCCTCTTCTATGACCCCTAGCAAACAGACTGCTGGGTCCACGATTCGTGGCATGCTCAGTTTATTTGCTTTAGACCATAATTCCTATATGTGGAGCAATGACCAAGCCATATGAATACAGGAGATTTACATGATGGGCGGAGGTTGTCATGTCTCCTGCCAAATTTTCTCAACTTGAGGGGGGTTATGTAAATTTCGTGGATGAATGTGTGCTGTATGAACCTATCTTTTATTGAAATTAGAAGATTATAGACATTGTCTGTGGCTTCCTCCCATTGTTCATGGTCAAGTTCTGGAATTGCCTGCACCCAAAATTGGTAGGCCACGGTCAAAGGGTGGTTTGACTGTTCCAATAATCTCTCTATAGAATCTCAATCTTTTATTTACTTTTTAAATAGATTTCAACCCACCCTATCCTCATCCTTTATCTTGAACCTTAATCTTATTTTTAATTGCAAGTATTAAGAGCTATAGTAGACAAAGTATTGTAAACACAGAAATTGAAGTCTAAATTCAATCCTATAGTAAAAACTTCAGTAGTCCCTAGCCTGAGAATGTCTCCACAGCATATACACCAGGCAGGCCAGAAATCAGTTACATTGCAGTAGGAAACAGTAGAATAGGACTAAGTGCTAGGTAAGCATGAAATGCGTTAGGCTCCAAGGCTTTTTTGATTTTAATATGATGTAATAATAAAATACTTTTAAAATTATAAAATACTTTATATATATATAAAAAAAAAGCAATATAGAGAAAGCTGTTGAATTTGTAGGAAACAGTAGAAACCTCGTTTTATGTCTTGTGGGGCACCAGAAGAAAAAAATGGTGTAAAATCCATAAACATACAAAATCAGGGAAATCTGTGTATTAACGCAAATTAGGAGTCAAGTATTCAGAAGTTACAGAAGGACTCGGGCAAGTAGTATATTAAACAGCTTGATTTCACTAAAAATAATCATTCACAGTTTGAGGGCAATGGCAAGTTGAGGCCAATAATGTTGTGTGAACATTTGCTGCTTTTTTTTCTTCTGACTTCACAGCAGCTGCAAAAGCTTACAAGGCTAACACAATGTTGAAGTATGGTGAGGGCTAGGGACTTCTTTCAGATTCCCATAGAAGTGTGACTGGGAGTAAAGAAATCAATAGCTGCTATTGTCCCAGGCAGACAGCATGCATACAGGCTAGCAGACAGACTTATGTCAAACCAGATTGTCTTGATCTCACTGTACAAATGAAAGGAAATGTGCCTGTGTCAGTTTTTACTCCTCAAACAGCTGTTAGGAGCATTAGGGTCAATAAGTCTGCTCTAATAACAGCAGGCAGAAGAGACCAGTATCATAAAAAATACTAATACAATTAAGTATTCATAAAAATTTGCTATAACTAGACAGGTGCTAATACTTTCTAAAGAAATGTGCTACAAGCATTAATGCCCGATTTTGATAAAGATAAACTCATTAAAGGAAATCTCATTAAAGGTTGTTCACCTTCCAAACACTTTTTTTCAGTTCAATTATTTTCATTGTTCACCAGAAATAAAGACTTGTTTCAATTACTTTCCCTTTTTTTTTTTTTTTTTTTTTTTTT